>JAFBMS010000470.1:0-107181 GCA_019788955.1 Albula glossodonta | reverse complement strand
ATATGTTTGATACGTGTGTGTGTGTCTGTGCGCATAAAATGTTTGATACATGTTTGTGTGGTGTGTGTACGCGCACATATGTTTGATACGTGTGTGTGGTCTGTGTGCATAAATGTTTGATAAATGCATGGTGTGTGTTGTGTGTGTGTGCGCACATATGTTTGATACGTGTGTGTGTTTGTGTGTGTGTGCGTGTGCGCACATATGTTTGATATGTGTGTGTTCCACAGGGCTCTGCACACACACACTTGTGAAATAGAGAAGAGCTGGACTGAAGCACAGAGTTACTGCAGAGAGAAGTACATTGACCTGGCAACCATATACAACCAACAGGAAATGGAAGTGCTGATGGGAGTTGTAGGCAGTGATTATCAGGGAGATGCCTGGAGAGGACTGAAGAGGGAAAACACCTGGAAGTGGCAGTGGTCTCTGGCAGACAGAGGATTCTGCAGTGAGGGAGAGAGACTGAGTTTAGGAACTGGGAAAGTGAGGAACCAAACAATTATGGAGGCAAGCAGCACTGTGTAGCCATGACTTCTAATGGGCAATGGAATGATAAGTATTGTGCCCAAACAAGACCCTTCATCTGCTACAATGGTGAGAACTCCTGTCTGTTTTTACCTCATTATGCACACAAAGCAGTGGAGTCTGGTTCAGAGAGAGTAACTCCTTTATCTCATTACACACACAGCAGTGGAGTCTGTTTCAGAGAGAGTAACTCCTTTATCTCATTACACACACAGCAGTGGAGTCTGATTCAGAGAGAGTAACTCCTTTTATCTCATTACACACACAGCAGTGGAGTATGATTCAGAGAGAGTAACTCCTTTATCTCATTACGCACACGGCAGTGGAGTCTGATTCAGAGAGAGTAACTCCTTTTATCTCATTACACACATAGCAGTGGAGTCTGATTCAGAGAGAGTCACTCCTTTTATCTCATTACACACACAGCAGTAGAGTCTAAATCAGGGACAGTAATATGGAGAGTAGGCTACTCAGGTCTGCATGCCTCCTGTCATCAGAGATGCATTCTTATTGATGAGTCTTGCAGAGTGATGACCTGTAAAGTTAAAGCTGCTGTGTTACAGGAGAAGCTGCTCAGAGATACATCCTGATACATCAGAGCTACTGCAGAGAGCATCACAAAGACCTGGCCGGTGTGAACTAGGCTGAGAACCAGGAGATAAGCAGACTGCAGGAGGACAGGACGTGGGGATCAGCCTGTTCAGAAGTTTCTGGAAGTGGTCAGACCAGAGCAGCTCCTCATACCGCTGCTGGAGCACAGGACAGCATGACAATGCTGGAGGGAACGAGAACTGTGCTGTAGTGAGTGCTACAGATGCAGGGAGATGGAAGGATCTGGACTGTAATGAGCCAAACCTTTCATCTGCTATGAAGGTGAGTGTTGGGTCCTGCTGCTCCGAACCCTACTTTATGACAGACGTGGGCCAGTGGACTGATCGGGACTGTAGTAACACAAAACCCTTTCATCTGCTATGAAGGTGAGTCCATCAGTGTCCTGCTGCCCCAATTTGAATGTAAAGTCTGTTCCAGATTTAAATTGGTTGCTCAGTTGTATTGGCGGTGCCGATGTCACACATGATTGACAGGGAATGTCCTGCAGTCAGGGGAGGGGTTGAGAGAGCTGGGGCGTCTGGTGTCACATTCCTCAAGTGGAGTCTATGGCTCTGAAGTGGCTTTTGGGGTGACTTATACCTGGTCTGCAGACCAGGAAGGAATCTTTTAGCCCATTGGTGGAGAACAGTGACACTGAAAGTGTACAGTGTGTAGTTTAAAGAAACATTATATCCAGATATTATCTCTGTAATCACATAAAACTGTGAATACAAACTGATGTAAGTCAGGATCTGCGAACATTAAATATCCTCAGATTTAAGGCATATGATTCTGTCATTTTTATTTTATTTTCATTCTCTCATTTCCCTCTTACCCTCTCTCCAGATAATCTGGTCTTGGTGCGTGAGAATAAGAGCTGGGATGAGGCCCTGAGCTACTGCAGACAGCACGATGGAGACCTGGCCTCCGTGTCCACAGAGCAGCTCCAGCACTGGGTGAAGAGGAGAGCTCAGAGCGCCTCCACAGCTCACCTGTGGCTGGGCCTGCGCTACTCCTGTGCCTGCACTTCTGGGTTTGGGTCAGTGGGGAAGAATGCCAGTACCAAAGCTGGGCCCCAGAAAACGAGACTGGGGAGTGTGGGCACAGGGGAGCAGTAGAATCTGGAGCGGGGAAACAGTGGGTCAGTCTGCCGAAGACTGAGGAGCTCAACTTCATCTGCAGCAAATGTGGGGGTGAGTCTGAGGCAGCATCCCAAAACTACACCCTGATACTAATCTATATAAACTGTATACATCAGTAATATGATAGTAACACACACCCTGATACTAATCTATATACACTGTATACATCAGTAATACTATAGTAACACACACCCTGATACTAATCTATATACACTGTATACATCAGTAATACTATAGTAACACACACCCTGATACTAATCTATTTTCACTCTATACATCAGTTATACTGTAGTAACACACACCCTGATACTAATCTATTTTCACTCTATGCATCAGTAATACTATAGTAACACACACCCTGATACTAATCTATATACACTGTATACATCAGTAATACTATAGTAACACACACCCTGATACTAATCTATATACACTGTATACATCAGTATGATAGTAACACACACCCTGATACTAATCTATTTTCACTCTATGCATCAGTAATACTATAGTAACACACACTCTGATACTAATCTATTTACACTCTATGCATCAGTAATACTATAGTGACGTACACCCTGATACACATCTATGCACCCTCTGTACATCAGTCAGACTATAGTAACACACACCCTGATACACATCTGTGCACACTCTGTATATCAGTAAGACTATAGTAACACACACCCTGATACACATCTGTGCACACTCTGTACATCAGTAAGACTATAGTAACAGACACCCTGATACACATCTGTGCACACTCTGTACATCAGTAAGACTATAGTAACACACACCCTGATACACATCTGTGCACACTCTGTACATCAGTAAGACTATAGTAACACACACCCTGATACACATCTATGCACACTCTGTACATCAGTAAGACTATAGTAACACACACCCTGATACACATCTGTGCACACTCTGTACATCAGTAAGACTATAGTAACACACACCCTGATACACATCTATGCACACTCTGTACATCAGTAAGACTATAGTAAACAGACACCCTGATACACATCTATGCACCCTCTGTACATCAGTAAGACTATAGTAACACACACCCTGATACACATCTATACACCCTCTGTACATCAGTAATACTATAGTAACACACACCCTGATACACATCTATACACACTCTGTACATCAGTAAGACTATAGTAACACACACCCTGATACACATCTATACACACTCTGTACATCAGTAAGACTATAGTAACACACACCCTGATACACATCTATACACCCTCTGTACATCAGTAATACTATAGTAACACACACCCTGATACACATCTATACACACTCTGTACATCAGTAAGACTATAGTAACACACACCCTGATACACATCTATACACCCTCTGTACATCAGTAATACTATAGTAACACACACCCTGATACACATCTGTGCACACTCTGTACATCAGTAAGACTATAGTAACAGACACCCTGATACACTTCTGTGCACACTCTGTACATCAGTAAGACTATAGTAACAGACACCCTGATACACATCTATGCACACTCTGTACATCAGTAAGACTATAGTAACACACACCCTGATACACATCTATACACCCTCTGTACATCAGTAATACTATAGTAACACACACCCTGATACACATCTATACACACTCTGTACATCAGTAATACTATAGTAACAGACACCCTGATACACATCTATACACACTCTGTACATCAGTAATACTATAGTAACACACACCCTGATACACATCTGTGCACACTCTGTACATCAGTAATACTATAGTAACAGACACCCTGATACACATCTATGCACACTCTGTACATCAGTAAGACTATAGTAACACACACCCTGATACACATCTATACACACTCTGTACATCAGTCAGACTATAGTAACAGACACCCTGATACACATCTATGCACACTCTGTACATCAGTAATACTATAGTAATACACACCCTGATACACATCTATGCACCCTCTGTACATCAGTCAGACTATAGTAACACACACCCTGATACACATCTATACACATTCTGTACAGCAGTAAGACTATAGTAACACACATCCTGATACACATCTATACACACTCTGTACATCAGTCAGACTATAGTAACAGACACCCTGATACACATCTATGCACACTCTGTACATCAGTAATACTATAGTAACACACACCCTGATACACATCTATACACACTCTGTACATCAGTAAGACTATAGTAACACACACCCTGATACACATCTATGCACCCTCTGTACATCAGTAATACTATAGTAACACACACCCTGATACACATCTATACACACTCTGTACATCAGTAATACTATAGTAACACACACCCTGATACACATCTATACACACTCTGTACTTCAGTGATACTATAGTAAAGAACAAACCTTTTTCCACTCTGTACATGCTTAATGCAATCAGTAATGTGTGTGTGTGTGTGTGTGAGTGTTTGACATTTAGGTGGTGTGTGTTACTCAGTGAATAAGACACATGTATTGCGAGTTGAGCAGAAAACCCCCTCAGCCTGAATATGAACGATCCTGCAGTCGGTGAAGCCGTCTTACAGCAGGTGTGTGAGAGAAAATGCCACTCAAGCTTGAGTGTAATATGTGTGTCAACTGTAACAGTAACACTGTGCTATTTAGTGCAGGTAATACACATCCCTGTAGAATGATCTAATCATGATATATTCTTCTGTTAACTTAAACATTTCTCTTTTTAGAAACTTCTTAAAGACTGAACTCACTCAGTATTTGTACTATTTGATGCATTCTGTCTACATTTTTATAAAACTGTCAATATCTCATGAATACTTTACTGTTCATATACTTCTAAATCGATCTAAATATTGTTTTCATATATTCAGCTTATTATGAAAGTCTGTCTCCAAACACAAGTTCAAATAAGCTTTTTAGTTTTTTAGAGTGTTAGTGGAGACAGCGCCTATCTCACCTGATGACTCAAACTCTGATCCTAAAGAGCTGTGTTTTTCCTGCTTTATGGGAATGGAGATGGGTGAATCTGTGTAAACTCTCAATGCTGTAATAAAATGTGAGTGAGACAGTGTGTTTAAGCTGCTGTCTTAATATCAGACAGCGCTTTTAGTCATCTTTGTGGAAAGGTTAGGGTTAGTCATCAGTGTGAAAAAGTTAGGGTTGGCTTTTATTTCTTTTGATTGTCAAATGCCTGATTGGTTGAGTGACTGAAGTAACCGTCAGGAGCTAAATAAATAAATATGCAGTGTGGGGAAGACTGAACAAGGGACTGATAATAATAAATAGTATTTAATACTAAACGGACTATTAAATATAGTCCGTATACTCATTAGGTGAGTGCACTTTGCAAGGCTCTCTCAGTCAATATAAATGCAATATGATATCAGAGTGAACTGAAGGGTACAGTAGACAAAAGCATCATCTGCAATTAGCCACATTAGAGTGTTTTATGGGGGAAAAATTTAGATTTTGGATATAGTAACCAGGAGCTATAGTGGGAGGTGTTTGTCAACACGTGAACGGATGCTTGATTCGTATAAAGTGGAAACAGCTGGGCGAATTGAAGTAGAGACAGTCTGGCGAACTGAAGCTGAATTGCGAGAGCATGGAAGAAGCACATGATCCACTGCAGGGGAAAAAAGGTGCTTCTGGGTTTAAGTGAGCATTCACAATAACCCTCCTGGTGTGTTCAGTTCATGTTAATTAATTTTGTGTTCCCTGTCCAAAATGACCGCCCCATTATAGCTGATTATAAATCCATAATAATACATATATTATCACCTAATGTGGTGTTGTGATCTTTTTATCAACTTAAGTTCTTGTGAACATTACAAGTTTTGAACGTCTATTTGCTGTTTATGGCCTGTAGGCCTCATTGACCAGAGCTCATCCAACTTGTTTTTGAGTAAAAAAAGCATAATGTATTGATTATATGATTATAACAACTCCTCAGATGAAACATATTGTGCTATTTATCAGAGACTACTTTGTGTCAAAGTTTAACAAGCACATTTGTTTTGAAACCATTTCAAATTTTTAAATAGTGGCAGTAACATCTGTTTTGTCATAGGCCCAAAACTACACATGAAAAGTTTACCATATTACAAAGTTAATGTCTGAACAGATTAAAGAACAGCAGTAACAATAACAGTATTACTAACAATAACAAAAACATTAAAATGTTCACAATCTGTCAATCAATGGCGGTTACATTTTGCTTCATTACCACTATGCACCATGCCCACCCACTATGCCTGTCTTCAGTTTAGAACACCAATCACCCTCAATTGTTCCATCTTTCAAATACAGTGGAACCTCGACATACGAATTTAATTCGTTCCAAGACCCAACTCATAACCCAAAAAATTCGTAACTCAAAATAATTTTCCCCATTTAAAATAATGGAAAAAATTTTAATCCATTCCGCCTTGATGACAGGAACACTATATATATCAAAATTTATGATATTTTTTTTTAACCGTTCAGCCTTGATGACAATAACATTATGTATCGTTTATGTGATAAACGAAAATGGTCTTTTATGAAGAATTCTTACCTTGGAAACAAACGTCAGCGGCTAACGGAGGTGGCTGGCGAATGGAGGTAGGTGGCGGAGGAGGAGGAGGGAGGCCTGAACTTGCTTCTGTAGATATGGTGCAGTACGGTACCTACCATACTTAAACACTTAATATTTTTACTCATTTTCTTCCTCTCACCTCCCTTATTATCATTCACTTTCTCAGGACCCATGATTTTAGTCAAAAGAAAGTGAAGGAAATCGCGGTATTAATACAAAAAAAGCACAACTCAATGACAGATGCATTTCCTTTGCCTTTGTTCATCTTTCACTCATCACTCATCTCACAATTTAAAGTTATGAGCTGTTTTTATGATGGGTTACATTTCGTTTCAGGAACGTTATGTGATTTGGACATTGTGCGAACACCATATTATCAAAGCCATATGGGTTACTGTAGTGTACCTGTATTGATTAAATAGCCAAGATACTGTACACATACAGTACTGTATTTCAGCTAATGTACCAGAGCAGAAGTGCTGACATTTGAAAATAAACAGTGGAGAGTGCACAAACCATGTGTGTTATAAAGTGCAGCCATCTCACAACACAACCTCTCAGACCAGAGTCAATATGAACATCATATCAAACACAACTGCAGTACAACACACAATTCACCGCTGAGCTCAAGACAATGATTGACTCCGCTACCACTTTGACTACTACCTCTGCAATGAATGACGTATTTTTTATCTGTACAGCTACTTCACAATAGCAGCTGAATGGAGTAATCAGGAAAACTGAAATAAAGAAAAAAATAATATTCATGAAGCATGAAGTATATCTAATAGACAGATAGCATTGCAATGTATAGCGTAAGTATGCCGTATTCATTAAAGCTATGCAATATCTTCATAAGCCATTCCTAATCAAACAGATTCCTTCAGTGACACATAATGTTTCTGTAAACTGTTATTTAAAAATAGTACACAACATCGTTTTCCAAACACAAGGATATGTATGTTAATGCAGTACTAGCCACCTGCAAAGCCAATATTTTTACAACATAAATGAAGACTATAATACTATATTGTTACAAAATAGATACACTACAGCCTAAAGAAAATACCGATAGCTAGCCTGAAGCAACTACACAGAGTTAGCTAGAAAGGGCTACAATGTCAGCTGCTTAAATATGTGCTTGTTTGATTACAATAAAACTAAATTTAAAAAGCCTTCTTTGAAGATCAGAGTTGTTACTCAATAACAACGTGGAACATGAGCGAACTTTAACTACAGGGCCAGAACAGGATCATAAAAAAAGTATTTTGCAGTAACTAAATCACAATAGAAATGGGTCAACATTTATGTTTAATAAAAAGTCAACACCAATTGTCAATACTTTCCACTGTAAAATACATTGTTAAACCAAGACTTCAATATATGAGTTTCCAAAGCAACATTTGATCTATCAGATGTTGAATCTATCTATCAGATTTTGAAAGAGGTCAGATACTACTTGGTGACAGAATTGCAGGTGCTTTAATCAGTAAAATGACAAGCACAAAAATGATTTTATATGTCAAAACGAACAGTGCCAAAATCAGGACAGCATATTCTAATCAAGGAACAACTTTATCTTGAAAGAGGAAAAGTGATTGGATCTCATTCATGGAGTTGGATCTCATCCATAGAGACAAACATTTAACGGGAAACTTATGAAAAGCCAACGATGAGCCCCAAAAATGAGGTCAGAAGTGAATCTGCACCTCAGTTATTCAGTCAGTGCAGATGCAGTCTTAGTGCTCTCCCTTTTAAGCAGCAGGGTCTTCTAAACCACCCTGCAGTGTCATGATTTTAATTTCTGTAAATGTTAATGTGTGACGTGCTCTGTGACACTACGTCAAACCAGAGTGACTGACACCTCTGCTGCTGTCCTGGTGCTGCTGTTGAACTCTTTCTCTGTCACAGCCCACAGTCTCCAGTCCACAGCACTGCTGGGCTGCTGTACCCAGGAAGACTATTAGAGAAGACACTTTGCATTGGCAGCACATGCTTCAGTGCTCTGGGAGTGTTTATAGTCCTGTGAGTTTAACACTTGATGAGTGTGAGCTGTCCTTCCTGGCAACAGAACCCACAGCAACAATGACTTTTATCACCATCTTCATCTGAGCACTCGCTTTCTGCATTCAGGGTGAGATTTTTAAAATTACTGAAGTATATTCTGTATTGATTACTTGTTTCAATTTAAATGTAATGCATATTTTGAAATAACTAAATGTATCACCCTATATTATAATATTCTTCGTGTTTAGATAATACAGTTATGTGTTGTTTATTATTTCCAGGACAGGTGACTGTGACTCAGACTCCTGCTGGTAAATCTGCTCTCATAGGAGACACTGTCACCCTGAGCTGTAGAACCAGCACCGCTGTGTATAAAGACAGTTATGGTGAAAGAATAGCCTGGAATAACCAGAAGTCGGGAGAAGCTCCTAAACTCCTGATAAAGCTTGTAAATCAGCGTATCTCTGGGATTCCTGATCGATTCAGTGGCAGTAGAGTTTATTATGGGAGTGAGTTCACTCTGACCATCAGTGGAGTCGAGGCTGAAGATGCAGGAGATTACTACTGTCAGAGTTACCACAGTGGCCCTGTGTTCACACAGTGATAGAGAGCCGTGAAAAAAACCTCCCTCAGTCAGACTGCTAGCAGACGCCCTAAAGCACAGAAACTTCTGTTTAGAAAGTTGGATGTTTATTGGAGCAATCTGGGTCACATGCCTTAAGGGTACAACAGCAGTGCCTACCTGAGAATCAAACCCTGTATCACTAAGTTTGACCTGCTGCAACATAACCATTACACTACACTACTGACATATGTTTGTCAGATTAAATAACATGTTTAATTGATGCATTTCAGGGTTGCAAATGAGACACAAGACTGTGAAATATATACTGAGCTGTACCATTTGCAGGCAGCATGGTGGCTCAGTGGTTAGCACTGTGGCCTCACAGTTTCAGTGGGCAGGCACAATGGACAGCAGTCCCTGTGTTGAGCTTGCATGTGTTTGCCTGGGTTTTGGAAGTGCTCATCTGTCCAGGGTGTCTCCCTGCCCCTTGCCCAATTCATGCTGGGATAGGCTCCATCGCCAACGCCCGCCCCCCCCCCCCCCCCCCACCCCCCTGAGTGGGCATACATAATGGATCTGTAAAGCAGTTTTAAAAATGTTTTGTTTTACTGAACATATTCATTAATTAAGGTGTGTATTCATTAATTAAGGTGTGTATACGACTGATATAAATAATATCGGTCGTATAACGTGTTGGAAGAAAGCCAAACTGACCGTTACTCAAGACACTGTGTTCAGTAAGGAAGGACTGTATTCAGGCATTTAGAATACAGCAGAAAACATTCCCCAGGTTACTGTTCACACAGATTACACATTAGTTACTGGGGTCGAGTTTATCTCCACTTCTGCATTTCGGAGTAGTTGTTCTGATTTTATTTTCGTAAGTTAAGTTATTTAGTTCTTCACAGAGAAGAAATTGACACATTGACAAAAACTAGTGCAAATTGCTATACTCTTCAAGTTGTACAATTGCTTTGTGAATTATTTTTGTTTCATTTACTTTAAGGCATGCTTGTACAATTTAAGCACCTTACATTTGAGGTTAAAATCTCCGTTTTGTGATTGTGATATTTCAAATGTAATAATAGTCTCATTTTCTCTCTCATGGACTTGCATTCATCATCAAACCATTTTCTTTAGCATTTAAGATTTCTGGTTTGTTTTTTGGGGGTTAGCTTAAATTACAGATTGAAGAACAACTGCCTTTAATTCCTAGGTTTTCCAGTTCTGTTCAGGTGCACATTGATTTGCCAGTGGTGGTAAAAAGGGGTCTGTGGTCTGACAGTGAATGCACTCATGTCGGAGGGGTCCATATCAGTGATGGCATAGTGGACTACACTAGCCCTAAGAGCTGAGCAGTAAGTGAAGCTCCCTAAAGAGTCCCCTCTGATCCTGCCATTAAGCATGTACAGGCCTAAGGCTCCACAGAGACACACTAACTCCCTACTGGTTTTGTTCACAGCACAGTCAGGGCTGTTTCTCTGTGGTACAGTTGGTGTTAGGTTCAGGGGCTTGTGTGTGATATTCATGTCTTACATCAAAGAAATTACATACACACACCTTTAACATTTAGAATTTTACTGAAATAAAATAAAACATGATTACACAATAGTTCTTCAAATGAACCTGCTAAAAACCACATTGTTATATACAGGATTGAACTTGTACGGAGGTAAACTGGAGACATCTGAAACCGTGTCTCTCTCCTACCTCTACTCCTACCGACTGTATCTATGTACAAATCTGTGTGTATTTCCACAGGCACATATGTTAAAAAGTACATATAAAATACTGTGTGTGTGTGAGCTATGAAACAGAATTTGGTTGAATGTATATTTATGTCAATGTGTGTGCATGCTATATGTGCATGTGTACGTTTGTATTTGTGAGTGAACATGCATTTTTTGGTGTGTGTGTGTGTGTGTGTCTATGTATGTATAGGTGAGTGTGTGTAAGAGAGTGTATGTGTGTGTGTTTATGTGTGGGTGGAAGTGTCAACTGCAAACACAGTCTTTTTCTACTGTGTTTGCAGTTGTATCAGTGTGTTTGTGTGTAGCAATACAGGTGTGAGTATGTGTGCATATATGAGCATGTTTTTATGGGTGAGTGTGTGAGCTGGAGTGGATATGTGTCAAAGGGAGAGTGTATGTGTGTGTGTGTGTTTGTGTGTAACTATACTCTAGCTAGCACATGGACACTGAGGTGTTACACCCACACACTGCAAACCCAGCACAGAGGGGTGTGTATTCAGTGAAGTTGGTGTGGAATCTGTACAGGAGGGTCAGTGTGTCAGAGTCAGAGATGCTGTAGAAGGACAGAGTGCTGGCTGGACAGTCCACACACACTCCTGCTCTGTACACACACACTCCTTTACCATCACCATCATCACACACTCCTACTCTGTGGTAGGGGGAGGGGGGCACAGGTATGTGTGTTTCATTCTTATTGTGCCTGACAGAGTAACTGTGTTTAGAGCAGCGCAGACTCCAGGAGTTTTTATTCCCTCCAAACTCACAGTCAGCACCTCGTCCTTTCCTGCTGATTCCTTTATAGGTCACTGCTATATGAACCCTGCCCCTCTCAGGCACACTCCACTCAGCCTCCCAGTAACAGCGTCCAGACAGACTCTCTCTGCACAAAACCTGGCGCCACCAGTTAAATCTCTCTGGATGATCAGGATATGGCTGCTCCTCTCCCCATGTGTGTGTCACCTTCCTGTTCCCCTCAGACAGAAACAGCTCTCTGTATGCTGTGTTTGGATCCAGTGTGAGCTGACAGCCATCTGCAGACCAGAGACATTAATGAGATTAATTATCATTATTAATATTCATCTTATGTGTGACTGAGTGTGTGTGAGAGAAAGGGAGAAACAGGGTTGTGTTTGTATGTGTGTGCACCTCAGTGTGAGTGTGTTCATGTGTGTGTTTGGAGTATGTGGGGCTGTTTGTGTGTGTGTTTATGCATAGGTGTCTAAATATGGGTGAATGTTTGTAAACACCATCTGCAAACAAACACAAAATGTCCAAACTCAATGACCATGAGAAAAACACACAAACACACGGACACAGTTCTGTATGTATGGACAGACTTATGCCTGAGTGTGAAAAAGAGACTGGTGAAGAGAGGGACTGAAAGAAAGAGGGAGAGAGGGAGGAGAGGAAATGGAGGGAGTGAGTGTTCAGTGCTGACAGACTCACATTTCCTGGGTCCTGGTTGGTTCCTGCTCTCTCCTCCATGGTCCACACTGTAGGAACAGCAGAATAGACAGTAACTGAGTGACACACAGTGTGGAAACTCTCTGTACTTACAGCAGTGTGTCTATGAGGTGCAGTGTGGAAACCCTCTGTACTTACAGCAGTGTGTCTATGAGATGCAGTGTGGAAACTCTCTGTACTTACAGCAGTGTGCCTATGAGGTGCAGTGTGGAAACTCTCTGTACTTACAGCAGTGTGTATGAGGTACAGTGTGGAAACTCTCTGTACTTACAGCAGTGTAAGTGTGTCCAGTTTAGTAGCAGAGAGCGCTCTCACTCCTGAATCTCCTGGGTGATTGTAGCTCAGATCCAGCTCTCTCAGGTGTGAGGGGTTTGAATGCAGAGTTGAAGCCAGAGAATCACAGCCTCTCTCTGTGACTCGACAGCCTGACAGCCTGCAGAAAGAAGGAGACCAGCTCTGGACAAACACACCTTACAGAATCTGAATGTAAAATAACAGTTCTGTGGTTTTAGTGATCATTATCAAACACATACATCATTACACACCTTACAGAATCTGAATGTAAAATACCAGGGCTGTGGCATTAGTTGTATACACGTTATTATTATTTTCACGAGTTTCACTCATTTAATTCTTTGTTTTCTATAACTGAAGGTTTGTTATTAATATTGTAATAATGAATGAATAATTTTCAATTAATTCAATTTCAGTTTTAATTTAGTGGAGAGAACACACACACAATAAAAATAAACCAACCCAGCCTGTGGAGAAAACACACACACACACACACACACACAGTGGCACCGCGATACCAAACCGGTGCCCCACAAAGTGGGAGCTGCGTCTGCAGCACCATGGAGAGCAGCCATCCCCTGGACACAGAGCCTTAGGGAAGGTGCTGGAGGGCCTATCGTACTCCATGGACCTGCTCAGTAACCTTGGAGAGCACCCTCCCCACACAGGTGAGCTGCATTTTCCCCATCAGGCAGAAGCCTCAGGTGAACGGCATCAGTCATCAGCCAGTAGCCCTCTTAAGCCAGGACAGAAGAACCCCCAGCAGATTGCCTCGGGCCTCAGAAGAGGAAGGAAGTGAGTGAGCGCTCCTACACAGTCTGGTGGTAGGGGGCTGCGTGCCACCACAAGATCACACAGAGGCTGCGTTCCAATAATTTTTCTCGTCTCCACCTTTCCTCCCCTCCTTTCCTACCCTGGAAATATGCCGGAAATATGTGGAGGAAAGGAGGGGAGGAAACGAGTGGAGGAAAGGAGGAGATGAATCGAAAGTTGGAACAGCTAATCCGATTCGCTCGTCATCAAAGTCGACGTCGGATATTGATGAAGTAATAATTTCGAATGACTCGGCGGATACCAAAGCCAATCACACTTCTCAAACACCACCAGCCCTGTTCCTGCATTAAAATATGAATGTCAGTTTCTCACATTCTGCTCATGATGTAACATAAGCATTTCTACAAGGAATAAATAAACTTAATATAACATGAACTCGCTCAATTTTACATTGGTAAAATTACCATTTGTATCTGAAAAACATGAATGTATCCCATCTAAGTGGTTATGTTCGAAAACGCAAAAGTTTTCTCATTGATGTAATTTACCCAATTACTGTTTAATGTTCTGGCACTAATATTCAGGTGTTGGTAAATCCCTTGTCATGTTTTAGAACTTTTCAATGGTGAAATATTCTGTGGGATGGTCATTTAATCTGACTGGTCGTGAGGACAGTGATGTCACGCAGAAATGTGAAAAGACTTCCGCGGTAGGATACATCGATGTATCCTCCGTTTGGAGGAAACGAGAAAGGAGGAAAGGAGGAGGCGAGATTGCGCTTTGCAACAGTGGAGGAAAGGAGGACACATAATCAGCTTCCGGGGCACGGAGGAAAGGAGGAGACAAATTTGAGTATTGGAACGCAGCCAGAGACATAGTTGTTTGCGTTGACCCAAAGGAAACCAGCACTAAACTGTGGAGTGGATCTTTCCAGAGTGGACTGGAACCTAAAGACAGGCTTGGGACTGGAACAGGAGACACCACCCCGGGGCCCTCAACACTGAGCCCCCTCTAACCCCCACCTTGTCTCACCCCTGTCTCCTCTCTCTCTCTGCCAGGTGGAGGCGCTGTTGTCCCAGTGAGAGCCCAGGACAGGAAGTATCCTAGTTTTGTTTGGCCCCACTTCCCCACCCCTCAGCACAAGATCAATAAACGTTGTGTTCTTTCACCTCATTTCCTGCCTCTGGAGCTTGTTTTTCAGTTTCCCCAAACTCGTGCACGACTGAGGGTGCCACAACACACACACACACACACACATACACTATAAATACACATCAACCAAACCTTTGTAGAGAACATACACACACACAAATAGCCCCACCTCCCCTACCCCACAGCACATTATCAATAAACAAACCAAGATCTATAAAACCTTTAGCAAAAAAGCTATGCTGTATCTGGATGATTTGCATTCTGCCAAATCAGACCTCTGCTCCTACAGAGAGGAATTTTTCCATCTTAAAAGTGAACACTCTGCAGGAATGCAGTCACATGACGCCCCTTCTTTTCTTTCAGAGGTTAACGTCTCATCCCCACTCACCTCAATTCTGCAAGGAGCCACATATAACCAGGTGCACAGAAACACTTTGCATTCTGATCTGGGTCCAATATCCGGTCTAGCCGACCTCAGGTCCCACTCTAATTCACTGAGCAGTGTTTCAGTGGAAACCACATCAGACTATGTGCTGATATCTCACTCTTCACACAGTGAACAGGGGAAAGGGGGTCTACTTGTGACTCATGCTGCTCTGAGCATCACTCTTCTACTTTCTCTAACCAAAACTTTTCAATCTATGCAGGTCTTTAATCCTCTGGCTGTGCTGATGTAACTTTATGGACCTCATCTCACCTGTACCAGGAAGAGGTGGGCTCTCTAAGAAACTCTGGCCATAAGGGACAAACCTATGGGCTGAACAGCACTTATGCTTTACAGCATCAGATGAGAGATCGCTCCCCAGACCGCTGTCATCTAAGCCTTTGCCTCTGAGAGAGAAGTGGAACATTCTCACCAGAGAGCGTATTTAATCTCCAATTTTTCCTCCCACCTGGAGAATGAAGCCAGTTTCCCTGTAGACCCTTCCAAAGAGGGGACCAGAAGATCTCAGCACGAATTTTCTGACAACCGTATTTTATCCCCCTCCATACAGGGAACACAAACTGTGTTTCACTACAGTTACCTCTCAATACGGATGGGTATTATTAAGATTTTATTGATACCTTACTGATACTGTTGAAAAATTTGAGACAATATTGACACCATCATCAATACTTTTTATAATTTAGAGGGGAAAAAATTGACTATGTCCAATTGTTACAATTTACTCTGCATCGTCATAATAATGGTTCCTTTGGTGGTTTTACTGGCACTCCAACATCTTCAGTACTTCTGAAATTTAATGGCATTATTAAATTGCCCTTAACCTAATTTGAACTGAATAATACACAGTCATACTCTGTCTTGGCTCTCTCAAGGCAAGCCAGCCTTGCCCTCCTTTGCAAATGAGTAACTAGGGAGGGAGATTGTAAACCTGAGAGCTCAAAACAAACATCTTTCAAGATCTACAAACCTTTTGCAAAAAAGCTATGCTGTATCTGGATGATTTGCATTCTGCCAAATCAGATCTCTGCTCCTACCGAGAGGAATTTTTCCATCTTAAAAGTGAACCCTCTGTAGTACTACAGTCACATAACAGGTCTTTAATCCTCTGGCTGTGCTGATGTAATTTTATGGACCTCATCTCACCTGCACCAGGAAGAGGTGGGCTCTCTAAGAAACTCTGGCCATAAGGGACAAACCTATGGGCTGAACAGCACTTATGCTTTACAGCATCAGATGAGAGATCGCTCCCCAGACCGCTGTCATCTAAGCCTTTGCCTCTGAGAGAGAAGTGGAACATTCTCACCAGAGAGCATATTTAATCTCAAATTCTACCTCCCAGCAGGAGAATGAAGCCAGTTTCCCTGTGCACCCTTCCAAAGGGGGACCAGAAGATCTCGGCACGAATCTTCTGACAAATGTATGATTTATCCGTCTCCACACAGGGAACACAATCTGTGTTTCACTACAGTTACCTCTCACTACGGATGGGTATCATTAAGATCTTATTGATACCTTACTGATACTGTTGAACTATATGAGACAATATTGGCACCATCATCAATACTTTTAATAATTTATAGGGAGAAAAACGCAACTCTTCAGAACAGAACTGCCACTGATTTTCTTGCCTATACGAACGGGATATGTACAAAAATTCAGCACCAACTTTCCGTCCTGTAATTTTTATCCAAGATAAACCTTATAGTATCTGAATATTAAATTACAGGGCTGTGGAAATAGTAGTGTACACCTTATTATCATTATTTTAATGAGTTTGACTGACTCATTTACTTCTTTGTTTTCTATAATTGAAGGTATGTAATTAATACTGTTATACTGAATAAATTATTTTCAAATGTAACAATTCAGTATTTTATTCCCCTAGGAACATCGAAATTGCTTTTGAAAGAACACACATTTTAAAATCATGGGTTGACTGTGCAAAGTGAACAGAAAGCTTTAGCCTGAGTCATTATTAATATTAGTGGGATATTTATTCACATTTTAGCCCGTCATGAAAGAGGGTGTTTGTGTTTGTTACTCACCCCAGTCTCTGCAGTTTACAGTGTGGGTCCTCCAGTCCAGCAGAGAGCACTCTCACTCCTGAATCCTGCAGCTCGTTGTCTCTGAGCTCCAGATCTCTCAGCTCTGAGTGGGGAGAACGCAGGACTGAGTCCAGATCATCACAGCAGCCCTCTGTGAGATTACACCAACCCAGCCTGTGGAGAGAACACTCACACACTATAAATATACACCAACCCAGCCTGTGGAGACAACACACACACACTGTAAATATACACCAACCCAGCCTCTGGAGAGCACATACACACACACACACTCACACTCACACTCTTTGTGTGTTCTGACTAAATCATCTACACGCAAAGATTCGCTTTCATCCACATATTTCTATCATTGCAAATAATGAAGCCTTTGTATTTATAACTGGTTGTCTGTGTTGTTATCACTTAAACATTGACTGTAGCCACTGTAGGGATTTGTTATAGTATTCCTCGCACAGGACACCAAAAGTGTAAGGAATTATTTAAACCTCACGTGTGGCACCAGTTACTTAAGACTTTATTATTATATTCCTCACAACAGAGGGTGTCACTTACGTGGTGGAAATTCTATAACATTATTCTACGAATAATGGTGCAACTGCGGTTAATCAGTCTCATATGTCAGTCTCATAAAACATATCAGTCTCATTGGATAGCTACAAATACGTAATTCCAACTAATAATTAAATTAATTATAATAAAAATTATAATATTAATAACTAATCATAATCAAATCACAACACTATTGGTTCAGTTATAACTGAATTAATAACATTAATGATTGATCAAAGGTGAAGGCATTTGGAGTTTTTTGGAGTTGCAGAGGCTGGCAAAAATTCAATATATATGCAATATTAATAAGCACACAACCTTGGAATATGACAAAATTTATTGAACACATGTACTAAACGGCAAAGCACGATTTATTGCAATGTGACAATAAACGATGAGTGTGTGTGTGTGCGTGTGTGCATATGGTGCAGGAATGTATATGGGTGTTGGCGTGTGTAGTTGTCGGAATGTTCTCCAATGTGTGGGGGTCATGCAGCCTTGGGTGTGTGCGCAATGCACACGTGTTCATGGAGAACAAAAAGAAAGAGATCATGGGAGTTTTGAACTTAGCTGAAGCTAAGCGTTTCTGGAAAATGGCGCATGCAGTGTGGTAAAATGGATGTAATTGTGCAGATCACTAATGCCGGGTTGTCGTAGGTTAGTAGCTAAATAGATCACATGCAAAACGTAGTTTGAGTGAGATATTTGCTTACTAACGCTGTGCGGCGCTTGGCTAGGAGCCAGCTAAACAATGATCAAACACAAGAATGATTACAGACATGAAAAATAAATAACATAGTTAATTACATTTAGTTATGAATATAATCATATGTACCTAAGCTATGTTATCTATTTTTGCCCAATGTTACAGCCTTGCTGTTGCAGTTTTCTCCGTTGGTTAGACGGGTCCAGTGCGTTCCTTTGTTTCAGTCTCTGGTTTCCCAGGGCGCAGAGGCGGTTGCTCGCTCGTTCTCTCTCGGGTCCGATGCCGTTGTTCACGTAGCTGGATCCTGTTTGCAGGCTGCTGGCCTCTTGGGACTTACAGGTCTTCGCTCTGCTGGATTCCAGGGTTTGCTGCATGGCTCTCCGCGGCAGGGTTCCACTCGTCTCGTGGCCTCTTGGCTGTGCGTCTCTGTTCCCTGTAGCTAACCGCCGGGGTTCAAAGCTACCTTTTAGGCTGTATTGAGCGGGCCTATTTAACCGAGAGTTCTGTAGTCCCTACACCACTCTATTCATAAAGCCTTCAAAAATTGGTTAGATCCGCAATACTAATTATCAATAATTTTATTGTTAAAAGGGTATGGTAATTCCTGTTGGTTTGCCATTAATATTGTAATTTGAATACATTTTTTGAAAAAAAAAAAAAAAAAAGGTTATGACTTCAGTAATTTTATGAGTGATTAATTGCTGCCTTGTACTGGGACTGTTAAGATGAACATATTGTGTTATCTGTTTTTCCTTGCACTACATACACTTCACCTGCATTTAACTGGAGCCTTTGTGAGGAATAGCATTATCCTCATATTTTTTGGTTCCCATCAGATGAATAGTACATTTTTTCTACATTTTGTGGTGCCCTCATGTGTGGGGATAGATTATATACTTTGGCTGTATTTAATGTGAAGTTAGAAGCTGCTTGGATAGGGTCCTATTATCTGTTTTGTCAGGAGCCTCACTCCCTCCTGACAAAACAGATAATGGGACCCTATCCAAGCAGCTTCAAACTTAAATCATTGCACTTCCCACATTGACCACTAGATATATTATACATATATATATAATGTAAAGCATAATATATATAATAAAATATATACATGTTCTTAAACACCACTGTCTACTGCAGTTTAATAAAATAACAGCCAGCAAAGCTCACACTGTGGTTGTGAATTCCCCTTGGTAACACACTGACAACTCCACACAAACTTGAAAAACATTGGTATTGGTATTATTAATCACCCTTAATCATTCAAATCACTTAACGAGACAGCTTAACGTCTCCTTTTCACTCACCTCAATCCTGCAAGGAGCCACATATAACCAGGTGCACAGAAACACTTTGCATTCTGATCTGGGTCCAATATCCGGTCTAGCCGACCTCAGGTCCCACTCTAATTCACTGAGCAGTGTTTCAGTGGAAACCACATCAGACTATGTGCTGATATCTCACTCTTCACACAGTGAAAAGGGGAAAGGGGGGTCTACTTGTGACTCGTGCTGCTCTGAGCATCATTCTTCTACTTCCTCTAACCAAAACCTTTCAGTCTATTCAGGTCTTTAATCCTCTGGCTGTGCTGATGTAACTTTATGGACCTATTCTCATCGGCACCAGGAAGAGGTGGGCTCTCTAAGTAACTCTGGCCATAAGGGACAAACCTATGATCAGACAGATTAATGGTAATTTAGTCAGTCACTGCAGACTGTTAAACCTGGCCCAATCAGGCAACCACAGCTACAGGTTGATCTTTGCAGGTGCATTGGGCACATCCCTAGAGTTCTGCCCCATTCTTACATTTTTCACAACACCTCCTCATTGTGAGTAGCTGCTCACTGACCCAGTGTCATGTAAGTTAGTCATGAGCTGGACTTTGTGAAGTACCAGTAATGTAAGACTGTTAACATATATCTCCTGGTTAGGATATCACACAAACTAGGATGGACTGTAGAAATGAGATGATTATGTCTGTATTTCCATTTCTTGATAAAGTCACCAGGATAAACAGTCTCTGTCAGAACAGCACAAGGGTACCTGGGGGTAACAGGCAGGAATCACCCTGCCACAGCAGCTCCTGTATAAAGGGACCAAACAGTCCAGTCCAGCTGACTGAGTCAATGAATTGAAAGTAAATTTATAAGACTATAAACCTGTAAAAAGCATAGTCCACTCATTCAACCTCAACCAGTGGTAAATTGGTGGGACATTAGATAGAGAATGTAGATAACATATAGAGAAGGCTCAGGGTCAGGGTCAGAGGTCATCAGAGAGGGCAGGTAGGGGAACTATCTGTCTCCAACTAGGACACCATCAAACTGTCCTGTAATCATATGAGTCTAATTTTTGAAAATTAATTTAAGCTGAGAAAAATGGTAGCATTCACAAAGATACTCATCAGGGAATGATAGAATAGCTACCTAATCAGGGTCTACTCTCCTTCTCCCCATGTAAAGCTCTGCAAATTATTAGAGCTTCAGTGCTGATGCGATCACCAAGAAAAGGGCACACCAAGTCCAACAAACTATCTCCTACCTACATGCTGCAGACTCTGCAGGTGTTCTAACGAGTAACTCCAGGTTCGTTTAAGTAAACCTGTTCGCTCACACACATACACCTTCCAGAAGGGGAAGGAGCCAGAGGGAGAGAGAGACAGGTGATAGCCCCCTATGGTTGGGCATGTTTAAAAAAGGATTCAACATTTGGGGGCATCTTAGGGCTTACCAACAACAAAGAGGGTCGTACCACACCCAATTCTGCTTTTAACTGGTAACCCCAAATGTACATCCATTTTGGATGTCATAAGTGTTTCGTTTCAGTTTCTGAGTGAAGCTCTGCTCCTTGCCATGCTTGAAAACCCTGTTGCCTCTTTGGTCACTGATTCGGGGGTATTTACCAGGGGGTGGAGTCCATTTGTCCCTCTCAGGCCATGTCTGGGTGTATGGCAAGGGACCATAAAAGAAGGGAGCAGGGTAAATAACCATAAAATTCATGTTGCTGTCTCGACACTAGTCTATGGATGGAAAACACACACACATAATCCCACTTTCACACTGAACTTCAACACAAGATAATTCTGGTCAGGAACCACACAGCTGGCAACCCGAAGACTCATGGGGTTTTATCCTGCTTTACTTTGCTGTGATAAATAAGTAAGAAGAGAGGGATGGGATGGCTGAGAGAGGAAAAGTTTGATTGAGAGAAGGAACTGTTTAAAGTTTCTCTGTTTGGAGCCATAATCACTAACTCTATTTACTAAAGGTCACATAGTACACAGCACTACTCACCCCAGTGTCTGTAGTTTACAGTTTGAACTCTTCAGTCCAGCACAGAGCAGCTTCACTCCTGAATCTCCCAGCTTATTGTAGCTGAGGTCCAGTGTCTGCAGTTTACAGTTTGGACTCTTCAGTCCAGCACAGAGCAGCTTCACTCCTGAATCTCCCAGGTTATTGTAGCTGAGGTCCAGTGTCTGTAGTTTACAGTTTGGACTCTTCAGTCCAGCACAGAGAAGCTTCACTCCTGAATCTCCCAGGTTATTGTAGCTGAGGTCCAGTGTCTGTAGTTTACAGTTTGGACTCTTCAGACCAGCACAGAGCAGCTTCACTCCTGAATCTCCCAGGTTATTGTAGCTGAGGTCCAGCTCTCTCAGGGTTGAGTCTGATGACTGGAGGGCTGAAGCCACAACTTCACAGGACTTCTCTGTAAGACCACAGCTGCTGAGTCTGAAAGAAAGAGGTGATGTGTTAATATTTAACACTTAATATTTTAAATGTAGTTTTGATAGTACTCACTGATAAAGAGTGATAATGAGGATTATAAGATGTCTGTGCTACACTCTCCAACTGCAGCATTTTACAACTGAGAATAAGATGCTCAAGTCTGACAGTTCTACAGTTGTGGTTCTGACCCAAATAGCCCCTTTTCCTCTATTCAGTTCTGTCAGAATTTGGGGCTAATGGCCCAGCTACCTTTTCCACAGTCTTTTTCAGGCTAACTCTGGGCTTTAAGCCTCACTCATGGCCCTACTCTTGCCCCAGAGCCAAATGTGGACAGCAGGGCTAAGGATGGAGTTATAAGATCCTTTTATACTGTATTTCAGTATTAAAACAAATTCCAGCCTTTAGAGTGAATAGTGAGTTAGCTTGACAAGTTGTGAGAAGTTTGTATTTTCTTCCAATGAGAGTAAAAAAGCACAAATTACCACACAGCTAAGGGTTCACAGGAATAGTCACAGGAAGGCAAGGGGGTTTTTAGTTCACATCTGATCAGCAGTGTAGCGTGTCTGTTCTGATGGTGATCATTTCTCAATGACCTGTGACCAAACTTTTTGATAGTTATTGGTTTTATGAATTTTACCAAAAAACCCCAACGTAGGAACACCAATGTCAAAACAGTGCACATCACTGAGCCATCAGCAGGAAACTAAAATCATTTTTGATGTTGTTTAACTAAACACAATTAAGGTGCTCAGATAAGAAACAAAATATTTACTCTCTGATACTTAACTGTCATTCTCTGAAAAAATTAAAGACTAAATGAAAAAGCAATCAATATTGTAGGCTACTACAGTCTGCTTTCCCTGTTTTCAGGCATCAGTCATTTTCAGAGCTTGTTTATAATCAGGTCTGCATTTCAGAACATTCACAGTTGCTTCTGTTCAGCTTACTGGCCTGTAATTCTGAACTGAATGATTATGGTTAAAAATATAATCCCAATTATTTTGCAAATTATAGAGATTCCAATTTTTAATCACCATTATCAGTCTGATTCAGGAAACAGAATTATTTTATTGCACTTCATGCATCTTAAAACATGCTCATATTTTCTTTGGTTCCTGTAAATCAGTGCATTATTCACTTCTCAAAGTTGCAACAGCTAGAAAAGCACATTTTCAATTTTACTGTGGCCCTAATTTTCAGTATTTAGTTGTACAAACAATAATGATCATTATTGCGCTAGAACTGTGAATCTATATAATATCTGTATTCCTGTCTGATCTGTTTTGTTGTTTCTGTTTTCACTGTCACTTCTGTTTGATTGTTTCCGTGTTTTTGTTTTCTGTTCCCTATTCATGTGCTTTTGTTTTAATTCTGTGTTGCTCCGCCCACCTTGTTACCCACCCTGTGATTTACTCATGTGTTTCACCTGCCCTGCTGTTAGTCTGTGTATTTATACCCTGCCTCATGTTTTGTTTGTTGTGAGTTTGTCTCACTTACTTCTGTTCCTGTGTGTGTGTGCGTGTGTGCGTGTGCGTGCATGCACGCGCGCGTGCGCGATGAGCCTTTTGTCCCTGTCCCGCCCGCCCGCCCGCCCGTCCGTCCGTCCGTCCGTCCGTCCGCCCGTTTTTTGGTTTTTGAATCTTTGCCTTGAGTTTTTGTACTGTTGCCATGTCTTCTGGTTTTTGAACTTCACCTGCCTGACTTTTGACGATTCTCTTGGATTGTGTTTTTGCACTTTTGCTGAGACTCCTAGTTATGACCATTGCCTATTTTTTGTCTGCGTTTCTGGATTTTGGACTTTGGCTTCTGATAACAAAACTGTTATCATTTACATCCGCATCTGAGTCCTACCTGAGCCCTGACAGCATGGATAGCAAATCAGATTTATATCCGTCTCATGGTGACTCAGTTATGTGGCCAAGTGTAAATGGAGTGTGTTCACACAGTTGGATATATCCAATCAGTCCAACATGCATTGTGACCAAGTGTAAAAGTACTCCCTAAGTCTACTGAAATGTTAAAGGTATGTTCAGAAAATGGAAAACTGGGAAAAGCCCTGGGCCAAATAGGATTATGGGAACACTTCTTAAAATATGTGCATTACAGCTGTGTGATATTTTCTCCTATGAGTTTAACCTATCCATAGAACGATAAGAGAGTACCCAAACTCTACAAGGAGTCAATCATTGTTACCCATAGCAAAGAACAAAACCCCCAAAGAACTCAGTTATAAAACTTTTAGTTATAAAAGTCAGAGTAATGTTTTAACCCTAAATCTGTGATGTTTGACCACTATGATCAAGACTTATCACAGAACTTTATTCGGAATTTATTTCTACTGCTGGGCAAATATCATGTACATTATGCAATTTTCTTTTATTCTGTCAGATAATATAATTTAATATGATATCCAAAACATGAAAGTTCAAAATTAAAAAATATATGATCTCTACAGTTTTCAGTTTTATGACATACAGTATATGTCGCTTTCATTCTTAACTCTTTCTCTTCGTTTCCACAGTCTCTCCATCTCTTTCCCTAGTATTTCCCTCATTGTGTATGTGGGGGGCAGGATGGGAGGGGCTTTCTAGGGTTGGGGTGAGTTGATTGGGTTGGACAGACTCAGTGTGGGGGTATGGGAGGGACAGGCAGGTGGGGTGTTGGTCGTGGGTGGATGACATGATCCCCCTGACAGGGGCAGCATCTAAGTTAAATTTTGTCTGAGTATTTGAGACATAGAGATTTGAACACTATTCACTAATTCACACAAGCAATAAAAAACTATTTTTTAAAACAATTTTGTAAAATGTGTAATTCCATAACTGTGGGATTTTTAGTTTCCCAGAGTGATCATTTCTGAAACTCCACAGAATCAATATGCTTTTGAGAGAGTGAGCAGCACCCTGGTGGTGAGTGTCTAAACACAGGTCAAATACATGAGCATGTCATCAGCTAACACGACCGTTAGGAAAGTGGTGAGTGAGTTCCTAACTCAATCAAATGACTGGTCATCAGATACATTCTGTGTGTACAGAACAGCTTCACACGATGCGATTGTATTTAATGACAGGACTGCATAACAGAATATACCATCATTATCTCTACTGTGAGTCAGTTTTAGATTGTGTCCTTTAGCCAGAATAGCAAAGACCCTTTGCTTACTCCTCGTGGTGAAAGATGTTATGATCTTGTAATGTTGGTTTTGCAAGCTGTGTTTGGATTGTTCTTGAATCTCCTGCAGATACTAACGCTATTCATCTAAGACGATTGTCTTTACGAAGTTACGAAGTTGTGCCTGACAGCGTTCCCTGGCTTGCATTATCACTAGCAAGTTTAATTTTTCAAAGATCAAACCTACAGCACATTAAGATAGGCCGACCTTAAACACATATGTGAAGATAACCAGTAGCTGATAACGACGGAAAACGGTATCCATCTTTCAATGTCAAGATAAAAAACATGACCAAACCCATTGGAAATGCAGACAGAAATAATGTTTGTTTCAGAGAAATGTAAAGCTATTAAAAATGCGAGCTAGCGAGCTAGCGAGCTAGTGTATTTTCAATGGACAGAATGATTCTTTTCACTGTAATATTGGACAATTTAGCTTTTTTAATGAAGATGACCACAGGAAAGCTGGTCAGATCGCTGCATTTAATGTTTATGTTTGTGTAAGTAAATATGCACCCTGGCCAGCATTCCGGAGTGACCAGTAATTTGACTCATGAATTTGTACGCCCACCAGGTTGAATCTTAAGGTTCACCACCATTGTTTGCTTGCCACTATAATTTCACCAGAGATTTTAATCACTCATACTTACAAAGCATGCCCCTTTGTAAAATATGTATTTGCCTTTGAATTTGTTGTTTTTCAATAAAGACACAATATCAGCTGTTCAGAACCCACTGTTGTGTCAGTCCGGATCAGAACAATAAGGATGGCACAACACCCCACTCATCCTCCACAGACAGAGACCAAAATGCCCAGCATGACCTGTTTGGAGGTGAAGGTTCCAGGCCTCACTTTGAGGTTAGCTTTAAAATGCTAATGCCCTGGAGAGGTTCTGGAACCTCCATAGAGAGGGGAAGGATAAGAGTCCCTCAGTAATTTCACCACTGAGCCCCTGTCTGAGATGGAGAACAAACTGGTCACTGTGCAGCACTATAAGGAAGCCGTATAGGACCTCAGTGCTGTAACATGGTGTGCTTAGTTCAAATCTGACACCAGGGGGGTCCTAGAAGAGGGCAGAGTTTGTACAGGGGCCAGGAAATGGCTGGGCCAGGTCAAACCCCACCCCTCTGCAGTAGGCAGAGTGAGCCACATCCCCAGCACCAGCACACTGGGGAACAGCAGGGATGGGGTGTGCTATCACAGCATGCCCAAGCTGTGCAGGAAATGCAATGAGCTCGCAACCCCCTGTCACCCCCCCCCCCCCCCCCCCAACCCCTACCTCTATACCTAGAGCACAAATTCCACATTCAGAGAGGATGCCGTGGAGATGAGGAAGACCTAAATTGCAGTGAGGTTTGACACTTAAGATGGAAGTATAAAACTGCTATTGAATTAATTTGTAGATTCATTTTCTGCATCCTACATGGCCAGTTGTTCAACTATAATATCACATTCAGATTACAGTATTTTACCATTGGTTTTTCTTTTCCACACACAAAGGGGTATATGAAAATGGAGCAGAAAACACTACCTTCTGAAATATTATTCATGAACATTTTCTGAAAGTAGATACAGGCTTTTGGTCATGATATAGGTGAGCTAGAGTCATGAACTTTATTCTCACACAATTATAAACTGTTTATGCAAATATCAGTGTCAATTATCTGCATTATGAATGATGTAACAGTACTCACTTGGCCTTCCTGCAGTTCCTCACGAGTGGTACCAGTCTCTGCTGACCTGCTGCTGATGTGTTGTACATCTTCAAGTCAAACTCATCCAGGACCTCCTCTGACATCAGTAACACAAAGGCCAGAGCTGAGCATTGGTGTGGTTCCAGCTCTTCATCAGAAAGTCTTCCTGATCTCAGGGAAGTCTGAATTTCCTCCACTAGAGAGTTGTCATTCAGTTCATTCAGACAGTGGAACAGATTGATGGTCCTCTCTGCTGAAGACTCTTCTCTGATCTTCTGCTTAACATACTGGACTGTTTTCTTACTGCTCACTGATCTACTTCCTGTTTGTGTGAATAGTTTTCTGATGGAGTGTATGAGTGATTTGCTCCCTGTTTGAGTCATTGGGCCTGAAACAGATGACCTGCTTTCTGTCTGTGTCAGTAGTTCTCCTAAGAGAGTCTGAGTGGAGTCCAGTGAAAGGCCCAGAAGGAATCGGAGGAAAAGGTCCAGGTGTCCATTCTTACTCTGTAAGGCCTGATCCACTGCACTCCTGTATAACTCAGACAGATGCATTCTGTCAGTTGTTTGTATTTTTTCTGTTCTGAGTACATTTCTGTTCTCATTTACACATGAATGAAAGGCATACAAGGCAGCCAGAAACTCCTGAATGCTCAGATGCACAAAGCAGTAGACTTTCTCCTGATGCAACCCAGACTCCTCTTTAAAGATTTCTGTGCACACCCCAGAGTACACTGAAGCTTCACTGACATCAATGCCACTCTCTCTCAGGTCCTCTTCATAGAATATCAGATTGCCCTTTTCCAGCTGTAGAAAAGCCAGCTTCCCCAGTTTCAGGATCATTTCTGTATCTGATACTGAGATCTTCTTTGAGTTTGTCTCACTGGTGCCATGATACTTCTGACTCTTCACATTGGTCTGAATGAGCAGGAAGTGTGTGTACATTTCAGTCAGAGTTCTGGGCAGTTCTCCACTGTCTGCTTTACCCAACAATGTCTCCAGAACTGTAGCAGAAATCCAGCAGAAGACTGGAATGTGACACATGATGTAGAGACTCCTGGATGACTTTATATGTGAGATAAGTCTGCTGGCCAGGTTCTGATCTCGGATTCTCTTCCTGAAGTACTCCTCCTTCTGTGGGTCATTGAACCCTCGTACCTCTGTCAACTGGTGGACACACTCAGGAGGGATCTGATTGGCTGCTGCTGGTCGGGAGGTGATCCAGAGGAGAGCAGAGGGAAGCAGATTCCCCTTAATGAGGTTGGTCAGCAGCACGTCCACTGATGCTGACTCTGTTACATCACAGCAGATCTCATTGTTCTTGAAATCTAGAGGAAGTCGACACTCATCCAGACCATCAAAGATGAACACAACTTTGACTTTTTCATGTTCAACACTTTCAACCTCTTTTAGCTGTGGAAAGTAGTGCTGGAGGAGTTGCATCAGACTGAATTCTCTCTCCTTCTTTAAGTTTAGATCTCGGAAAGGAAGAGTGAAGATTAAATGAATGTCCTGATTAGCTTTTCCTTCTGCCCAGTCCAGAATGAACTTCTGCACAGAGACAGTTTTCCCAATTCCAGCGATGCCCTTTGTAAGCACAGTCCTGATGTGTTTCTCTTGTCCAGGTAAAGGTTTAAAGATGTCATTGCAGAGGATTGCAGTCTCCTGTGTGGTTTGTCTCTTGGATGCTGCCTCAATCTGTCTGACCTCATGTTCATTATTGACCCCCCCACTTCCCCCCTCTGTGATGTAGAGCTCTGTATAGATCTCATTGAGGAGGGTTGAGTGGCCCTGCTGTACTAAACCTTCAAATATGCATTCAAACTTCTTCTTCAGGTCAGATTTCAGTGTCTGTTGGGCTCTTGTGAGTTTTTCTGAGAAGAGGAAATATGACAGATAATTTACTGATATTGAAAAAAAAAATCAGTTGAAATTTTTTTTTTATAAACTTCACCCCTGGACACAATATTTTACTCAAGCCTGTCACACAGTGTGTTACACTTCACTCCAACAATCTACAAAAATGGTGAACAGAAATAGATTCTGCCTTGTTCATGAAGACACACCATGTATGTGAAGATCACGCAATTCTATTATCTTATTAACAGTAATAATATCATAAATTCATTTTTCATTTGGTGGCTGTTGGTGGAATGATGTATTATTCTTGTGATGCTGAAATGCTGAAAATGCTTTTCAGATGTTGGAACAGTACACTAAAATACGGTCTGTTTGGCACAGTCATATTTTTCTCTGTTATCTGGCATGTGCTCTCTCACTATTACTTTAACATATCCATTATTCTGGTGTTAAATGAGCACTACAGCCACTTTATGAAGAACTGCACCTGCCTGTGGTGCTCATTTGACACTACACTAAGGGAATAAGAGATACAGAAAAGTAGAGGCAGAAAACCTGCACTAACAAACATGGAAAATAAGGATGTGTGATGCATCCACTCATTTAAAGGTAATGTGGAAAACATCCTGATTGGTCAGTGTATGATCAAAGCTTTAAATCAGTACTTTGCTCTATCTGCTTCTCTTTCAGACATTAAAATGCTAAACTGATTCTGCCACAGCTTTTTAAATCTGCCTTAATAAGCTTTTTCCAACATTTATATCCTTACATAAGGGGCCTGTGTGTTGCACATCTCTCTCAGGGCAAGGTTCACTGGAATAGTCACAGCACAAACACATTCACTCTCTAGTGGCTTGTTTGCAGTAGCTAATACTGATATATTAATGACTGATTTACACAAAATAGTGTCTTACTCTTCTGCTCATCTCTCTCCAGTGAGTCTACAGGATCCTTCTGCTTCATTTTCCTCAGGATGTGGAGTGTGATCTTCACAGATCTCTCACTTCCACAGGTCTCCAGCATGTTCTCAGCTACATCCAGGGCCTTAAGGTCCTCCTGTTGTCTCTCAATGCATTCTGGGTAAACCTGAATCAGATGGCTGTGAAACTCTTTCAACTCCTTCTTCTTTAACTTCATCAGAGTGCGCTGGAGAGACTGAAATAAACACATGAAGAGGTGTGCTGTATCAGAGTGACTGAAATAAACACATGAAGAGGTGTGCTGTATCAGAGTGACTGAAATAAATACATGAAGCAGTGTGCTGTATCAGAGTGACTGAAATAAGCACATAAAGAGATGTGTGATAATTCACTCCAGTTCTTTGAAGTTCAGCTTTTGCTTTTGTTTAATGACTTTGTAGAAGCAGTAGTTCAGATTAGTCATCCTTTCCCTGAGAGTAATTGAATTGTTTTGTGAATCTGGATAAATAGACCCTATACCCCGTGAGTATGTTCATTACACCCTACATTCTGTGAGTGTGTTCTCTGCACCCTACACCCTGTGAGTGTATTCTCTGCACCCTACACCCTGCGAGAGTGTTCACTACACCCTACATCCTGAGTGTGTTCCCTACAACCTACACCCTTTGACTGTGTTCTCTGCACCCTACACCCTGTGAGTGTGTTCCCTGCACCCTACATCATGTGAGCGTGTTCCTTGCACCCTACACCCTGTGAGCGTATTCCCTGCACCCTACATCCTGTGAGTGTGTTCCCTGAACCCTACACCCTATGAGTGTGCTCCCTGCACCCTACACCCTGTGAGTGTGTTCCCTGCACCCTACAGCCTGTGAGTGTGTTCATTACACCCTAAACCCTGTGAGTGTTCCCTGCACCCTACACCATGTGAGTGTGTTCCCTGCACCCTACACCCTGTGTGCATGGATCCATTGCAGTAACTCTGTGAAGTGCCTGAAAGGGAAAGGGAGCACAAATGGCTCATTCTATGAAGTGAACATCATTAATGTTGCTTAGTTCCAGTAGCACTGAGTGATACGTTCAGGGCCCTTTATCTAGTTCTGTGCTTGAAGAAGAATGTATCTAGTTAATCTGATACCAATAAGGTTTCCATCTACAGCTGTTGTTCAATGTCAAATGATTGCATGATAGTCAGCTAAGCAGTTTTACCATTTTCATTGCTCCACTCATGTTTTTGAAACCATTGAAAAGGAGTAATGATGGTACTGATAATAACATTGCATTAAGTCCCTCTTTATACAGCTAGTCACCTGTTATTTTACTTCTCTGGTTTTCTAAAAGAGGGCGCTGTGCTCGTACTTACCAGCAGGTGTGTATCGTGTCTGTGTTTTTGGTATCTCTAAGTGATTGTCTCGGTTATAGCCGGTAACAGTATTCTTGGGTGTTTGAGTCCCATAACAGCTGTTACATTACCAATGTGGACTTCCTGCCATAGCCAGTAACAGTGCTGCTGGGAGTCTGAGTCCCATAACAAACATGTGCTTTTACTGTAATCTGTGTGAGATTGTGATTCATCAGAATTAGTGGTTTTTAGCAGAGAACTTGAATTGAACCTTTGAATTGACTGAGTTACACCATATCAGAGTGAGAGGTTTGTCATTCTCATAGTTATGAGCCTGAAAAGAGAGGTGAAATAAAGAGTATTCTCAAAGCCAAACCCCATGATGATTACCATGTAGATAATTTAAAGAGATATCACACCTTTTTTGTGGGGTTTACATCCATACACTGCTCTCTCTTCTCTGTACTCTTCTGTTCCAGACAGCTGGACTCTGCTGATTGCTGGACCCTGCAAAGAGGTTTGTGAGGAATCAGAGATCCAACAGAAAGGAACAGTGAATTAAGAAAAAATATATAGAAGTGTGCATTGAAATGTTTTTGAGAGAACATTGTAACACCTGTCTTGTAAAAACCTGGTACACTCACGTGGGGGTTGGGGTTTGTGGGGCTGGGCTGTTTGGGTGTACGTTGGGTCACTCATACTTATATCAAACAGTGAACCTGGTTAAAGTGGTTAAAATGTACCTAATCATATAATTAACCAATGAAATAGCCTTTGGGGCATGAAACAAAAGTTGATAAATTTTCACTAGATAACACGATTTAAACCTTTCAAGAAACATCATCACTGATGCACCCTCTCTCAACAGTGTGGGAAAAGACACCCTAGCACCAGAGGCTGGGATCCCTAATGTTAAAGGTTACAGTTGTGAGGGGACAATTCTGTGCATAAAGCTTATATTGCGTATGTTAGTACATTTACACTGTGACACTCTGGTCCTGTGGTTTTGGCAGAGCTTGTTCTTTATGTGACGATAAAGGCAACTGAAGTCATGGATATGTAATGCCTAAGAGAGATGTGTTTATGCCTTTTAAAAACAAGAACTGTCTTGTTTTTCAAGAACTGTAAAACCAGTTTTCCGGGAGCAACTGGGTGATATAATGCAGAACACTGCAGGCCAGAAAGATAACAAACACCTTCTCTGGTGTGTGCAGGAGAGAGCCACCTGCCCTTGGGCAAGCTGATGCAGTGTTGGAAGTTTGAAAAACAAAAAACATGCGTATAGGTTGGAGTTACTGTAGCACCAACTCACAGCACATGGAGGATGTGGGGCTGTAATTTCTTTCTGCAGAACTGAGGGGGGATTTAAGAAGCAGTTTCTTACTATGCTGCTGTAATAAGGTTCAGTAAAAGCATCTTTACCAAGAGTCTTTCTAAACCCAATATGCTCCTGAATGTGATATAATCCACCTACCCACACCTGAGTGTGACATGTCACAACCCACCTAAACCTGAATGTGACATGGTACTTCCCAACTACACCTGAGTGTGACACGGTACACCCCACCCACACCTTAATGTGACATGGTACACCCCACCCACACCTGAATGTGACATGGTACACCCTACCTACACCAGGATGTGATATGGAACTTCCCAGCTGCACCTGAGTGTGACATGGTACACCCCACCTACCCCTGAATGTGACATGGTACACCCTACCTACACCAGGATGTGATATGGTAGTTCCCAACTATACCTGAATGTTCCAATACTTTTTCTCGTCTCCTCCTTTCCTCACCTCCTTTCCTACCCCGAAAATACGCCAGAAATATGTGGAGGAAAGGAGGGGAGGAAACGAGTGGAGGAAAGGAGGAAAGGAGGAGATGAATCGAATATTGGAACAGCTAATCCGATTTGCCCGTCATCAAAGTCGACGTCGGCTATTGATGAAGTAATAATTTCGACTGACTCCGAGAATACCAAAGCCAATCATGCTTCTTTCACGCCTACAGCCCTTTAGATGTATTAAAATACAAATGTCAGTTTCACGCATTCTGCTCATGATGTAACATCAACATTTGTACAAGGAATAAATACACTTACCACAACATAAACTCGCTCAATTTTACACTGGTAAAATTACCATTCGCAGCCTAAAAACGTGAATATATCATGTCATTGTGGTTATGTTTGAAAACGCAAAACAAAAGATTTCCCAGTAATGTAAATTACATTGTTTACTGTTCTCCCATTTATCCTTCAGTATTAGTAAATCCCTTGTCATGTTTTAGAACTTTTCGATGGTGAAATACTCTGTGGGATGGTCATTTAACCTGACTGGTCGTGAGCACAGTGATGTCACGCAGAAATGTGAAAAGACTTCCGCGGTAGGATACATCGATGTATCCTCCGTTTGGAGGTGACGAAAAAGGAGGAAAGGAGGAGGCAAGATTGCGCTTTGGAACAGGGGAGGAAAGGAGGACACATAATCAGCTTCCGGGGCACGGAGGAAAGGAGGGGAGGAAAGGAGGAGACGAAATTGAGTATTGGAACGCAGCCATTGTACACCCTACCTACACCAGGATGTGATATGGTACTTCCCAGCTGCACCTGAATGTAACATGGTACACCCCACCTATACCTGAATGTGACACGGTACTGTCAGGAGAGCATTTTATGGTTATTTACCCTGCTCCCTTCTTTTATGGTCTCTTGCCATGCACCCAGACACAGCCAGAGAGGGACAAATGGTCCCTATCCCTCATAAACACCCCCAATCCAGTGATCAAAGAGGCAACAGGCTTTCTAAGCATGGCAAGGAGCAGATCCTTTTTTAGAAATTAAGACGAACCACTTATGATGGCCAATATGGATTCACATTTGGGGTTGCCAGTTAAGAGCAGAATTGGGCGTGGTACGACCCTCTTTGTTCTTGGTAAGCCCGAATGTGCCCCCCCCCCCCCCCCCCCAAAAAATGTAGAATCCTTTGATAAACATGCCCAACCACAGGGGGCTATCACCTGTCTCTCTCCCTCTGGCTCCTTCGGCTTCTGGAGCATTTGTGTGTGTGTGTGTTTGTGTGTGTCTGTGTGTGTGGGTTTATGCCTGCATGTATTTGTGTACTTTAGGATCACTCTCCCCTCCTATACCCCAATAATATTCACCTTCTTTATATTAATAAAGTCGATTAAAACAGGAGCGTATCTCAATAAAACCGCAAAGCCATTCATGTGCAGAACGGCCTGTTCCTCTCTGAACTCTCCTCCCTAAACCCGCACATGTTCATGTTTGGTGTCATTGTGATGCTCGTAAAGAGCTGATCACAGAAACATTAATACTAAGGGGATGCCTTGTGTTTTCCAGTTGTTTAAGTTTCAAAATAAGATTAAGTCCTGGATAAACCTTCAGGCACTCCCCTACCATAAAATTAGATATGAGAGCACCAGGGAGGAGGGGGAGAGACCCTTCTGAAGTTGGGCTGGAACAGACCTCATGGCTCAGTCCTCATTGCTCAGTACTTCTGCTTCATCTTCCTGCTTCGTCGCTTGTCAGATTATCTACCATCACCGCTGGAACTATCATACCTTTGGGATTTACTTTGCTTTTTGGTTTAGCTGTATACCTCAGGAGAGACAAGCATTGGCTGGGTCATCATTAAATTACATTACATTAATGACATTTGTTAGACGCTCTTATCCAGAGCGACTTACAAGGCAAAGTGCATAAGAATGGTACAAACATTTTCTGGGCTAGATACATGAATAAAGGGCTATGAGCTACTTACTGTCAATAATGCATACCTCTAACAAAGTTTATTAAAATGTGACCAAAACATGTATGATATAATGTGATGCAATGACAAAAGTGTGTTAAAAAAAAAACTGAAATATTAGCCTCTGGCCCTTCAAACTTGACATGGGCAGTGGCTGGATGTTCCTTCTCAACATGCTTACATAAGCAAAGAAAAACAACCATGACTGATGCTTTTATACAGATACACTCTAAAACATGCGAGAAGTTGCGGGATTTCAATTTCTACAGGTTGTTAGGTACAGCAATATACAATACTGACTTATGAAACACAATGTGGGAACTTGAGGTGCAGAGACAACAAAGAAGGGAGAAGAATTAGAATATCACTTTGTAGCTGAGAAAGCACTTCAATCTCTCACCTTAAAATACTCTTACTGTAGCTCTAACTCACAGCACATGGAGACAGAGCTTCCAGTTAACCTCATCCTCTTACTGCAGCTCTAACTCACAGCACATGGAGACAGAGCTTCCAGTTAACCTCATCCTCTTACTGCAGCTCTAACTCACAGCACATGGAGACAGAGCTTCCAGTTAACCTCATCCTCTTACTGCAGCTCTAACTCACAGCACATGGAGACAGAGCGTCCAGTTAACCTCATCCTCTTACTGCAACTCTAACTCACAGCAAATGGAGACAGAACTTCCTATTAACCTTATTCTCTTACTGCAGGTGTAACTCACAGCACATGGAGACAGAGCTTCCAGTTAACCTCATCCTCTTACTATAGCGCTAACTCACAGCTTGTGGAGACAGACCGTCCTGTTAACCTCATCCTCATACTGCAGCTCGAACTCACAGCACATGGAGACAGAGCTGCCAGTCAACCTCAACCTCTTTCTGCAGCTTTAGCTCACATCACATGGAGACAGAGCTTCCAGTTAACCTCATCCTCTTACTGCAGCTCTAACTCACAGCACATGGAGACAGAGCTTCCAGTTAACCTCATCGTCTTACTGCAGCTCTAACTCACAGCACATGAAGACAGAGCTTCCAGTTAACCTCATCCTCTTACTGCAGGTGTAACTCACAGCACATGGAGACAGAGCTTCCAGTTAACCTCATCCTCTTTCTGCAGCTCTCATACCTGAATGTGATGTGGTACACCCCACCTTCACCTGAGTTTGACACAGCATTCCTAACCTGCACCTGAATGTGAAATGGTACACTATCATACACCTGAATATAATATGTCACACCCCACCTAGACTTGAATGTTGCCATTGACAAATAAACATAATGACGATGAAGTGTAAAAATGCACCTGTTTTCTTACCTCAGATCACCTGTAAATCCTCCACTGAATTGTCTGGGCACATCCATTGACCAGTCACTTTTCATTGACAGACAGCTGGGTACAGGTGACCCTGCTCTTTCACTCTGGATCCTATTAGAGAATAGAAACATTGCACATTTGCTTTAAAAATGATTTGGTGAAAACAGCCCAGCAGTTCGAGGTGCCACCAACTAGCTGCTGACATAAACCCAGCTTATTCTCATAATGTCCAACTAAGAATAGTTATTTTACAGAATTACCTTGAGACAGAAGTTCTAGTTACCCTCATCATCTTACTGCAGCTCTAACTCACAGCACATGGAGACAGAGCTTCCAGTTAACCTCATCGTCTTACTGCAGCTCTAACACACAGCACATGGAGACAGAGCTTCCAGTTAACCTCATCGTCTTACTATAGCTCTAACTCACAGCACATGGAGACAGACCGTCCTGTTAACCTCATCCTCTTACTGCAGCTCGAACTCACAGCACATGGAGATAGAGCTGCCAGTCAATCTCAACCTCTTTCTGCAGCTCTAACTCACAGCACATTGAGACAGGGCTTCCAGTTAACCTAATCCTCTTACTGCAGCTCTAACTCATTGCACATGGAGACAGAGCTCCTAGCTAACCTCATCCTCTTTCTGCAGCTGTCACATCTGGATGTGATGTGGTACACCCCACCTACAGCTGAGTTTGACACAGAATTCCTAACCTGCACCTGAATGTGAAATGATACACTATCATACACCTGAATATAACATGGCACACCCCACCTACACTTGAATGTTGCCATTGACAGATAAACATAATGATAATGCAGTGTAAATATTGTGGCGCCGGGAGAGGTGGAGGGAGGGGCAAACTCCTCAGCTCCTCCCATTGTACTGCTGTCAGTCTCCTGGTTTCCTCCCACAGCCTGGAGAAGTAACTGGAGCTGCAACAGCAGAGGCCTCACAAACAGGCAGGCTCACCTGCGAGTGATTCCAAATCAACTCAGCTGTGAGCACTTGCCTTCAATTAGGCCTTCTATTTAAGCACAGCCTGAGAGGCTGAAAGGGGACTTTTTGAACTGCTGGATGGCTGTGCTGTTTTTTGTGTTTTGCCCTGTTTTGTGTTGAGCCCATTTGTGTTGTGTTTTCTTTTCCTCTAAAAGGGGTTAATAAATAGCCTTCGGCCCTTCCAGTTGAACTTTTTGTTGTGTTTTACCTTCCACTCACCACCCGGCACACTGGCCACACCTGCCACTGTGTCACAATATGTACCCGTTGTCTTACCTTGGATCACCTGTAAATCCTCCACTGAATTGTCTGGGCACATCCATTGACCAGTCACTCTTCATTGACAGACAGCTGGGTACAGGTGACTCTGCTCTTTCACTCTGGATCCTATTAGAGAATAGAAACATTGCACATTTGCTTTAAAAATGATTTGGTGAAAACAGCCCAGCAGTTCAAGGTGCCACCAACTAGTTGCTGACATAAACCCAGCTTATTCTCATAATGTCCAACTAAGAATAGTTATTTTACAGAATTACCTTGAGACAGAAGTTCTAGTTACCCTCATCATCTTACTGCAGCTCTAACTCACAGCACATGGAGACAGAGCTTCCAGTTAACCTCATCCTCTTACTGCAGCTCTAACACACAGCACATGGAGACAGAGCTTCCAGTTAACCTCATCGTCTTACTATAGCTCTAACTCACAGCACATGGAGACAGACCGTCCTGTTAACCTCATCCTCTTACTGCAGCTCGAACTCACAGCACATGGAGATAGAGCTGCCAGTCAATCTCAACCTCTTTCTGCAGCTCTAACTCACAGCACATTGAGACAGAGCTTCCAGTTAACCTAATCCTCTTACTGCAGCTCTAACTCATTGCACATGGAGACAGAGCTCCTAGCTAACCTCATCCTCTTTCTGCAGCTGTCACATCTGGATGTGATGTGGTACACCCCACCTACAGCTGAGTTTGACACAGAATTCCTAACCTGCACCTGAATGTGAAATGATACACTATCATACACCTGAATATAACATGGCACACCCCACCTACACTTGAATGTTGCCATTGACAGATAAACATAATGATAATGCAGTGTAAATATTGTGGCGCCGGGAGAGGTGGAGGGAGGGGCAAACTCCTCAGCTCCTCCCATTGTACTGCTGTCAGTCTCCTGGTTTCCTCCCTCAGCCTGGAGAAGTAACTGGAGCTGCAACAGCAGAGGCCTCACAAACAGGCAGGCTCACCTGCGAGTGATTCCAAATCAACTCAGCTGTGAGCACTTGCCTTCAATTAGGCCTTCTATTTAAGCACAGCCTGAGAGGCTGAAAGGGGACTTTTTGAACTGCTGGATGGCTGTGCTGTTTTTTGTGTTTTGCCCTGTTTTGTGTTGAGCCCATTTGTGTTGTGTTTTCTTTTCCTCTAAAAGGGGTTAATAAATAGCCTTCGGCCCTTCCAGTTGAACTTTTTGTTGTGTTTTACCTTCCACTCACCACCCGGCACACTGGCCACACCTGCCACTGTGTCACAATATGTACCCGTTGTCTTACCTTGGATCACCTGTAAATCCTCCACTGAATTGTCTGGGCACATCCATTGACCAGTCACTCTTCATTGACAGACAGCTGGGTACAGGTGACTCTGCTCTTTCACTCTGGATCCTATTAGAGAATAGAAACATTGCACATTTGCTTTAAAAATGATTTGGTGAAAACAGCCCAGCAGTTCAAGGTGCCACCAACTAGTTGCTGACATAAACCCAGCTTATTCTCATAATGTCCAACTAAGAATAGTTATTTTACAGAATTACCTTGAGACAGAAGTTCTAGTTACCCTCATCATCTTACTGCAGCTCTAACTCACAGCACATGGAGACAGAGCTTCCAGTTAACCTCATCCTCTTACTGCAGCTCTAACACACAGCACATGGAGACAGAGCTTCCAGTTAACCTCATTGTCTTACTGTAGCTCTAACTCACAGCACATGGAGACAGACCGTCCTGTTAACCTCATCCTCTTACTGCAGCTCGAACTCACAGCACATGGAGATAGAGCTGCCAGTCAATCTCAACCTCTTTCTGCAGCTCTAACTCACAGCACATTGAGACAGAGCTTCCAGTTAACCTAATCCTCTTACTGCAGCTCTAACTCACAGCATATGGAGACAGAGCTTCCAGTTAACCTCATCCTCTGACTGCAACTCTAACTCACAGCACATGGAGACAGAGCTTCCAGTTAACCTCATCCTCTTACTGCAGCTCTAACTCACAGCACATGGAGACAGAGCTTCCAGTTAACCTCATCCTCTTACTGCAGCTCTAACTCACAGCATATGGAGACAGAGCTTCCAGCTAACTTAATCCTCTTACTGCAGCTCTAACTCACACCACATGGAGACAGAGCTGCCAGTCAATCTCAACCTCTTTCTGCAGCTTTAACTCACAGCACATGGAGACAGAGCTTCCAGTTAACCTCATCCTCTTACTGCAGCTCTTACTCATAGCACATGGAGACAGAGCTTCCAGTTAACTTAATCCTCTTACTGCAGCTCTAACTCACACCACATGGAGACAGAGCTGCCAGTCAATCTCAACCTCTTTCTGCAGCTTTAACTCACAGCACATGGAGACAGAGCTTCCAGTTAACCTCATCCTCTTACTGCAGCTCTTACTCATAGCACATGGAGACAGAGCTTCCAGTTAACCTAATCCTCTTACTGCAGCTCTAACACACAACACGTAGGGGAACAGATTTTTACATTTGCTAGTGCATATTTCCTAGTGCAAATTTACTTTCAAAATTGAGAACATTTGTTCAAGTTTTACTAAACACCAAATACAGGTAGAGTGTATTCAATTAATAATACTGCACGGTAAAATTGTTTTTTTTTTTTTAAGGTCTGAGGCATTTTAAACCAAAGCATTATACGAGTAAATTTTCACAAGCATGTTATTAATATAGTCAGTTTCCAAATTTAAAGGCTTTCAAAACAAATTTTAGTTCTGATTGTGAAATCTTGTCTCTGACAAATGTATTTTCTGGCAATCTTCAGGTTTAGAGGTTAAAAAATGAAAGAACTTCAAAATGATTTTAGATCTATTCTGTGTATAAAACACAAATTGCAATTTTTACCACAACAATGGATTCAGTTTGTTTTTTTAAGCAATAATTAATCAAGCTTTTCTGATTGGATATGGCTTGTCCCAGTGCTTAAGAATGGGTGACATACAGCATATGCCCACCTATTATGCACTGCAGATATATACAAAATTCTATGTTTTATTCCTGATTAATCAATTTATATAAGTATATATCTAATTAATTCATTAATACCTCTTGCTGTCAGGGCTGGAGGTTCCAGTGCTGGTCTCTGGGTCCTTAGAGACACTCATTTTAGAAACCAAGGAGTCTGGAATATATCAGTCCAGGTTGGACCATGAGAGGGTTCTGACCCAGATCAACAGACCTGTAACCACACAAAATAACAACATCCTGAATAAACAGAGATAAACACAAAAACATCCTGTACACCACAGTTATAATGAATTAAAACACACAGACAAATGTGCAATATTGTAACATGTAGTAACTATGTAGTAACTCTGAATAAACACAAACACACCAAACATGCACACATACATTACATTTACATTACATTACATTAAGGGCATTTCTTAGACACTCTTATCCAGAGAGTGTTAGGACTTTTTTCCTTCCCCACCAGGGGTCACCAGAGACTCTGTGCTTCTTAATTGTGTTCCTCGCATTCTGTCGATTGCCCCACCTGTGTCTCATTTGCCGTGTGTTATGCCGTTAGTGGTTTCCTTATTGGTTTGTGTATTTAAACCCTGGCCTTTGTCTCTGTCATTGCTTAGTCTTTGTTAGTTCTACCTGTTTTCAGTGTAGCCCTTGTCCTGAGCCTGCTTGTTGTTTTTGTTTTGTCTCTGTTTGCCTGACTTTGACCATATAGCTCTGTTTTTGCTTTTTGGATTTTCCAATTGGATTGTTTACCTTGTTATGGATTGCTCTTTGTGTTTGACCTGGACTGTTTTTGGATTTCTCTTTGGATGTTGCGTGGATTCTGTTGCCTGTGTTTTTTTCCCTTGGAATAAATTCCTAACCTAAAGTCTACTCCTGTCTGTGCATGTCAGCTCACTCCCTGACCTTGTAGCTCAGTGGTTAGTGCTGTGGTCTTTCAATTGAGAAACCTGGGTTCAAGCCCCGCTAAAGACTGTGACTCCTTACAGAGAGACAAACATAGTGTATTAATCCTATATTATAGCATATATAATGTATAATATATCATATTACATGATAAATGACACTACAGTCAGAATGGCAGAGGGTGAGAGGGTGGTAGCTGAGAGATACAGGTGTATTTACTGTGGGGTTTTATCATTAGGTACTTTAACACCTCTACACTCATAATAGAGTTAAACCCTCTTTGTTATTGGACTCAACACTGATAATCGATTTTTTGAATCATTTTCATTTATAGGTAGATATGTCACTACATAGAGTATTCATCATGCAGTGATGATATTATACTTGAGGTTTCCTTTCTTGAACCTGTCCTTAGCTGTGACAGAAAGCTTCAGGTGAATTTTTACGTTCAGAATTACATTCCTTGATCAGAATGCAGTGATGCGTTACTAGCTGAGCGGCTACTGAGGTAACTCCCCAAAATGCCCCCATTAATTCTGCATTAACCTGGGTGTGGAGGAAAATGCCATGAAGCGAATGCAAGGTGAGTGTAACTGGTGACATTTTATAGAGGAAACGTGTTAAGTTTGCAAGCACACAATTGCATAAAACATAAGAACAACAGAACACTGTCTTATCTGTTCTCTACCCCTTAATGGTAACCACATAAAAATATGTGCCCAGAATGTAACACCATTAAAGTGACACAAGACCTCATCTAACATCACCACTGATATCACTGCCGTAAGCATATTAATGTTCTCTTTCAGGAATATCCCTAGTATCCAAAACAAGTGAGTCTGATGGTGGTTCAGTGCATGCACTAGACTTATTACATCTCCAAAATAATTGTGCCAAAAAGACAGGTGCATTCACTGTGTGTCTATGACGTCAGGTAAATGCCAGCAGCAGTCCGTGAGACATCACACCACTATGAAACTCACCTGTTTTGGACACTAGGGGTGTTCCTGAGTAACCTGGACCCACTTTCATTGAGACATGTGGTAGTTTTTTTTTTTAATAAATGTGCCATAAAGTCAGGTAAATGCACTTTGTATATATGGTGGCAGTTAAATGCCAGCAGCAGTCCCTAAGACTTCACACTGCTGCTTGTTTTGGATACTAGGGATGTCCCAGAGTATTCCCTAACCCACTTTCATTGAGATATGTTGTACATTTTTTATGTACAGTCCAAAACAAATGTCCCATAAAGTCAAGTTGTCAGGGAAGGTTGTCAGGTCACAGATATGAACATCTGAGACTCATAAAGCCGGCTGTTTACGTGTGTGTGTGTGTGTGTGTGAGTGAGAGAGAGAGAGAGAGAGAGAGAGAGACAAAGTGTGTGTGAGTGAGTTGTTAAGTGCGTACTGTTTCTTTAAGACCCAGGGTGTGTATGTGAAAAAATGGAACTGCTCTCACCTTTGGCAATCTGAATACTGAACACAAGTGACACTAGCTACTAACACCTCTCACCCACCCAACACTTACGTTTAAATAGTATTAAATTAATTAAATAATTACTGTCAAAAATACTAAATCATTAATCAAATCTCAGAATTCTTTGATAGGAATGAGTCGTCTGGTTGATCAACTGTTGTCAGAAATGTACACTTGCAAAGGAATAACTTTAGAAAGGTTTACTGGACAAAGACAAACTCAGAGTCTGCACTATAGACCTGGTCCACGAATAATTACCTGGTGGAGAAGTGCCTGAAAGTTTACTCAGGGCGTATTGTTCACATGTGAGCCAAACCTGTGGAAACACAAGTTATCTTTTCAGAATTATCATTTTGATAATCTGCTCATTATGTGCATCGCTACAACACCAAACATACAGTTGAAACCAGAAGTTTACATACACTGTATAAAAAGGCACATAACCTTTTTTTTCTCACCGTCTAACATTAAATCAGTTAAAAATTTTCCTGTTTTTGGTCAATTAGGATTACCAAAATTATTTCTATTTGCTAAATTCCAGAGAAAATGATTTTTTAGACAATTTTTATTACTTTCTTCAAAGTCAGAAGTTTGCATACACTAAGATTACTATGCTTTTAAACAATTTGGGAAAGCCCAGATGATGATGTCATGACTTTGGAAGCCTCTGATAGGTTTATTGACAACATTTGAGTTAATTAGAGGCACACCAGTGGATGTATTTTACGGCACACCTGAAAAACACTGCTTCTTTGAGTAACATCATGGGAAAATCAAAAGAAATCAGCCAAGATATCAGGAAGAGAATTGTGGACTTGCACAAGTCTGGTTCATCCTTGGGTGCAATTTCCAGATGCCCGAAGGTGCCACGTTCATCTGTTCAAACATTTATATGCAAGTATAAACACCATGGGAATGTCCAGCCATCATACCGCTCAGGAAGGAGACGGGTTCTGTGTCCCAGAGATGAATGTGCTTTGGTCCGAAATGTGTGTATCAACCCAAGAACAAAAGCAAAAGACCTTGTGAAGATGCTGGCTGAAGCTGGTAAGAGTATGTCATTATCAACAGTGAAACGAGTCCTGTACCGACATGGGCTGAAAGGCCACTCTCCCAGGAAGAAGCCATTACTCCAAAAGAAACATAAAAAAGCCAGATTACAGTTTGCAAATGCACACAGGGACAAAGACCTTAATTTTTGGAGACATGTCCTGTGGTCTGACGAAACTAAAATTGACCTTTTTGGCCATAATGACCATCGTTACATTTGGAGGGAAAAGGGGGAAGCTTGCAAGCCTGAGAACACCATCCCAACTGTGAAATATGGGCGTGGCAGCATCATGTTGTGGGGTTGTTATGCTGCAGGAGGGACTGATGCACTTCACAAAACAGATGGCATCATGAGGAAAGAACATTATGTGCTAATACTGAAGCAACATCTCAAGACATCTGCCAGGAAGTTAAAGCTTGGGCACAAATGGGTTTTCCAAATGGACAATGACCCTAAACATACTCCCAAACTGGCTACAAAGTGGCTTAAGGATAACAAAGTCAATGTTTTGGAGTGGACATCACAAAGTCCTGATCTCAATCCAATTGAGAATTTATGGGCAGAGCTGAAAAGGCATGTGCGAGCAAGGCAGTCTACAAACTTGGCACAGTTACACCAGTTCTGTCCGGAGGAATGGGCCAAAATTCCTGCAAACTATTGTGAGAAGCTTGTGGGAGCATATCCAGAACGTTTGACCCAAGTCATACAGTTTAAAGGCAATGCTACCAAATACTAATGAAATGTATGTAAACTTCTGACTCTCAAGAAAGTAATAAAAAAATTTGTCTAAAAAATTATCTCTCTCATTATTCTGGCATTTAGCAAATAGAAATAATTTTGGTAATCCTAATTGACAAAAAACAGGAAAGGTTTAATCTGATTTAATGTTACACGGTGAGAAAAAAAGGTTATGTGCCTGTTTATATAGTGTATGTAAACTTTTGGTTTCAACTGTATATACACAAACATATAATATACCCGAGCTTAGGGAGGAGAGTTCACAGAGAGGCAATTCTGGAAATTAATAGTTTAGCTGCTATGTGGAGGGACACACTTGTCATCACAAGACTTTCACAAACATTTGAAGTTATTACTGTAAACTATCTGTGTGGTACAAAAAAGGATAATGTAATCCAAATATACACACACGTACACACACATACCCATGCTGCTTGTCCTGGGAGAGAGAAAGAGAGGTGATAGCACCCTGTGATTGGGAATGTTTATCAAAAGTTCCTACATTTGAGGGGCACATTAAGGCTTACCAAGAACAAAGATTGTTGCACCTCACCCTAAATGTAGATCCATATTGACCACTATTTATGTGGTCTTTTAAATATATAGTTGGGATCTTGAGAAAATGGCTGTTAACCTAAAGTAGGTGAGTGACTTTGACACTGACTTTGAGGTACTAATTATTGTGAGCCGTGCTTGGCTTCTCTTCCCAAAGTCAGAAAAGCTGGTGAAGTCAATAAGGTTGGGTTGGGAAAAATTGGGAAAAATGGAAAAAAAAACGGCCTACTAGTCAACTACTATTTATGAGTATTATCTGAAAAAAAAAACACATGGTTTACAGAATTAGAGATTCTCAACTGGCGATTCAATTGGAGATTCTGTTTTTGCAATTGGACTCTTCACATGGAGCTATACCTATTGCTGTCTGTGTAACCAAGGCAGGAAATCAAAAGCACCTCTGACTGTACCATGGTGACTTAGTGCCAGCATTGTTATTGGGGGCAGTTGAAGTGAGAGGAAGTAGCAACTGTAAGATATTGTAAAAGACAAAAAACAGTTATACAGTGGACCCTTGAGATACGATTGCCCTAACATACGTATGTTTTGAGTTACGTTTTGAAATTTTGCAGAATTTTTATTTTGAAATACGACGGGAATTTTGAGATACGACACGAATCATCCTTTCGAATTGTCCACACACAGGCAAATCAGGCTGCCAACCTGCGCACAAACCCTCTTTCGCCAGTACTAGCCGCTCCACATACAGCCCAGCATTCTTTGTACTTGTTGCTTCTCAGGCCATTGCACGTGTTCGTAGCAACATTGATTCGTATGTGTACTGTCTGTCTTTATGTTGTGCTTTTTTTTGGTATTAATACCACAATTTCCTTAACTGTTTTGACTACAATCATGGGTCCCAAGAAAGTGAGTGATAAGAAGGGAGGTGAGATGAAGAAAATGAGTATTTCAATGGAAATTAAGCGTGAAATAATAGAAACATATGAACGTGGTGTACGAGTGATTGATCTAGCACGGCAGTTGAATCGTAGTGCATCGACCATATCTACTGTCCTTAAACAAAAGGAATCATTAAGAAGCTAACACCTGCCAAAGGGACTACAATAACATCAAAATTATGGACTGATATCCAAGAGGAGATGGAGAGGCTGCTTCTCAAATGGGTGAAGGACAAGCAGCTTGCAGGAGATAGTGTAACTGAGGCTATCATTTCTGAAAAAGCACGTAATATTTACAGTGATCTAAAGAAAGATAGAGCAGGGACATCTGAACCTGAGGCATTGGAGGAGACTTTTTTCATAAATTTTGATATATATAGTGTTATTGTCATCAAGGCGGAACGGATTACATTTTTTTCCATTATTTTAAATGGGGAAAATTATTTTGAGATACGAATTTTTTGAGTTACGAATCGGGTCTTGGAACGAATTAAATTCGTATGTAGAGGTTCCACTGTATAATGTATTTTTAAACATGTCACTTGAGTGTAAAATACTGTGAAAGTAATCAAAAAACAAGTTAATTCTGTATTTTTCATTAACAATTCTAGTGACAGTAAGATGTTAATGTTAATTTTACAGTAACTTAATGGCAACCCTGCTGCCAGTTGTTTCCTGTTGAAGAAAAACAGTGTAGAAAACAAATGAACACTTCCCAAAACGTATGAACAACTCAGTAACACTGTGACAAAAATGCAACACACAGTGCGATTTCACAACACAAAGTAACAAAACGAAAATTGCAAAAGCATTTCACAATACAAATTAACTCAGAAAACGTGATGATGTTTTAAAAAATTGAATAGGTAGGAACTGAACGAGTACCATCAATTCCTACCCACAGGAGTGTTAGCACGATTTGAGCCTGGAGACTCACATCATGGCAGAGGAGAAAATAATTAGAGGATATTCCAACCCACAATATTGTTCTTATTCTCTACATGCGTTTGCCTTATCACTTCATCAAAATGTCTGTTTGAACCCTGAAATCACAACTAAAAGAAGCAGTACTGACAGGACTGAGTGGCTACTCGTCAATGACCGACATTAGACGTGTCATCTTATCAGAGCTGCATAGACCTGGCCAACTGTTAGGATACAGAATTATGGGGCAGAATTTAAAACATAAACATGGACTTTGTGCGAAAAGGTAAGAGGTTATGCAACTGCTTTCTGAACTGAATCAACATGGAGACCTATCACAGACTCATCACGTGTTTGTGAGACGCACATACCATTCCATGGGTCCACATCTGGTGGGTACAAGAAGATAAAACCTTTTGGCATCAGTGTATCTGGGTGTATCAAAGGGCTCTTGAGAAAAATCATGTGGCTTAAAAGTGATATCACACAACTTTCTTAACTGTGGTACAACTGTTAGAGTAGACTGATCATGGAATAGAGAACAGGACAATGGCTGCCACTCAGTGCACTCTGTGCTATCAGCATTCAGATTTTTAGCAGTTTTGCTGAAAGTGGTGCTGTGTGACAGATACAAAAGAATGATCAGTTTTCACCTTTTATTTAAATGTTAGAGTGGCACTCTGAAGGAAACAATTACTGATGTAAAATATACCTGGCAGAACAATGACTAGTCCAGGTATACAGAATAGAGATCATCAAAATTATACTCCATAGAAACAAACACAGACCTAATACTCAAGCCCATGTATACATCATGTGATTTTTTCAGCACTGAGGTTTTTTATTACCTATTTTCACTTAATACCAGTAACAACAGCATCTAGTGAACAGAATCGTGTACTTTCATATCAATTAATAGGGCATGAGATAACTTTAGAGACTAACTTTACTCTGACTTTAGAACTAATCTCGACAGGGTGAATAAATGATAACTAAGTCCACTGGAATTCCATTACAAAGGATTCAGAAAAAAATATTAACTGTTTCGGACGAGAGACATTCTGTACTGTCTGTAAGGCTGGGATTGGAGCAAAATTGTTTTGGCACTAGTTTCAGCATGGGGCAACAAGGAAGACCTACTGTGCTAACTGCCCGATGCAGGATATCCTAACGCTTGGTACAGTCAATACCACGACTTGCCCACCTATTACAAGATAGAAGCTTCTCAAACTGCCACAATGAGGCAAAAGGGGAAGTACGCATGTAAAAATTTAAAATAATCTGAAAAATTGACACATGCTGTTGGTTGGCTATTCCGTTTTCCTAATCAAAAAGAGAAAATGATTTTAGCAGACCCATATAGACATGCCCAGATGTCAAAACAAACATTTCATCCATGTCAGCATGGTAGATTTGTTTTCAGCACATGAATTCCTGTCAGACCTCAATCGCCATTTTATACTGTGTAGTAAAGATGTCAACGATTTAAGCGTTAGACTGGGATTATACCTCTATATCTCCATTCCATTCCACCTTCCCCCACCTTTCACTTTCCTCCCTTCTACATCTCACTCCACAATACTTACTGAGTTCTTTACATACCTCATTTCATCTGCTCTTTCATGTTGTTCTTCATTCTTCAAAATGGCGTTTTGATTTAAAATTTTACTTTCAGTTTTAATTGGGGGTGTTAGCGTATGATGTTCAGTGTCTTCCCTTTTTTACTTGGCTGTGTCTACGAATCTTAGACGGAGTTGTTTAGCATATTTTAATTATTCTATGGGATGCTTGATTCAAAGCACAGAAATATGTGATACGTAGTAGAGTAAGTGGGAAATATATGTGAATTTACTGTGCTGTGTTTCTTGCAGTCAAAATTGCAGTGATACAAAAACATTACTTAAACATGAAGCAATATTTGCAAACAAACATATAATCACATTGTAATTGACATAAATGAGTCAACAGCATCTGCTTTTTTCAAAATATGAAATTTCAAGTATTCTATGTGACTTTTCAGTTGTGTATCCTTAGATAACACTCTCTAAAGATAATGATCAATTTTAAACTCCAAACATTAACTGAATAATGACAGTCGCCAACAAAAATAAGAAAACCACTGTACCTTGAACGTTTTTTAAAGGCTTTGCATTTTTTCCTTTTATTTTTCAAAATGTGCTCTTTTTCATAAGAACAAATTCTTTTAGACCGATAAACGTCTTCTTGACTGTCACTGATGGATATTTACAGGAAATCAGGCAGGAAATTGAGGTTTTTCTTAGCTGTGAGAGCTGTTTCATTTTTGCACATACACACCCTGGGTCTTAAAGAAACAGTGTGCACATTAAGACACACTCACACTCTCTATCTCTCTCCCTCTCTCTCTCTCTCACACACACACACACACACGTACACAGCCGGCTTTATGAGTCAGTCCGTATCTCAGACGCTCATATCTCTGATGGGATGTACAGCATTATATTCTTATGTATGCACAGCAACATGTGTTATATCTTTAAGATAAAGAGAGGGAGGGTTGTAGGGGGAAAAAGGGTAAGAAGATGTGAAATTCAGACAGATTAAAGTATTTGAGTCACACACCCACACAGCAAAAACCAGAAGTCCATCCATGTAAGCGTGTCATACAGTTGAGTATTGAAATATATGTGTAACTTTGGTAATACATTGTATCAGTGCAGTGACCCTGTCAATCAGTGCAGAGTGACCAGCTACCTGGTCAAAGAAGAGGGGGTCAGAAGGTACAGACAAGAGACAAATGCAACAGAAACAGGATTATGGTGAAAGTATAGTTTAATATGCACACACAAAAAAGTAGACCGGGAGGGAATTATAGCTCAAACACATGAGAAAAAGAGAACAAAAAATTGTCATAGTTGCAGCTGCTGTTCATAAAAAAAGGCATTCCTCTTTGCCGGTCAGGTTTCGGTCACGGCCACACTGTCGGTGTCTCACATGACCTGGGGTGGAAGAGGAGAGGAGAATTCTTTAGTTCCCCCATGGTATTTCTAGTACTTATCTAGCTCTCTTAGGTGCTAAAACAGCATATCTTTGGGGAAGTACTGACCTTCATTTACCTGCCTCAGTGGCCTATGCTGATAGCCCAGGTAATTGGCAGAGGTCACTGTCTGCTTTCTGGAGAGCCCCAGCCCAGCTCTTAGACTCACTAGATGGGACTCCCAGTCTTTACTAGTGATACAATCCATCTGGGATCACAAAATGTGGTTTTCTCCTTCACTTTGGGAGGTACGGAAACCTGGAAATACCTCTTGGTGATGTCTAGGGTACTTAGGAAGTGGGCTGGTCCCGATCACTTGATCTTGTCAAAACCAAGGAAAGTGTCAAAGACAGAGCTTCATTAAGTGTCACTGCAAAGCATTGAGGTTCATCACAAGTGGGAGATGGGAAGTTCCTGACTCCCAATCTTCCAAGTTCTTCTAAGCACAAAACCACTCAATGCCCAGCGTCAAACTCATAAACTTGTATTCTCAAAATAAATCAAATAAACAAAAACACACGTCTCCACAGTTTCCCAATATAAATTAGTTTGACCTAAACTCATTAATCCATCTCATTCATCCATTGCTCAACATATTTTTCCTTGGGGTGGACACATGTGCTTGCAGCCAGGAAATTGTTACTCCACCATCTTCATGACCAAACTTTGTTTATGCATGACTGGAAATAAAGAAATAAAAGAGAGATTAATAGAGCAAAGGGGAGCTGATTATGAATGTGTGCAGTTGGAAAAGGTGTGATTAATCAAACAAAACAATGACAGCAAAATATAACTAGGACATAAAGATGGCTACCATACATAATAAAGATGGCTGGTTGTTTGGTACTAAAAAATGGCTCCAACATTAAGCTTCCTGAAATCATTAAAGAAGTGCCAGCTCTCGTTAGGCTTAGAGATGAGGACAGAGGGACTTGACCAGGGGCTGTGCTATTCCTCAATCACCCCTATTTCCAGCATCCTCCTGACCTCTTTCGGGGGCCTTGGGAATTCTATTTGGCTGTAATGTGACCTTTTCCCAGATTCCATGACAATTTCATGGGCCACTACATTTGTGTGGCCACTGACCTCCTAGACCACACCCCAGTTCACATTTATACATACAGTAGTTGATGGTAATGGGGGTGTTTATACAATTGCAAAAACGATCATTCAGGAGATGTTATGTGGGCATTCATCTTTCACGTAATTGCAGGTGTTTGTTAGTAACATGAATAGTTAAAACTTCACTAGGCTTTGTTTTGTGTTTTCAGATTTGATTGGCTTCAAAGAGCTAAAAATATTTATTACAACATTTTAAATACATTCTTACCCAGTCATAGCTGAAACTATCAGTCATATCTCAGCTCTCTTACACTGTGTATCCTTTGGCAATACACTTTAACAAGAATTTATTTTGGTCAGACAATAGCTGCAACACTGAATAATGACAGGAACCAACAGTAATTAGATAATCAACTGTATATTTTTTTTACTACAGGATCTGAATATTTTCCATTTAGTGTATAGACTGATGAAAGTCTTCTAGATTGTTACTGGCCGACACGTGTATTAAAATCGAGCGAGAAATCGAGGTTTTGCTAAGCTGTGAGTGTGGTGTGAGTAGCTGTGTTTTGGCACATACATGGCTTGGCTCTTAAAGAAACAGTGTGTACACTGAAGTTTGAAGCTCAAAGCTGAATAACCTACAGTTGTAGGTAATGGTAATGGGAAACCCTACATTCCACAGACATCAGGTAACAGGTCGTTAACAGGAGGCGCCATTTGGCCCTGGTCAAATGCGGCAACATCCCTTTGTAATTCTAATACACATTCTCAAACACTGTGCGGCTCTCCAAAACTGTCTCCCAATACCACCTACAACCTCCCTTTCTTTATTTTACAGATGAGAAACATGTTAATGTGCATACATATATATAAATGCAGTACAACCTCAAAGATATGAGCATCGGAGATATGGACTGTGTGTGTGAACAACCCCATGAAAGACAGTGCACACTGTTTATTTAAGAGTCATAATGCTTGTACTTGCAAAAAACTGACCTCTCTTACTGCAAAGAAAAACATTTAGTTATTATTCAATTTCCTGTAGATGGCCACCAGTGACTGATTGTTTTCTTTTAAAAAAAGAGCACATTTAAATACATGGAAAACCTGAAGATCCTGTAGAAAACCCCTCAAAGTAAAGTGAATACCTCATTTCTGTTGGCTTTTTCAACAAGAAGCCACAGACAGGTAGAGCTGCTGCCATCTTCTGTTTGAAATGTGAGATTTCAGCCACAGCTGACAGCTTTACCAGCATTTCCACCCGACTTCTTTATTTTTCTGTTACTTTTCCACATATACTTACTCCACCCTTGATGTTTCAATTTCCCCATTTGACTGTCATGACACTCTACAGAAGTATCTGAGTGTACAGATATACAGCATCTCAACCCTTGAGATTTGCATTTCACATTGGATGGCATGTTCCATAGATACAGTACTATAAATGTACTGTAAAAGCCGGGCCTCAGAACTGAAGATGCAGACAAGCCTGCTATGAAGCCAAAATATCAGAACTCCCCACTGAAACCAATGTAAATCTCTCTGATGCTCAAAGACCCACTACAGGTGTATCAGCTGTGGTGACCTGCCTTCAACCCTGGATTTTAGACTAATCAGTGAAGACATTGATCCAGGTTGTTGGGGTATAATGTATCACACGGTCTTCATAAGGGAGTTACCTGGGGTTGACTTGCCTTTATTCCTTTGAATCAGAGTAAGTGTGTGGATGAAAATCACAACACGTTAGCAGAGCCACATATTAATGTTTATTTCCCTTTTAGGGTAGTATGGGTACTACCTGTGAGCGCAAGTCTCACGTAGAACCCATAGTACCCTTTAGCTACACACATTTTTGAGTCATCGTTTAGGTGTGTTAAGCCTTGTTCAGTAGATTCCTTTACTGTGTTAAGCAGGACATCAAACTGCTTAAAGAGCATAAAATATCTATTGCTTTTGGTGACAGGTAGTACTCATACTGCTATAACTTTGTATGTCTCTAGCTTATTGTTTTGGTGCATTAATCCTTGTTAAACACATTGGTACACTGTATTAAGCAGATCAAAAAACATGCTTAACAAACATAAAATATATTTTTCTATGATGAAATGTAGGGAGCCCCTCATAATAAATTTTATTAATAAGTCATGAATACATCTTAATTAGTTATTAACAAATCATTACTTTGTATTCATTTCAAGTAAAGTGATGCAGAACTGTAAAAGGAAACTGTTGTTAATTCTATGAAATTAACCAGGTTTTGACAGCATCTTTTATAATGAGATATGTTCTTTTCCATGCAATAAACACAAACTTGTGCCATGTTTGTTATCAAATGCTGTTAAAACATTTAAATTTACAGAGTAAATAAGGTGAAATCGGCCTGTTATAGAAAGCACATTTCAATTTTATGGTATTACCAGATACTTTCTAAACCTCAAAGAAATGGTGAATACATTCCAATGAAATTTGTCAAAGTTGATGATACAAAGATGATTTGACAAAATTGATAATAAAAATACAGCAAAAAAAGCTTTGTTACTAAACGATTAATGTAAAACAGCATGTTTTAATTGGTTATAAAGGTTTAAAAATGTATTTTAACTATTATATTTAAAGATCCACTTTAGATTTGATACTGCAACAAGAGGTTTGTTACTGAATGATTCATGTAAAACAGACTGTCTTGATCAGTTATAAAGGTCTATGAATCTTAACTATCATACGCATAATTCCATGTTAGATTGTGTACTGCCAATTTACTGCCATTTATTAATGACTTATTAATGAAAGTTATTTTAAAGTGTTACAGAAATATCTAGTGCTTTGGGTCACCGTTAGTACTCATCCTGCTCTTTGACTTTGTTACTTTTTTTTGCGTCTGTAGGTCATATTTTAGGTGCATTAAATGTTGTTAAGCAACTTTGGTGTTAGAATGACCCCTAAGAGTGCACATTGTTTCTTTAAGAGGCAAGGCATATACGTGCCAAAATGCAACTGTTCTCACCACACTCAAGGCGAATCAAAACCTCAATCCCCTGCACAGTTTCCTGTCTATGAGTGAAAGTCTGGAGGACATTTATCAGTTAAGAAACATCTTTGTCTTTGAAAATAAAATGGAAAATCGGCAGATCCTTCAGAAAAACGTGCAAGGTAAAGTCATTATTCAATATTGAAACTGTTTGCTATCTACTGTAAATTATCTAATTAAAGATTATTGTCTAAGGATACAGTTTAAGACATTTGAGATATGACTGGTAGCATAAGGTATGACTAGGTGAGAATGACTAATGTTTAAAAGACACAGACACTTGCAAATGCATGTTTTGAAATGAGGAATTAAAAATCAGGTCCTGTATTCTAAATGATGTAAGTTATAATTATATATTTATCAATTTGTCTCCAAATATAGCTTGTGTATACATGGAAAGCTTGTTGTTATCTGAGACAGCCGCTTATCAACAAACATAATGTATCATGAATTTCAATAATGAACATCAAATATAAGGTGAACAGTCTCCTTTCATATTTTCAATTTCTTGTATTTAGCTGAAATCAGCTTCTCAGTCCATCCCGTCATCTTCCCAGTTTGTGTGTGCAAGGTATTCTGCAACTCAGAGTATTCTTCAACTATTCTAAAGACTGTATTCTTGACCATTTATTTTGATCGAAATTAGTAGACTATGGAACATATATGAATATATAAATCTTATTACATACACATGACATTCTCACATGACCACCATTCTTAATTCCATTACCTTTAACCTTTTACATAGGCTGAAGGTTTAAAATGACATAACCTATTAAACTTAACTGGGAAAAGTCCACATTGTATTACTTAATGACAAGGCCTTGTTTTTTGTCTGTCATATACTTGCATCTTTTATCAATAGTCTATAAACATATGAATGCCGTTAACACATGGGAGAAGATTTTTATTTGTTTATTTTTAATGGAGAAATCAACTGGGATGTTGTGTGGGGAAAAATATTTGCCTTGTCTAAGAACCCAAATCACCAGCTTATACATAAATGCTGTCACAGAGCTTATTGTACAGCAGCTATAAGATACTAGATGAAAAGAGCCTCCAGCCCTCAGTGAAAGCCTCAAAAAGAGCCTCAAATGCACTTTCAGTCCCAATGGCTGCACACGCACAGTGGAACCCATGATGTGGAACTGCCCAGATGTCTCTACCTTCCAGAGGAAGGTCATCAGAACGTTTTCAAACTTAATTGGGAAAAAATATCCTCTTCAAATGGATCCCTGTACTTTTAATGATGATTCTAGTGTGCAGATAACAAGAACTCGGCACAAAGTATAGTTTGCTGGCTTAACAGCGACTAAAAAACTGTTTGATGTTTGTATGAAAAGAAATGACTTTCAAGGGTGGAACAGCCTTAGCGGAACTACAGGCCACAGGCTCCAGGAACATCAGTGCATAAATCAGTGATGATAGCGCCGAAAGTCCTGGAGTGGAGTAAACGTCCTAAGAGCCAGAAAGAATAACAATGGCAGTATCGCTGTGTTTTGTCAGGTTTTTATTTCGGTTTTGACTTTCTTCGATTCCCCGGTCCATGTGCTTTTGCTTTCATTTTCCTTTTGTGTCACCCCGCCTTCCCTGCTACCCGTTCTGTTGATTGGTCATTGGTTTCACCTGCCCCATTGTTCACCTGTGTCTGGTTTCCTGTGCATTTATACCCCATTCGTCAGTTTGTCTATTGCGAGTTCATCTCAGTTTGCTTCCTCTCTCTGTAGGCTATGAGCCTTTCTGTTCCTGCCTGTTTAACTCTTTTGACCATTGCCTGTTTTTCATTTTCATTTTTTTGGATCCTGACTCTGCCTGTTTGCTGTTTTTCCGGTTTGTGACTTCCACTAGTTTCTCCCTTTTGCTTTTTGGATTGTGTTTTTGTACCTCTGCCGAGTCTCTCTGGTTTTGACCTCTGCCTGTTTTTTGACCCTGATTCTGGTTTAGTGGACTGTGATTGTTGGCTGTGATAAACTTCAGTTTATTTCACATCTGTCTGTAATTGAGTCCTTGCAGTATCCTGACAAACAAAAGCACGGGCTATAACCGTGTAAAAGACCTGTTGAAGAAAGGAAAAAACAAAGTGAGCAAAATTAGATTACCACTACTAATACAACTGAACTTGTGGGTTGCACTCTGACACAGTTATAAACACTGCCGTTCAGTTTCACACAGATTTTATTTTGAAATTAAAAATTTTGTATTAAAAATGAATTATTTTGAAATACCTTAACATCCAGTGAGGTTCAAATCTCTGAGACCACTAGTGGAAGTGCTTCTATTATTTTATTATTTAATACAAAATTTTTAATTACAAATTATATTACAATTTTGAGTGAAAAGCTGAATCTTTGAAATATGTGTATGAATTAAAGAATGACTTAGTTTTTGGTATGTCCCACTTTTGCTTGAATGACAGCATCCACTGGAGCTGGCATGGACTCCACAAGTTTGTGCAAAACCTGATGATCCATGTTGTACCATGGTTATACCATGGTCTTCAAGCGTCCAAAATCGTCTTGGCCCTAAGGTGCTCTCATAAATGTTTGATGGTGTGTGACCTTTCGTACAAAGGAGTTAAAATGATCAATGTCGCAAATTTGCTAAAATGTGACCAAGAAATAGTGCAGAATCTTAAATATTTCTTCTTCATTTTAAATGTCATAACTTTGTTAAAAATCTTTCAAAATTCTAAAACTTTCTGTTTGTCAATGAAAAAAATCAATGTGGTCTCAGACTTTTGGACCCCACTTGTATGTCACAAATATTTTCTAATGTTAATCCAAAAGTAAGATTGACAATACAATGTACAATAGTAGTATCACCTTTTTTATTTCATTTGGTTGTTCACTTTCATGCAAAAAAACTCTGTATAGCAGAGCAGTCATGGCAACGTTGTAGTGGGGTTTCATTGTACACTGCTCTGTGCTGTGTGGTATTTGGTTGTGAAGAGCAAATAATTATTTCCCTTTTGGCATCTGCTTTTTTTTGTCATATGCAGTTGTGATTTTCACCCTGACCTAAAAGGTGACCGTCAGAATTCTCGCAGTTGCGAGGGGGAAACACCAAATAACAACGACACTACAACCAAAAATAAAATAATGAATGAATGCTGGTGGTAACTACCTAGCTAGGAAGCTAACCTGTGGTAAACTGCTAACCTTAGGTACATGGCAAACATTAGCTGAGAGGTTCTGTACAATTACTACCACAACACATATAAATTAAACAACTCATTTAAACAGTACACAAGTTATAAAAATACTCACAAAAAATGGTGAGGAGATAATGCAGTAGAACCATTTGGGAATCTTTCATAGTACACTTGTAGTCAAAAATGTACTAAATTAGTATGAGCATATAGTCATACTGAAAAAAAAAAATACAGAACAAAAGAGTATATACAGTCCACTATGTGTTTTGTTTCATTTACCAAAAACCGATGCAAATATCACTTTTGACTGGGTATTAATTACATACGCATCATTCATGCCAGGGATGCTGGGGACATGTCCCCACCAGTTTTTGTTGTGTCCCATTTTGTCAAAACTTTCATGAGATCATTTGATACTGGACAACAGTTATTGCAGTTTTTCTCATACTTAGACCTGGGGCTCCTGTGTATGCAGGTTTTTGTGTCTGCCAATCACTTGATAAATTCAGATTGTTGAACACGTATTGCTCTATTCTCATTTTATTCCTAAAGTTTATTTTAACAAAATTCAGGTTTGGTTCATTGTCATTTGTTTTTGTCTTGAATTCCTTGTTTTCACACAAATAGCTTTGTTTCACTGATCAGGTGCCTACACTTTCACTAATTAGGACTCCACAGATCCACATGTCTGTGTAATTTAATTAATTAAAATGTTTTTTTAAGAAACCATTTTCCTTCTAGCATAACAAAAGAAGGAAATCATTCCCTTGTCTGACAGTTTACTAGTCTTGGGATGTGAAATGTGGGCCTATTTCTGACAGAATGGTTTAACAGGGTAAATCATCCACTGTCTAATTTAGAAAACCTGAGTACAAACAGCTGAGCACAATTCATGGACAAACCTGTGGTTGCAACAAACACCAGGACACACAAGGGTTCCCTAAAACAGAGTCTGAGAAGCAATGCCTTAAAAAACTGACCAGAAACACACTATCCATTCAGGCTAGGTTTAGAAATTTCCTCTAAATTGAGCTTAACAGTTTAGATATACTGGATTGTTTATACTCCTATGATGGGTTTATATGTGTAATTCTAGTATTACCTTTGTATACATGTCCACTTAATCTCAAAGGTTTTCTTCTTATTCATGGTCATTTCACTATGGTGAGACATTAAACTCTGTAGTTCCCTTACTTCTGGTAAGTCTTCTGGAACAAGGGAGAAACATTTTCTGTTCATTTTCTGAGTGGTGTGTAATAAGCTGTGTGACAGAGTTGTGTAACATACTATATCAAAGGGAAACATTTATAATAATAATTAGTATTGTGAATTATTAGTTAATTATTTTTCATGTTTCTTTTTCTCAGAAAAACATACAAGAGCTGAAAACACCCTGAAATCTGGTCTGAAGAAGAAGTTTGAATGCCTGCTTAAACGTTTGGCACAGCATGGCCACCCAAATGAGGTCTATACAAAGCTCTACATAACAGAGGGGGGAGGTGGGGGGGTCAATAATGAACATGAGGTCAGACAGATTGAGGCAGCATCAAAGAGACAAGCCACACAGGAGACTGCAATCCTCTGCAATGACATCTTTAAACCTTTACCTGGACAAAAGAAACACATCAGAACTGTGCTTACAAAGGGCATCGCTGGCATTGGGAAAACTGTCTCTGTGCAGAAGTTTATTCTCGATTGGGCAAAAGGAAAAGCCAATCATGGCATTAATTTCATCTTCACTCTTCCCTTCCGAGATCTGAACTTGAAGAAAGACAGAAAATTCAGTCTGATGCAACTTCTCCAGCACTACTTTCCACAGTTTAAAGAGATTAAAAGTGTTGAACATGGTGAAGTCAAAGTTGTGTTCATCTTTGATGGTCTGGATGAGTGTCGACTTCCTCTAGATTTCCAGAACAATGAGATCTGCTGTGATGTAACAGAGTCAGCATCAGTGGACGTGCTGCTGACCAACCTCATTAAGGGGAATCTGCTTCCCTCTGCCCTCCTCTGGATCACCTCCCGACCAGCAGCAGCCAATCAGATCGCTCCTGAGTATGTCCACCAGATGACAGAGATACGAGGGTTCAATGACTCACAGAAGGAGGAGTACTTCAGGAAGAGAATCAGAAATCAGAAGCTGGCAAGCACAATTATCTCACACATAAAGTCATCCAGGAGTCTCTACATCATGTGTCATGTTCCAATCTTCTGCTGGATTTCTGCTACAGTTTTGAAAACATTGTTGGGTAAAGTGGGTAGCAGCAAACTCCCCAGAACTCTGACTGAAATGTACTCACATTTTCTGCTCATTCAGACCAATGTGAAAAATCAGAAGTATTATGGCACCAAGAAGACAAACCCAATGAAGATCTCAGCATCAGATGCAGAAATGATCCTGAAACTGGGGAAGCTGGCTTTTCTACAGCTGGAAAAGGGCAATCTAATATTCTATGAAGAGGACCTGAGAGAGAGTGGCATTGATGTCAGTGAAGCTTCAGTGTACTCTGGGGTGTGCGCAGAAATCTTTAAAGAGGAGTCTGGGTTGCATCAGGAGAAAGTCTACTGCTTTGTGCATCTAAGCATTCAGGAGTATCTGGCTGCCTTGTTTGTGTTTCATTCATGTGTAAATGAGAACAGAAATATATTCAGACCAGAAACTTACAGGAGCACAGGGCTGTCTGAGTTATACAGGAGTGCAGTGGATCAGGCCTTACAGAGTAAGAATGGACACCTGGACCTTTTCATCAGATTCCTTCTGGGCCTCTCACTGGACTCCACTCAGAGTCTCTTTAGAGGACTACTGACACAGACAGCAAATATATTACCTGTACTAGACCCAATGACCCAGACAGGAAGTACGTCACCTGTACCAGACCCAATGACCCAGACAGGAAGAGAATCACCTGTACCAGACAGAATGAACCAGACAGGATGCAAATCACCTGTATCAGACCCACTGACCCTGACAGGAAGTGGATCACCTGTACCAGACCGAATGAACCAGACAGGATGCAAATCACCTGTACCAGACCCAATGACCCAGACAGGAAGAGAATCACCTGTACCAGACCCAATGACCCAGACAGGGTGTACATCACAAGTACCAGACCCAGTGACCCAGACAGGAAGTACATCACCTGTACCAGACCCAATGACCCAGATAGGGAGTACATCACCTGTACCAGACCCAATTACCCAGGCAGGAAGTACATCACCTGTACCAGACCCAATGACCCAGACAGGAAGAGAATCATCTGTACCAGAACCAATGACCCAGACAGGAAGAGAATCATCTGTACCAGAACCAATGACCCAGACAGGAAGAGAATCACCCGTACCAGACAGAATGAACCAGACAGGAAGTGAATCACCTGTATCACACCCACTGACCCTGACAGGAAGTGGATCACCTGTACCAGACCCAATGACCCAGACAGGAAGTACATTACCTGTACCAGACCCAATGACCCAGACAGGAAGCAAATCACCTGTACCAGACCCAATGACCCAGACAGGAAGAGAATCACCTGTACCAGACCCAATGACCCAGACAGGGTGTACATCACAAGTACCAGACCCAGTGACCCAGACAGGAAGTACATCACCTGTACCAGACCCAATGACCCAGATAGGGAGTACATCACCTGTACCAGACCCAATGACCCAGACAGGAAGTACATCACCTGTACCAGACCCAATGACCCAGACAGGAAGAGAATCATCTGTACCAGACCGAATGAACCAGACAGGAAGTGAATCACCTGTATCAGACCCACTGACCCTGACAGGAAGTGGATCACCTGTACCAGACCCAATGACCCAGACAGGAAGTACATTACCTGTACCAGACCCAATGACCCAGACAGGAAGCAAATCACCTGTACCAGACCCAATGACCAAGACAGGAACAGAATCACCTGTACCAGACCGAATGAACCAGACAGGATGCAAATCACCTGTATCAGACCCACTGACCCTGACAGGAAGTGGATCACCTGTACCAGACCCAATGACCCAGACAGGAAGAGGATCACCTGTACCAGACCCAATGACCCAGACAGGAAGCAAATCACCTGTACCAGACCCAATGACCCAGACGGGAAGCAAATCACCTGTACCAGACCCAATGACTCAGACAGGAAGAGAATCACCTGTATCAGACCCACTGACCCTGACAGGAAGTGGATCACCTGTACCAGACCCAATGACCCAGACAGGAAGTACATCACCTGTACCAGACCCAATGACCCAGACAGGAAGAGAATCACCTGTACCAGATCCAATGACCCAGATGGAAAGCAGATCAGAGAGCATTAGGAAAACAGTCCAGTACATTAAGCAGAAGATCAGTGAAGAGTCTTCAGCAGAGAGGACCATCAATCTGTTCCACTGTCTGAATGAACTGAATGACAACTCTCTAGTGGAGGAAATCCAGACTTCCCTGAGATCAGGAAGACTTTCTGATAAAGAGCTGGAACCACACCAATGCTCAGCTCTGGCCTTTGTGTTACTGATGTCAGAGGAGATCCTGGATCGGTTTGACTTGAAGATGTACAACACATCAGCAGCAGGTCATCAGAGACTGGTACCAGTAGTGAGGAACTGCAGGAAGGCCAAGTGAGTAGTGTTACATTATTCATCATGCAGATGATTGATATAGACATTTTCAGGTTATATTTATGTGAATTTTGACTTGGTGTGGAGAAGGAGTTCCTACAAATAGGCCAGAGGGCTGTGGGAATTTAACTTTCTTTAGCCACATCCAGTCTGTCTGAGATGGATTTTTCTGTCATTGCTTCACTGAAAACAATATACAGATCTAAGCTCAACATTGAGAGTGGCTATATCCAACCTGCAGCTCCAATTTGAGAAGCTATGTGCAGCTAACAGGCTCATCCAGCCACTGAATACAGATGACCCTTGCTGTGGCAGGGCATTTTGTTTCCTTCATCTTCAGATTAAAAAATGTTCAGGAGGATGGGATGGGGAAACATTCTGTGAGAAATATAGGCTACAATTAAAATATCAAAAAGAAAATAGAAATTAAAAATGGTTTCAACAATAGTTTAAATAAAAGAACATACTGATAAAACTGATAAAACATTTAGACTTGTTTGGGAACCACTGTATTAGCCCCATGTATAACCTGTATCAAATACAGTCATGCTACACTGTTGATCAGATGAAAACTGAATGTGTGTGATGTGTGGATCTTATGCTCATAAATAGCACTCTTCATCAGTGAGCATGCTCAGCATTGCCTTTCATATTGAAGTATCAATATTAGTCATGCAATAACTCTATTTTTTAGACTAGGCAGCTGTGATCTTACAGAGGAGTCCTATGAAATTGTGGCCTCAGCTCTCCAGTCATCAAACTCATCCCTGAGAGAGCTGGACCTCAGCTACAATAACCTGGGGGATTCAGGAGTGAAGCTGCTCTGTGCTGGACTGAAGAGTCCAAACTGTAAACTACAGACACTGGGGTGAGTAGTGCTGTGCTCTTTGTGACCTTAAGTAAATAGAATTAGTGATTATGGATCCATACAGAGAAATGCTAAACAGCTCCTTCTCTCAGTTTAGCATTGTGCTGTGCTCTTTGTGACCTTAAGTAAATATAATTAGTGATTATGGATCCATACAGAGAAATGCTAAACAGCTCCTTCTCTCAGTTTACTCTTGTCTCCCACAGCTTTCCTTCTTGGTGATTATGGCTCCATACAGAGAAATGATAAACCCCATGAGTCTTAGGGTTGCCAGCTATGTGGTTCCTGATCAGAATTCTCTTGTGTGAAAGTTCAGTGTGAAAGTGAGATGCAAGGGAGATATTGGCTCCAATTAATAATTGGCACCAAAATAAATTAATTTTTGAGCCAGTGGATCTTGCAGCATGTTTTTTGTTTGGCTTGGCTCTGTGTGTGTGCTTGCGTGTGCGCTCATTCTCTCCATAGGATGGGTTGATGTATATTTATTGTGTGTGTGTTCTCTTCACAGGCTGGGTTTGTGTATATTTATAGTGTGTCTGTTCTCTCCACAGGCTGGGTTGGTGTATATTTATTGTGTGTTTGTTCTCTCCGCAGGCTGGGTGGTTGTCATCTAACAGAGGGCTGCTGTGATGATCTGGCCTCAGTCCTGTGTTCTCCCCACACAGAGCTGAAAGATCTGGAGCTCAGAGACAACGAGCTTCAGGATTCAGGAGTGAGAGCGCTCTCTGCTGGACTGGAGGACCCACACTGTAAACTGCAGAGACTGGGGTGAGTAACAAACACATTTACCTGTGTGGCAGTTTTGCTTTTTTTACTCTCATTGTTCATCTTTCTCACAGCTTTGAGTAAGAACACGCTGTTCAGTCTAAATGATGAAATAATAATAACATATATTAGAAAAGGAACTGATAGCTCCATCCTTAGCCCTGCTGTCCATACCACTCAGGGGCATGATTAGGGCCATGAATGAGACTTAAAGCCCAGAGTTAGCCTGAAAAAGACGATGGAAAATGTAGCTGGGCCATTAGCCCCAATTCTGGCAAGAATGAATAAAGGAAAAGTTACTATTTGGGTGAGAACCACAGCTGTAGAACTGTTAAACTGTAGATGAGCAGGATGTCTGATTCTCAGGTCTGAAGTTGCAGTTAGAGATTATAGCAAAGACATCTTCCTCAGAGTATTGTAGATCTTATAATCCTCAATATCACTCTTCATCAATAAGAACAATCAATATTAAATTTAAAATATTAAGTGTTAAACATTAACAAAACAATATACCAACTCTTTTTTTTTTCAGACTAGGCAGCTGCGGCCTTACAGAGGAGTCCTGTGAAATTGTGACCTCAGCTCTCCAGTCATCAAACTCACCCCTGAGAGAGCTGGACCTCAGCTACAATAACCTGGGAGATTCAGGAGTGAAGCTGCTCTGTGCTGGACTGAAGAGTCCAAACTGTAAACTACAGACACTGGACCTCAGCTACAACAACCTGGGAGATTCAGGAGTGAAGCTGCTCTGTGCTGGACTGAAGAGTCCAAACTGTAAACTACAGACACTGGGGTGAGTAGTGATGTGTACTATGTGACTTTTTGTTAATAGTATTAGTGATTATGGCTCTATACAGAGAAATGTTAAATCCCATGAGTCTTAGGGTTGCCAGGTGGGTCATTCCTGAACAGAATTCTCTTGTATTAAAGTTCATTGTGAAAGTGAGACTGGAGTGATGTGTGTTCTTCATAAGTTTGCTGAATGCTTCAAAGGTGGAAAGTGTCTGATGGGGTATTGGAATGAGGAGTTCTGCGCTAGGCATTTTTTTTTTCTTTCATACTCAAATAGCCGGACATCTAAGCCCCAGCGACTGGCCAGGTGTGTTTAGATGTGAAAATGAGCAGTGGTTTGTCTGTTCATTCTTTACACAGCAACTTCCACTACCATATTGAGCTTACCATGAATAAAAGAAAAACTTTAAAAAGAAAATCTTTAAATTAATGCTGGGAGATTGCAGAGGCTCTGTGCTGCACTGGGCTGACTCAGACATAAACATTGCTGTTAACTTTTAAGAAGATCTGAAATGGTCTATATCTGAAATTTGGATGAAAGCTCACATGATGTAAGAGTTTTTTAAGCCGCATATAGAAAGCTGTCAGACCAAAGTAAAATAACAGTCAACATAGCAACAGTGCAGTCGATGTCCTGTTCCCTAACTAGAATTATGCTGGGATGGTGTATAATGTATTTTGTGCGTGTCTGTGTGTGTGTGTGTGTGTGTGCTCATCCTGCACACAGACTAATGTATATTTACGTGTGGTTGTGTGTCTTTTCTTTCCACAGGGTGGTTTGATGTATACTTTGTGTGTGTGTGTGTGTGTGTGTGTGTGTGTGTGTGTGTGCGAACATGCGTGTGTGTGTTTTGTCCACAGGCTGGGTTGTTTTTCTGAAAGCAGGTTTAGAAATTAACCGGGTTTTGTTGACCCAGAGTTGATGGAGATCTGAGATTTTCCATTCCAGAAACCACGATCAGATTAACTCTTGGTCAGTTTCTATGGCATGTAAAGCTTACCTGGTAGCTAGAAGATTTACTTCAAGTAATCTGGAGTTACACGTCAGAACACTTGCTGGGCCTGCAGTATTTAGGTGGGAGATAGTTTGTCAGACATGGCATGTACTTGTCTTGGTGATCCCATCAGCACTGAAAATCAAATATTTTGTAGAGGTTTTTCAGGAGAAGGAGATTAGGCTCTGATTAAATATTTTATTGTTCCACTATGCATATCTGTGAGAGTGTTCTCTGTCATTTTTCTGCGCAATAAATAATTTATGTGTGATGTGTAGATCTTACACTCCTAGATATAACTCTTCATTAATGAGGATGATCTGTTGAGGGATAAAATTAATCATACAATAACTCTATTTTCTCAGACTCAGCAGTTGTGATCTTTCAGAGGAGTCCTTTGAAATTGTAGCCTCAGCTCTCCAGTCATCAAACTCACCTCTGAGAGAGCTGGACCTCAGCTACAATAACCTGGGAGATTCAGGAGTGAAGCTGCTCTGTGCTGGACTGAAGAGTCCAAACTGTAAACTACAGACACTGGACCTCAGCTACAGTAACCTGGGAGATTCAGGAGTGAAGCTGCTCTGTGCTGGACTGAAGAGTCCAAACTGTAAACTACAGACACTGGGGTGAGTAGTGCTGTGTACTATGTGGCCTTTAGTAAATAGAATTAGAATGATGGAAAGAGTCTAAAAGTGTATGAAAGGGTGTCAAATTCAGGAGTTCTGTGTCAGGCATTTTTGTAACTTTTCAACTCATGAATTGCATCAGCAATGCCCACTTTTCCCAGCGACTGACCAGGTGTGTTTGGTGTAAATATGGGCGGGGTTTGAAAAAATGGTTTGAAAATTCTGTCTGCTGATTCTTCACACAACTTCTCCTGCTGACATGTTGAGAGTTCATCATGAATACTGTCAAAGAAAAACTGTCCTTGACACAGACTAGAATAATGTTTATTTATTGACTGTAATGTTATTGTGTGTGTGTTTGTGTTCTGTCCACTGGCTAGGGGGTATTTCTGAAAGCAGGTTTAGTAACTAATCTCAGTTTGTTGACCCAGAGCTTATAAAAATCTGAGACTTTCCATACCAGAAACCAAGATCAGATTAACTCTTGGTCAGTTACTATGGCAATTTATGCTTTGAAGCTCACATTCTTGCTAGCAGATTTACTTGAAAGATAATTCATTGAACATAGCGTGCGTGATCTCATCTGCACTGAAGCTCAAATAAATCACAAAGCTTTTCATCGACAGAGGGAAATGAGACTCATTTTATCATTCCCCTACATAGATTTGTACTGAAGGAGGAAAAGCTCTGAAGCTTTGTTCATTGAATTGGCATTGTATTGTGAAATTTATCGTTTCATGACTGGGATGGGATCAGCTCAGTTGCAGATCTATTTGATAACACATTATTGCTACTTTAATACAATAAATTTAGTTGTTCAAACAGGATTTTAAGCTTTCAGGAGAATGAACCTTCAGACAGTGTGAGTGTATTTGGAAGGAGTTTGTTATGATGTGGCAAGTTGTATGTCGGTATAGATGGCTTGGAGTACATGAGGGGCAGTGTCATGCCTCACTATTGTATGGGTGAGGTGATCCCCCCACTTGACTGTTAGAAGAGAAGGTGAAAAAAAAACAGAAGAAAATGAAGTAGACATGAAGATGGAAAGGGGGAGGGATGCCAGAAGCAGAGAGCATGATGGGAGCGAAGGTATGTGGCAATTCAATACCTGCATGGAGAACAGATAGAAGTATTTGAGAGAGGGGTTATCTGAAGATTACCTCTCCAGACATTTGCTTTAACAAACTCCAATAATGATCATGAAAAAAGTGGAGTGGAGTTCCAGACATGCAAAACTAATCTTTCTAAATATCTGTGGCATTTGAGATTCCTCCTTTGTGTACCAGCAACCTCAACACTTGTGGAGCAGATTTTGTGTAAAGTAGGATTCATTGTCATTGCCAACAAAGCAGAAGCTCGCTTATGTCGGAAAATGTAAACAGACTTGTGTTCTTGGCAACATTAAACGAGTGAAGGAATAAACATGACAAAGCGTAGTCACCTTCTTCATTCATATTTTTTTTCATCCATAACATTTTTTTCAGCCTGCATATCCTTAATGTGCGTGATAAACTTTCATGTTATGCGATATTAAACATTTGTGTTGTGATAATTAAAGAATGTCTATTAACCCCCTAGAGTTGAGAGCTTTGTCGGTGAAGCTCGACAAGATGCATTGATCTTTCCTTTACATTTTGATTCAGTAGTATGAACTCTCAGACAATGACATAACATTTATAGTGAGTTCATTGCAAAAGAATATAAAAGAATGAACTTGGGCTTGGAGTCAAAATGGGGAGGAGTCATTGTGTCCTCGTGGAGAGGGAATCCCCCAAAAGACTGCCAGCCCTGTAAACAGAATAAGTGATTTGGTGCATGGCTATGGAGGAACATGTTCGGGGTCCTGTGAGGTTCCGGAGCCAAACTGAAGAATTTCTGAAAATGAAAACGAGAAGCTGTAACGTAAAATGAACTGATGACATAGTGACAATCAAGTGAGACGGTGGAGGAGTGACATGGTAGTGTTGGATCGTGAACGGCCTTTATTTATTAATGCAACAGTTGCCCTCTTTTCTGAATGGATCAAGATTGTCTTTTTAGTCCATTCCGACACCCAAAGGACAGCTGCCGCAACCACGGGATACATTTCAAACAACACGGAGGACGCGGAATTAGGTGGGAGAGAGGAGAATTCCACTGAGCCCGGAGACAATATCAGCCCAACAGCGGCATCGACAGTACGGTACTGCAATGAGTAATCCTGAGAAGGAATTAACTATTGACACTCGGGACGACGCTATCGTGCAGGGCCAAGATCAACAATGACACGTTTCTCCCGGGAATATTTGCGGGTGGCCAGTCCGATTGGTTTCAACCGGAGTTGACAGATGGGGAAATAGTCAAGCAGTGTCCGAAGGGGCATTGCGATGGTGAACGAGACAAACAGTGTGTGCATGGGCGTTGGCGTAAAAGCTGCAAACATATAAAGTTACACCCACTTTTGAAGCATACGGCACAGTTAAAATTATTACAAATAGACTCCCCCCCAACGAGTAGAATGGGGCGCCCTCTGACGTTGAGCTCGAGGGTGTTTTTCTAGGTGGCAATGGTGGAAACGGAAGCCGTGGGGACAGTGTTGACGAAACTAGCGGGGGCAGTAGTAGCGGGGGCTACCATGGAACATAAACGAGTGGAGTGTTCGGTGGATTGGCACATGCTACAAACTGAGGCTCTCAACCCCAGGAACACCCGGCAATACAAATCGGAATCCAAAACCCTCCAATAATCACATGTGTTAAATTGCATGACTTTCGCAGCACACTTGGCAGAAAACAGTTTATGGTAGACATGTAAATGAGAACCCCCAAAATGGATAGCTAAATCCGCCACAATGGCCATATAATCCGCAGCTCTCTGCGACGGTGAGGGAGCACCGAGCTGATGACATCGGAGTAGCGAGAAAAAGCCAGGCAGAATTCGGGGAACGTCAGTACTTTAAACGAGGAGGAAGACGGAGCCTTAAGAGCGATTGTGATGTCGTCACACTCTAAAACCCTGAAAGGGGAGAATGTGAAAGCAGAGATGCTAAACACATGTCCTCACCTTGCAGGATCTGCAAAAGCAGGTGGGCAGACACAGGGGTGGGCTCAAAACCAGGGGCAGTCAGGGGAGGAGGCATCATAGTGGCCATGGACAGGCTGTAGAAGCGTGAGCTGGGGGCAGCTGAACCGGTCCACAGGGAGCCAGTGACGCTGGGTCAGAGGGTGCGTGGTGCGTCTGGATGAACCCGCTAGCTCCACCCGGGATGGTAGCAGCTGGGAAATGGGTCCGCAACGCCTGGGTCCCAGAAGCGTGCACGGGCTGTCCGGCGGGCACGAGGTGCGGCGGGCGCGAGGTGCGCCAACCAGAACTCGCCGACTCCGGGATGGAACAGGGCAGCTGGAGGAAAAGAAAACCACAGTGCTGACTCCTCAGGAGAGTGCAGGGGCAGGACAGAGAGTGCCAATGACGCCGGCTGGAGCCCACGGACTCCAGCAAGGGTGGCGGCCGGGGGGAGAGAGGGCCACAGAGCCGTTGCCCCAGGAGCATGCAATAACAGGACTACTGGCACCATAGGTACCAGGAGGGGCCCACCGACTCCAGCAAAGGCGGTGGCGTCTGGGGGTGCTGCGTTGCCGAGCCCTCAGGAGCGTGCAAAGACGAGGGCACCAGCAGCAGCAGAAGGGAGGAGAGACCGCTGTGCCGTTTTCCCGTGAGTGTGCAGGGGCAGGTCACCAAGCACCGAGGGCACCTGGCGGAGCCCACCGGCTCTAGTTATGACGACGGCAGCAGCGGGGGAAGACAACCTCATTGCCTGGCGCCCGGGAGCGTGAAATGGCAAGATAGCTGACGCCAAGGGTGCCAGGTAGAGCCTGCCTGCTCCAGCCCGGCCGGCACGTGAGGGGAGAGAGGGGGAAGGGAGGGGAAGAGAGTGCAACTGGGCGCGGGCTGCAGAATCACTCATAGCAGCAAAACTGCTGGAGACAGGCACAGCAGTGGACCGCCCCAGGGTCCGGCGGTGGCCCCCCAAAGGCGGAGCTGCATCAGACGTCGGCCGAGGAGAGTGGGCGGGGACTGTCAGATCTTCGGAGCACAAGACAGGTCATCATCCGAAGCATGGAGTTGAATACCCATTGTTTCGAAGCAGTGTGAGCTAGGTGATACGGGAAACGCTGAATGTCGGAAATACTGAGCAAGATGGGAAAAATGTATGTGGTGTTTATATACCTGTAGGGTCTGTATTTACATCAAAACTGGGAAAAGAGGGCAGATGTGTGTGTGTGTGTGTGTGTGTGTGTGTTTTCACCACAGGCTGGACTGGTGTATACTTATAATGTATGCGTTCTCTCCACAGACTGGATTGGTGTAGATTTATTGTGCATGTGTATGTGTGTGTTCTCTCCACAGGCTGGGTTGGTGTATATTTATAGTGTGTGTGTTCTCTCCACAGGCTGCGTTGGTGTATATTTATAGTGTATGTGTGTGTTCTCTCCACAGGCTGGTTTGGTGTATATTTATAGTGTGTGTGTGTTCTCTCCACAGGCTGGGTGGTTGTCATCTCACAAAGGGCTGCTGTAATGATCTGGCCTCAGTCCTGCGTTCTCTCCACTCAGAGCTGAGAGATCTGGAGCTCAGAGACAACGAGCTGCAGGATTCAGGAGTGAGAGCGCTCTCTGCTGGACTGGAGGACCCACACTGTAAACTGCAGAGACTGGGGTGAGTAACAAACACAAACCCCCTCTTTCATGAATCGCTCTAATGTGATTAAATATCCCACTAAGGTTAATTATGACTTAGACTAAAGCTTTCACTTTGTAAAGTCAGTCTGACATTAGACTAGTCAGCATCATTGATTTTAAAATGCTAATTTGTCCAATACCATCAAAACCAAACAATTTCAGTGTTCATAAGAAATAAAATATTGAATAAGGTGTATACTACTGATTCCACAGCCCCGTTATTTTATATTCAGATTCTGTAAGGTGTATTTGACCAGAGCTGGTCTCCTTCTCTCTGCAGGTTGTCAGGCTGTCGAGTCACTGAGAGAGGCTGTGATTCTCTGGCTTCAGCTCTGCGTTCAAACCCCTCACACCTGAGAGAGCTGGATCTGAGCTACAATCACCCAGGAGACTCAGGAATGGAAGCGCTCTCTGCTGCTAAACTGGGCACACTTATTCTGTTGTAAGTACAGAGAGTTTCCACAGTGCACCGCATAGACACACTGCTGTAAGTATAGAGAGTTTCCACACTGCACCTCATAGACACACTGCTGTAAGTACAGATAGTTTCCACACTGCACCTCATAGACACACTGCTGTAAGTACAGAGAGTTTCCACACTGCACCTCATAGACACACTGCTGTAAGTACAGAGAGTTTCCACATTGTACCTCATAGACACACTGCTGTAAGTACAGAGAGGTTCCACACTGCACCTCATAGACACACTGCTGTAAGACAGTTTCCACACTGTGTCACTCAGTCACTGTCTGTTCTGTTGTTCCTACAGTGTGGACCATGGAGGAGAGAGCAGGAACAAACCAGGACCCAAGAAATGTGAGTCTGTCAGCACTGAAAACTCACTCCCTCCATTTCCTCTCCTTAAGCTGTCTTTCATATGTATTTTCAACTCTTATTTCATTCATTCTCTGCCGCAAATCTATACACAGAAGTCTGTCCATAGATACAGAAGTGTGTGTGTGCAGTGTTTCTCATGGTCATTGAGTTTAGTTTAAGTGTTTGCAGATACTATTTACAAACATTCACAAAACACACACATGCACACACACATTCACACACTCACACAGAGGTGCACACTCTCTCTCTCTCTCTCACACACACACACACAGTAATGCACATGATGAGGTGAATATTAATCATGATAATTAATCTCATTAATGTCTCTGGTCTGCAGATGGCTGTCAGCTCACACTGGATCCAAATACAGTGAACAGAGAGCTGTCTCTGTCTGAGAGAGACAGAAAGGTAACACTGGAGAAGGAGCAGCCATATCCTGATCATCCAGAGAGATTTGACTGCTGGCGCCAGGTTTTGTGCAGAGAGAGTCTGTCTGGACGCTGTTACTGGGAGGCTGAGTGGAGTGTGTCTCTGCTGGGATGGATTTATATAGCAGTGACATATAAAGGAATCAGCAGGAAAGGATGGGGTGCTGAGTGTGGTTTTGGAGAAAATAAAAATGCCTGGAGTTTGTTCTGCTCTAAAAACACTTACTCTATCAGGCACAATGAGATTTACACACACATACCTGTTCGCCCTTCCCCCAACCGTAGAGTAGGAGTATGTGTGGACCGTCTGGCCGGCACTCTGTCCTTCTACAGCGTCTCTGACTCTGACACACTGACCCTCCTGCACAGATTCCACACCAACTTCACAGGAAACACACCCCTCTGTGCTGGGTTTACGGTGTATGGATTTAACTCCTCAGTGTCCCTGGATTAGTCACACACACTTTCCTTGTGACACAGAATCACTCTAGCTCATACAATCAAACATAAAAACACACTCTGACCAGATACACACACATACAGAAACACTCACCCTCATATACCAGCAATACACTTTAATATGTATTCGCAAACATGAACACACACACTGCCTCTCGCAGACACACATTCTCACATTTCCAAACAAAATACACATTTACACTCACACGTACACACCCACCTTTACACACATCTCGTCATACAGTAGTCTCGTGATCTCTCGCACTCTCTCATGGACACACACTTGCAAACGAAAAACACACAGTTTCACTTTACATTCAAACATTCACACCAAGTCATAAATATAAATGAAAGCAAGCCTTTTAGAAGGTTCAATTTACCTACTCTTGTATAAGGATGATTCATGTTGTATTTAATTTAAATAAAATTACAAATTGTAAATGTGTGTAAATATTGTACATGAATATGACAGAATGACAGAAATATGTACATCAATATGACAGAAAATGTCTTACTAACATTATATGAGAGGGTAGAAAGAGGTAGAGAGCAGTAAGGGGTAGGAGAGAGAGGGGTAGAGGGGGGTAAGAGGTAGGAGAGAGAGGGGTAGAGGGGGTAAGGGGTAGGAGAGAGAGGGGTAGAGGGGGTAAGGGGGAGGAGAGAGAGGGGTAAGAGGTAGAGAGAGGGGGGTAAGGGTAGGAGAGAGAGGGGGGGTATAGAGGGGGTAGGGGGAAAAAGGGTAGGAGAGAGAGGGGTAGAGGGGTGTAAGGGGTAGGAGAGAGGGGGGTAGAGGGGGGTAGAGGGGGGTAAGGGGTAGGAGAGAGGGGTAGAGGAGGGTAAGGGGTAGGAGAGAGAGAGGGGGAGAGGGGGTAAGGGGTAGGAGAGAGAGGGGTAGAGGGGGGAAGGGGTAGAGAGAGAAGGTAGAGGGGGTTAAGGGGAGGAGAGAGAGGGGTAGAGGAGATGAGAGGGTAGGAGGGGGTTAAGGGGTAGGAGGGGGGGGGGGGGGGAGAGAGAGGGGTAGGGGGGGTAAGGGGTAGGAGAGAGAGGGGTAGAGGGGGTAAGGGGTAGGAGAGAGTGGGTTGGAGAGAGAGGTAGAGGGGGGTAAGGGTAGGAGAGAGAGGGGTAGAGGGGGTAAAGGGTAGGAGAGAGAGGGGGTAGGGGTAGAGGGGGTAAGGGGTAGGAGAGAGAGAGGGGTAGAGGGGGTAAAGTAAACTGGCAGAGATAAAACAGGTTAGACAGCTTCACACTGAACCTCAGCCAGCCATGCCTAATCACACAGAGATAGACTTACTGAATAAGGTGCCTCACACACACAGACACACTACACCACAGACACAGGCTAAAAAAATCAGCTAAACCCAATAAATACCACACAATCCAAGCAATACAATGTGCAGAATAGCAATGGCAAGGAAACAGAGGTTCCAGGAAACAGAGGAAACAGGAAACAGAGGTGGCCATTGTAATTGACTCCAATGGAAAATCCATTCGTGAGGATCAGCTTTCCTCAGGCCAAAAAGTATGGTGTCCTGGAACAAAAGATTCATTCCAGATTTTGTCCCAGCCTGATTTTGGCCCCCCAGCCACATCATTATTTACCCAGGCACAAATGACCAGAGGCCTGAGCAGGAGAGAGTGGGGGGGTCTGGTCTGGAGAGTGTCTGAGAGGGCCAGAGAGTCCTTCTCCAACTCAAAAATCACCATTTCCACCCTCACAAGGACTTTCACCCCCAAACCATACAGCGAGTCAATGCTGAAATACCCTGGGGCTGTGCTCTTTTGCCCATCGTGCACCTGGTACACCATCTTACCACTGGAGTCCAACACCTGTATGACCATGGGCACCTGAACAAAGGAGCAGTCAGGGAGTTTGCCAAATCTCTTAAACATGTGGCACTCAGACACCTAGGGCACACACAGGACAACAGGAGACTCACAACCAGGATGCAGCAGAACTTATCTGCCCCATCCCATCCCATCAGACTCCACCCAGGACTCATCACAACCAATAAAGCACTGGGATACAGACTTTACCCGCCCACTCAACCCAACCTCTTTGGGTTCACCACCCCATTCAAGGACATCACCTCCTCCAAACAAGCCAGCCCAGACCCAGGCCACTTCAACACTTGCTCAACAGCAGAACTCACGCAGTAACGCAGGCACCCTTAAGGGCCGAAAGGACGTTGAGAACATGGGTGAAATAACACAGCTCCTCAGGAACATCTGTATACAACTGGAAACGTAATACACAACTCCCTAATAATATTCAGATTTGGTTCTACCTGATATTGTTCTAATCTTTTTTTGGAATATATGTATCCTACAATTATAAAACTAGATTGATACTTACCCTTATCAGAAGTAATTCAAAACATTATTGATTATTTGTTCTGTTGTTTGCCTCATTCTAAACACAGTTATGTCACAATTTGGTTGTTGTTGGATGTGAAAGCTTTCTCAATCAGCATGTGGAATATCCAGGGCCTGAACACTTTGGTTTTAGGTTTAAAGCGCCAATCTCTGGAGTTCAAAGAAAATGTAATAAGAATAGATATTATTGTTCTACAAGAGACATGGTGTAGAGAAGACATGGTCACTCTCAGTCCCCCAGACTACAGTTAAATTATTGTACCCACAAATGGGAGTTGCAGATAGATGGGTGCACTGTTGCTCAAGGCAGGGGCTCGGGGGGGCTAATATTTTGGTACAAATCTAAATGACAAAATCTAACTGAACCAGTCCAAAAAAGCAAATATTTTATTTGGTTAAAAATTGAAAAAGAATTAGTCTATACACAAAATGATATTTATCTCTGTGCAGTAGATATTCCTGAATCCCCATACTTCTCTGTAGAGGTCTTCCCTAACCTCCAGAAAGAAGTAAGCCATGTCCAGGCCCAGGGAAGTGTGCTTCTCTGTGGGGATCTGAATGCCAGAACAGGAACACTGCCTGATTTCACCTGCACAGATGGAGATATCTATACCTGGCCAAAACATCCTAAGCAACGTAAATTTTCCCAAAAGATACAACTATGACTGTGAGGATTGCAGTCCTTTCCATCATTGGCCACAAGAGGGAGACATAGCTCTCACTCTCCCAGAGACCTTCATGCTTGTGGAATATTTCTACCCTGCTCTGTGTATTAGTCTCACCTGTCACTTGTTGTATTCATCTTGTTATGTGTGTATAATTAAGTCCTGCATTTTTTTTCGCTCGTGCTCAGTCTTCAGGTCGGTTTTTGAGTCCTCCTGTTAGTTTTGCATCTTGTAATGTCTCATTGTGCCAATGAATTCTTGCCTGTATTTGGATTATGATTTTTGCCTGCCCAACTTTGTACCTTTGCCTGTGGACTGCTTATTATGACCCTTGTCTGTTTTTGACCATTGAGTTTACAGTACAGTTTGGAATTGGTTTTTTTCCCAACATCTGTCTTGTGTGTGCTCACTGCACTTGACCTGGGTTTGAACCCTGGCTAGGGAGGTGTCCCTTACAGTGACAGAACCATTACCAAAAATGGAAAGGAACTCCTGCAGCTCTGTCATAACCTGAGCTTGCATATTGTCAACGGTAGGTTATGAGGGGACTCTCTAGATTCATATATTGCTTACCTCTTGGCAGCAGTAGAGTTGATTCACAGATATAGACCCTTTCTCTTTCAGAGCATTTACTGTTAAACCACTAGCCCCACTATCTGATCACAGCCAAGTTACTGCATTTCTGAAGAAAGCAGAAACCAAAACCAATACGGCGTATACACAGCCCAGTAAGCTCTTCAGCAAAAAACCCTGACAAGACAATTGGTTTGACACAGAATCCCAAAATTTTGAACTTTGAAAAGTATCAAATAACACAGAGATCCCCTAAACCTTGTCTTGCGCCTTAATTACTGTGAGAACCTTAAAGACTATAAACACACTCAGAACCAAGAAGGCACTACACAGTTGCAACCAGCTGACACTAATTGAGTCCATAAATTTAAATCACTTTGGGACAGCTGGAGTTTGTCTGGAGTGGACGAACACCCAAACCCTCTACCCAGCTGGTTTGTCTTCCCTCAAAAGCAGCAGGTACTTGTTTTTTATAAACACACACACAATTCGTTAAACTCCACAGACACGCTGATTCTCTCTCCTACCCCTAATAGGCCTCCTCCCCCCCGTCTTCTACCTGCTTCCGTCCTTCCTTCCCCGAACCCAGATGAGCAGGTAGACAGCCACACACACACCCCCACACACCACACAAGCGGACACCCCACACTTGTGCTCCACCACAAGACACTCTGTAAACTGGCCTGCCTGCCAGCGCAGGGAGACAGAGGACCACTCTGTTCCTCTGCCTGGGGGAGTACTGCTGTCCATTGGGAGGCTCCACACATGCACACACACACACACACACACACACACACACACACACACACACAACGTGAACAGAACACATGCCACCATGTCGGGACTCACCTGCGTCCCAAAAAGGGCCCTCTGTGTCAATTCTTCTGCGGATGGCCTTGGCAGCTCAGCCGGCAACCTCCTCTGTTCCCTCTCTTCTGCTTTTGTAGCTGAGCTCCAAGGGAGGTCTGGGGGAGACACGGAAACAGCAGCGGGTCAGCCCTCCCTTCTCCATCTCGTGCTCGGGACTCACACACGCAGATATCTCACACAAACACCTCCCTTACAGCTGGAGGAGCCATCTCCCTGGCACATGTTCTCAGGGAGGAGGGGTGCATGCCTGAGCCCCTTCATTTTCCCAGAGAGTGCAGCCTGACAGGCACACACACACATGCATGCACGCACGCACACACACACACATTTACTGCTGTCCTCTACGCCCTGAAGTGCCATTCTTATGTTCATTCTTTTAGGATGTTTTCCCAGATGTAATAGAAAATATTTCTGAACAATGTATGGCACCAAAATATTGTTAATTTGGGCCAAATTGTGAAGAAAGGGGACATTTTACCAGTCAACGAGTTGAAATTACATTTTTTTAAAGACTCAAGTTTTTTGTCAATATATTCAGCTGAAAACTGTATGGAAGAAATACATTTTAAAGGGCTTCATACTTGGCTCCAATGTTGAAGGACGCTGACTACGATAGGAATAGTTTCAAATCTATTGAAGCTCCTACCCCCCCCTTGCTTTTGCTGTCATTGGAAAAGTTAAATCACAGTGGGAAAAAGTATGGGTATAATTTCTCCACAGAACAGTAGGACTCAAAATTATTTATCTAATTGTGTCAGATATAAAGTTATACAAATGGAGATGTTGTTAAGAACATGTGTAACTCAACAGAAATGGAAGAAAATGAGTCTTAATGTGGAGAGAAGTGCTCATTCATACATCTCCTGTGGCATTGCCTAGAGGTAAGAACATTTTGAGTTAGTCTTAAAGATATGCTGCGATATTAAATCTTAGCTCAAAATAAAATTGATACTCCAGACATATTACATATATTCCAGGAGTTTGCCCTTTTTTTAACAATGCTCTTAAAAAGATACTCACATTTTTCTTTCCCCCGAAATACCATGATGTCATATTTGTACGCCTTTGACATGCGCAGAACTGGGTGTGAGGAACTTGGAAAAAGTTTACTTGCTGACCTCAGTTGCGGGCTTGACAGGCAGGAAAGCTTATTACAGGGCTGCAGAATCTTCAGGCCTGTTTCTTGGAAAGTATACCACAACGGGAACAATTACGGTTATGATTGCATTATTAAAGACTGTTTATGTATGATTGTTTAGATTTTAACGAATTTGGGTTCTCCGTTAAAATCAATGAAACAACCTGCAAGTTGTTGACAGCAGGTTACATTGTATATTTTTATATTTTTGATTGCAGAGATTGATGTGAATAATGCGCAGGATGCATAGGGTTCTCAATGGCCATGGTCTGTCCTACACCTCCCTTTTTATTTTTAATTTAACCCTATATCATATGTGTTTTCACTATTATTTTTGTGGCTAATTGTGAAGACTAATTAAAATTTAGAAATATTTAAGTATGGTTTTGTGTCATTTATTTAAAACAACAGTGGTTGTAATACATACTTGGCAACTGAAATGTAAAGGAAATAGCGAGTGCAGAGAGGTTTGGGTGACGCTGTGGCTGTTAAGTAGGGGTTTATTACAATACAATTGTAAATGTTAAGTAGCTACTCAAGACATACACACAAACATTGAAACAGTGTTTGAAATGTGTCCGTGATGTTAAACTGGTGAGAATTACTTTCATGGCAGTGAGAAGACAAAAAGGGAAAAAATGCTACCTTGGATAGTATTAAAACGTTTTGACGATTTGTTGCTATACAGCTTCAACCTATGTAATCCTATATAGTAACTGTGGAAATGTGTAAGGAAACAAAAACGGACTGGCCTCAGACTACAAGAAGCGATATGGTGCTGGATCTAAAAAGGATAAATCACTGATGAAAAAGTTTGACAACATTAGCATTAAAATATTTTAATAGACTCTCAAACAAACAAACAGCATGAACGCATTTCAGCGCTGAGGGAGGTTGTGTGCGGAAATGCATCGATGCTGTTTGTTTGTGATTACAGCAGTTTTTATGCAACTGCTGTCCAACTTTCAGCTGAATATGCAAAAACCCTTTTTTACCCTTTATATCCCCGACTAAAAGACAGTCAATAATCACCTTACCACAAACAATCACCTACATCGCTAAATCTTAATTTCCTATCAGCATACATTACAATAAATAGGCTGTCTCGCAATTATCTTCACAATGTTTAAATATACTGCAGGATACTAGACTGCACCTCTGTAAGTGTCTTTATTGAAATCATATTCACATAGACATTAGCCAAAATATAGCAATTTCGTGTTGTAGGCTATATGGAAATAATGCATTTTATATTAATCATGAATTTCATTTCCAAGGACAAAAGCTCTGCATTAATCCCTGCTGCCAAAAAGTTTGTAAGATAATGAATTGCATGAAAAATGGATGAATAAGCAAAGTCTTGTTTATTTACTATAAAAATCAAATTGTCAGTTATCATAGGCTCAGTGTTTTCTCAGATGTGATGCCCCCAAATGTGGATTCGTTTTTTTTTTTTAGTAGAAAGCTCAGCTAGAAATGGGGAAGGCTTTCAAGTCACTTTTTCAACATGTCATGGAGACAACTCTGCATGTCCAGTGGGTGGCCAAAATTACACTTCCTGGTTCTGAAGTTGTCTCCATTGACTTCTTTTGGAGTCGCTGTCTATACTCTAAGGTTGGTGAGGGGAGTCTTCAGCCATGTTTTTAATGGGTAGCTCCAGGCTCCTGCAGTTAGAACATTCAGATATTGTTTCCCAGTGCAGGTCTAAGCTAGCAAATAAAACATTGCAAACAAAACATGAATCACTTACCAATAAGCCATCCATCCTAAAAAACTCTTCCCTGGAGTTTAAGGCCAACTGAACAGTTCTGCATTCATAAATACTCATGTGTTCCACCAGGCCATTTGGCCACTACATTCAGCAAAGCCAAATGAATTACAGATGACCTGCACATTAACTGAATGGAAACCTCATCTGTTAACAAAGTTGCATTTGTTGAATGATGGTGTTTTTATTGCGACAGTACAGTCAGTTGAGAACAGTCAGTTGCTCCAATGACATTGGGAAATCCACCTATGCCATGGTAACCCCTTTTCACTGTTGCCTGTTGAGCAGCAGTGTAAAGACAGTATATGTATCGTGAGGTCAATGAAATTATGGCATGCAGGACTGCAGGCAATATTCAGCTCATGGTTGGTTGTGGAATGCCAGATTAGTCCACAAACTGCTGTTGGAATATTGTGGTGCCCAAAAACCCCAGGGTGGAGAGGATTTGGGTACGCACTGGGATGGCATTGGTGTGTTTTCTCTCCCTTTCTAATAACGGTGAAAGCTGGTTGCACGCATCCAATAAAAAATGTCTAAGGAGATGAAACCTACTGATGAGCCAAGCGTCTCTCTGAGCAATAAAATCAGCTCACTCATAGAAAACACACTCACTTCATAATGCAGCTTGTGCCAGTTCTTCAAGCAATGCTAGGTCATTTCGAACAAATCACAATTAATTCCTTAGTGTCGCATTTTATAAGATTTAACCAGTGGCCTCAATTGCCTCCAACCTTGCTTTCCACTTTGTCTCTAATTGATGTTATTATTCGGTTAAATGGTTTATATATATTGTATCAGATAACATCCTGAGAACTATAGAAGTGTATAGAAGAGAAATACAATGATAGTTCCCCTTTCCTACCACAAGGTCCATCAGCATGATCAGAGCTGTGCGTAAATTTAAGCACATTCTCAAGTTTAAGTACAAATGGCAGAATAACACAATTTGCTAAGTAATGATCTCACACATTTCTGTTTGTTCACAATAATGAGAAATTAGGGGCCTGATCACATTAGTGCTCCAGCTTAACTAGGGGCTTGACCATGTCAACACTGAAGTGTAAACTAGAAACTGAGATTGTCAGTGCTGTAGTGTAAACTAGAACCTGATATTGTCAGTACTGCAGCTTCACAAGCAGTCTAATCACATCAGTACAGCAGTGTAAAGTAGGAGACTGATCACAGCAGTAATGCAGTGTAAAGTAGGAGCCTGATCACAGCAGTACTGCAGTGTAAAGTAGGAGCCTGATCACATCAGTACAGCAGTGTAAAGTAGGAGCCTGATCACAGCAGTAATGCAGTGTAAAGTAGGAGCCTGATCACAGCAGTACTGCAGTGTAAAATAGGAGCCTGATCACAGCAGTACTCCATTGTAAAGTAGGAGCCTGATAACATAAGTACTGCAGTGAGGGGCGCTGCTAAGGATTTCAGACCCCCTGAAAAGATATCGCACCCCACCACCCACTTTTACCTAATGTTCTATTAATTTTTTAGGGCCCCTGTCAGTCACAGGCCCTTAGAATCATCCTAACTTTTCCCCCCCATACAGCACCCCTGACTGCAGTGTAAAGTAGGAGCCTGATCACATCAGTACTGCAGTGTAACATAGGAGCCTGATCACATCAGTACTGCAGTGTAAAGTAGGAGCCTGATCACATCAGTACTACAGTGTAAAATAGGAGCCTAGTATCATAACAGGGACTTATTGTTTTCAGATCCTGGTATGACAGCATTCTTAATCATATGTTCTTGCCCACAGCAACTATATCTTGGCTGTTAGGGAACAGAATTTCAGTCAGAGGACTCTCAGGACTACTTAGGCTATTTTGAAGTTTAATTTGGTTTTGCTTTTTTAAATCATATCTGTGGGTTTTCAGGCTGAATTAATCATCTACATGATCACATCTAAAGCGCTACACAATATGACAACAGATTTATGCCATTCAGGACACTGAAAGCAGGTTAGCTGTAGCTAAGCTAATGTTGCCATTAATGTAGAGGAAATGTAGGCTACATCCAGCTATGATCTTTTCACTTGTTTCACTCAGGAAACATTTCAGTAAAATGATTCAGGTTAAGGTAAAAACATGGTATTACCTTATAACACTTTAAAGCTAAAGTATCATCCCAAATGAAGCCAAAGAGAAAATGTTTCATAGTCAAATCGTCACTCGTTCAGTCTGATGTTGTCACTGTTTCAGACAGGTTATTAAACGTCCAGACAACCGTTACATTTGGCAGGAACTATAAAGCACTGAAACTGTTTACAAGGCGGGATTTTTATTGAAGCAATCTGAGTTACATGCATTGCTTGAGGGCACAACTGCAGTGCCTACTTCAGAATCAAACCTTGTATCACTAAGTGTGAAACACTCTGACATAACCATTACACTATACCTCTTAAATACATTTTTTCAGATTTAATAACATTTAATTAGTGCATTTCATTGTTGAGACACAAGACTAGCATTTATACTAAACTGTAACATTTGCAGGCATGTTAGTGCTTATCTCTCTGTCCCTTCAATGGTCTGGTAGTCTGTCCAAGGTGCCTCCCTGCCTCTTGCCCAATATAAACTGGGGCAGACTCCAGCCAATCCCTGGCCATAATGCAAGACTGGATGAAGTGGGTGCAGATAATGGATGGATGACCTCCATCCCTTACATCACATATTCTAATGTTGTAATATTGGCACTGTTGACAAATTGACTCAAATGTATTTTTAATCTATGAAGATGGAAAAATATTGTAATTTACCATATTTAAGTGGATATATTTATTAGTCATGGTATGTACAGTATAAATAATATCAGTATTATAATGTGTTGGAAGAAAGCTAATCTGACTCTTACACAAGACACTATATTCAGTAAGGAAGGACTGTATTCAGGCATGTAGAATACAGCAGAAAACATTCCCCAGGTTACTGTTCACACAGATTACACATTAGTTACTGGGGTCAAGTTTATCTCCAGCTCTGTAAATTTTTGAGTGGTCATTCTGGTTTTATTTTTCAGTTATTCACTTTTATAGAAAATTAATAAGAAAAATATTTACAGATAAAAATCTGAAAGTTATCTCCATATGTAATATGTTTTATATGAAGGAAATTACACACAAACTGTTTACATTTACAATATAATATTAATTGAAATAAAAACAAAACAGTAGATTGACCTGGTAAAAGACCATGTTTTACACACAGAAGTTAACACTGACTTGCATGGTTTCCCTCTAGAGTCACCAGACCTCAACCCCATGGAACATCTTTGGGAACATTGAAAAGGGAAGAAGATAAACATACTGTAACTTCACAAGGCACTCTCTCGGATGCTCTAAAATAGAGATAATATTTGGATCAAATATTGAGAATTTTTTTACTTAAATACAAACTTATATTTGTGAACAATGTCTGCTCTTAGAAATGTTAATTTGGTAAAAAAAAAAAAAAAAAATTTTTGGTTTTTCATAAATGAAACTCCACAAAAGAGTCTTTAACCCCCTCTCTCTCCTACCCCTTACCCCCTCTACCCCTCTCTCTCCTACCCCTTACCCCCCTCCACCCACTCTCTCCTACCCCTTACTCCCCTCTACCCCTCTCTCTCCTACCCCTTACCCCCCTCTACCCCTCTCTCTCCTACCCCTTACCCCCCTCTAACCCTCTCTCTCCTCTCCCCTTCCCCCTCTAACCTCTCCTCTCCTACCCCTTACCCTAACCCCCCCCTTCTCAAACAACCCCTCTCACCCTCCTTACCACCTCTACCTACCTCTCTCTCACTACCCTTTACCCACCCTCTACCCCTCTCTCCTCATCCCCTTACCCCCTCTAACCCCTCGCTCTCCTACCCTCTTACCCCCTCTACCCCTCTCTCTCCTACCCCTTACCCACTCTACCCCTCTCTCCTACCCCTTACCCCCCTCCCCCCTCGACCCTCTCTCTCCTTACCCCTTACCCCCCCCCCTCTACCCCTCTCTCTCCTACCCCTTACCCCCCTCTAACCCTCTCTCCTCCCCCTTACCACCCCCCTCTAAACCCTCTCTCTCTCCTACCCCTTACCCCCCTCTACCCCTCTCTCGCCTACCCCTTACCCCCTCTACCCACCCCTCTCTCCTACCTACCCTTACACTACCCCCCCTCTACCTACCCCCCCTCTCTCTCATACCCTTACCCCCTCTACCCCTCTCTCCCTACCCTTACCCCCTCTAAACCCCTCTCTCTCCTACCCCTTACCCTCTCTAACCCCTCTCTCTCCTACCCCTTACCCCCCTCGCCCCCTCTCTCCTACCACTTACCCCCCTCTACCCCTCTCTCTTTCATACCCCTTACCCCCCTCTAACCCATTTGTCCTACCCCTTACCCCCTCTACCCCTCTCTTTCCTACCCCTTACCCCGCCCATTTGTGTTTGTGTGTGAACATGCATATTTTGGTGTGTATGTTTGGGTTCACATGAGAGTGTGGAAGTGTTATCTTTTTTACTGTGTTTGCAGTTGTATTGGTGTGTGTGTGTGTGTTGATATGTTTGAGTGTGTGTGTATTTGAGATAGAGGGTGTTCTTATGGATGAGTGTGTGAGCTCACACACTCATCCAGAAGAACACACTCTATCTCAAATACACACACACTCAAAGATATCAACACACACACACACACACACAAATGTACACACAAAATGCACACTCACTGGCATAAATATGCACTTAACCAATTTCTGCTTCACTGCAAACATAGTGGGTGTGTGTCACAAGGTGAGTGAATATGTGTGTGTGTGAGTGAATCTACTTAAGTTGGCACAGGGACACTGATATGTCAGTATCCCACACTCCAAACCCAGCACAGAGGGGTGTGTGTTCAGTGAAGTTGGTGTGGAATCTGCACAGGAGGGTCAGTGTGTCAGAGGCAGAGACGCTGTAGAAGGACAGATTGCCGGCTGGACGGTCCACATACACTCCTACTCTGTACACACACACACCTTCACTATCATCATCACCACACACTCCTACTTTGCGGTAGGGGGATGGGGAGGCAGGTATGTGTGTTTCATTCTTACTGTGCCAGACAGAGTATCTGTGTTTAGAGCAGTGCAGACTCCAGGAGTGTTTATTCCATCCAAACACAGAGTGATCATCCATTCCTTTCCTGCTGATTCCTTCGTATGTCACTCCTATATAAACCCCTCCCCTCTCAGACGCACTCCACTCAGTCTCCCAGTAACAGCACCGTCCAGACAGACTCTCTTTGCTCAAAACCTGGGGCCTCCAGTCAAATCTCTCTGGATGATCAGGGTATAGCTGCTGTTTCTGTGTTTTTGTCACCTTCCTGTTTCCCTCAGACAGAGAAAGATCTCTGTTCACTGTGTTTGGATCCAGTGTGAGCTGACAGCAATCTGCAGAGCATAGACAAAAATGAGATCATCATTTTTAATATTCATCTCATTATGTGTGTGACTGAGTGTGTGTGAGAAAAAGAGAGAAACAGGGTTGTGTTTGTATATATGAGCACCTCTGTGTGAGTGTGTTTATGTGTGCGCTTTTGTTTGTGTGTATGTTTTTTTGTATGTGTTGTTGTTTGTGTTTGTGTTTATGTGTACACCAATGAGCCAAAACATGATCACCTGTTGCTGCTGGTCCTAAGTATGCCACCAAAACAGCTCAGACCCACTAAAGCATGGACAAGACCTCTGAAGGTGCCCTGTGGTATCTGGCACCAAGATGTTAGCAGCAGATCCTTTAAGTCCTGTAAATTGCAAATTGGAGCCGCTACAGATTGTTATTCCAGCACACCCCGCACATGCTCGATCGGATTTAAATTGGGGAATTTGGAGGCCAGGGCAACACAAGAGGTGGAAGTGACATAAAGTGACATATTTTTTCTGTGGTCTTCATTGGTCAGTCGTGTTCTGGGTCTTGAGACTCTTGGTTCGCAAAATAATGACGGATATTTTCAATGTTTTTAATCGGAGCTGAAGAATGATTGTTATGGCTTTCCAATGGTTTTTATCAGTTAATTTGGGGAAAAAGAGCATAATAGCTAGTAGTTGGTAGCCTAATCAATCAGTATTAGGTAATCGGTAGCCTACCAATGTTGCTTGCCTTAGCTCATGTTGTTGCATTATTATTATTGTCATCACCATTGTGCTTACTACTTCTTTGTTTTTTAAACATCATCAGCTATCAAGCCGACTAACTGCATGCTTTTGTTAAAGTGACATTTTGTATGTGGGTGGTTTTTTTTAATATTGTTGATGCAATTGAAATGTCGGTCTATAGTGGAATTTTCAATAACTACGAGCACAAATTGTCTGTTTTACTTAAATTTCAGAGGCATTGGGCCTCATTTATCAAACGTGAGCCGAACGAATTTGATCGTAAATCGTTTGTAAATGCATTTATGCAAAAAATGTGGGATTTATCAAAGTTTTTATATATCAGTTTGTTTGTAGAATCCGAAGAAATTTCACGAGTGCTCTTAACTGTTCGTATTGTGTGTGTAAATGGAAAAACACGGTTGTAAAGGGTATTTTTTTCGTGTTGTTGCTTTTATTTTTCCATTCACTCATTTTTTACTTGATTAAAAAATGAGAAGAAAATTATTTGACATTAATATAGTAACATTATAATGGTTCAAAGTGTTATATAAAATCACTATTGGATTCAACATTAAAACAGGTATTGCTTTATTTGTGTAATCCTGATTAATAAAATTAATTAGTTTGCTTGCCGAAGGCACAAACTACTGTTCTTCTATAGAATCTTTACTTTTTCTTCTTCTTATTATCATTATTATTCCTGGTTCTTCCAGACATATCTCCTCCAACAGTTTTTAAGGTATATATACCGAACTTGGCATTAATTTACTGGTCAGGTTGCTTGTATTTTTCTAAGCTATGCGATTCATACTTTTTAAGCTATAAAGTTTTTTTTAAAAAACCGGCCTCCATTGACTTCGCATTGGTGGAATGTTGCGCTTGTTAATGTGGCTAATGTTACTAAGCAACAATTATAACGGCCTCTGCAACTTTAAGGTAGTTAAAAAAATTATTCAAAGAATATAGCATGTTTGCCGGTTAGCTACCTTACCTGACTTGAAATTTTGAAATAACTTTCTGGATATAATGACACTGCAATGCTGTTCAGATGTAATGATCTCAAATGACAATTTCAGGTGAAAGTCCTGCTGTTCTTTGACTACTGCTGCTTACTTCAGTGCTTACTGTACCTACGAAAAGTTTCAATATATTAATAATAAGTATATTAGTATTTTAACACTTCTAGTAGGTAGCCTACATACTCTTCTAGCCCTCGGTGGCAAACAGAGTTTCGCCTGGAACTCTATATCTAGATTTTGTTTGGAATTTTACATGAATTCCATAAAACACGTTAATGACGTTTTCTGTAAATAAGGAGCAGAAACCATTGCGAAGGTCTTCATTGCTATGGCTGACCTCGCTCTATTCGCTCTAAGAAAAACTTCAGTCATCAACACGTCTCCGAAACAGTGCAGAAAATAGGACTGTCATAATATGTTTATGTTCCTATTTAATAAACATACGTTCTTATGCGATTGGTCTAATATAGCCAGCTGATTGGATCATTTACTGTGGAATTTGCGATCTAAATTTCTCCTGTGTTTGTTTGAAAAATAAATCTAAATATTACAATTGTCGTTATTTTTATACAAGGTAAAATGACGTTAGAGTTTGAGCTTGAAAAGGAGAGCACTGCAGAGTGGAGGGAAAGGCAAGGGAGGGCACACTATTATGGAGGATCGTAAATACGTAATAGTTCTAATATGAACGAATTGTTTAACTTGGGATTCATTCCAAGTTGATTTAGGGAAAACATGATGGTCCCAACGATGTATTGCATGTGTCATTACCACTTTGGCCAACTATGCCCCCTCACGGGCCCGGGTGCAGCTGCCCCCCAGGATTTATGGCAACAATAAGGCAGGTATACAAAAATTTACCTTCAGATTTGGAGGGTGATTGATTCAAGACCAGGGAAAACAGATCTCGTTCACCCTCCATGGTAATTCCAGCCAATGATGTCTCTCCAATAATTTGCCTCCAGTGTCATGTCGAACCATTTTCCTTTAACCTGTTGCAGCGTAAGCGGAACTTTTGACACCGAATTTCCTGCAACAGTTATTTCTTGCCAGGCTTTGGTCCTCCCCGGCCCAACACTCCACTACTGAACAAAGTATTTTTTTTTAAAAAAAACATCTATTTCCATTAACAAAACTTCAGAACCGTTTTTTCTTTTGCTTTTTGTCTACCATCTGTTTACATTGCCAACAATGGGATTTCAAGCTCCTTATATGGCATTTCAGGGGCGTCGATTTATGCTAATCGAAAATTCTGTGAACACGCTTGTCATTTAGGATTGATTGGTATTTATCAACATACACACGAAATACAAACAAATGCTGTGTTTACGTGTGTTTGATAAATCCGGCGGAATTTGTTCGTTTGTATCCGTTGACGCATAAATTTACACACAGTTTTACGAAAATATTGATAAATGAGGCCCATTATCGAAGAAAAGCAACTTTGCATTGTTATTGTTGTTTGCATATTTCTGCACCTGGTTGAGCAGTGATATTGTCTTGAAGGGGTGAGTTGTACTATTATTGTAAAATCTCAAATGGAGATGTTAAATATTTGTGTCTCAGCATTGTTTTGTTTGTTTCTGCTAGTTCCACCTGTTCGGGAATGGATTGTTAGCTTTGTGTTGCAGTTGCAGTGTAGGTACTTTGAGCACTGTTGTCCTATAAAATAGAGGCATGTATACTGTTGTTCTACCACCAAAGAGAGGGTTTAGAGTGAAGTGCGTTCCCATGGAAATGGAGAAGGGATGGGCTGGAGAGATTTCGTTGCCTAACTAAAACTGTGGGATTTAGTTAGGTGAGTCATTTACTGTTTTTTCCCCTCTCCTTCCAACAGGACATGCTACAAGTGGTGAGCTATCCTGGGATCCTCATTGTTAAGGTTTATGTTTGCATGAGCTATCGCCCACCATCGCTTGTGTATCTGAAAATAAAGACTGCAAGGTTTTTCATTGATTTGCAAAGTTTGTCAGGTTTGATTTGACAGTGTTTTCAAGAGAATAGGTGAGTTCCAATACTCAAAAGTTGTATCCTCCTGTCCTCTGTGCCCTGGAAACTGATGAATGTGTCCGTCCTCCCTCCCTCCAATATTCCAAAATTATGGGAGATGAGCTGAAGAGTTTAAATCCAACCTCCTCCAAATGAAGGATACATCAATGTATCCTACCTCAGGCTGTGTATCTACACAGGCCTCCGAGTGGCTCACAGGATAAAACGTTGGGTCAGGGGTTTGATCCCGGGTTTTGCTATTGCCAGCTATGGTCGGAGGTCCTCTTTGGCAAGGCAATAATTGGCCAGCCTTGCCGGTGATAATAGGAGGTAAGCCTTCTAAAGTTTGTTAGTCTCATCGCAGTGGCGCCCTCTCTGGTCATGTCGGGCACCTGTGGTGGCACAAAGTTCGGTTGACCAAGTTCGGGTTGGGAAAACGGGAAAAAATATATTTAAAAAAAGAAGTCTTTTTACTTATCTGGGTGACATCATTGTGCTCATGACCAGTCAGATTAAAGATAGACCCTTCCTGGGCAACACCTTAAACTCATAAACCATTCCCAAAAAATGTGTGCAGTGTGGCAGGGTGTATTATCCTGCTGAAAGAGGCCACTGCGATCGGGGAATAATATTACCACGAAGGGGTGTACCAGATCCACAACAATGTTTATGTTGGAAATGTGTCAAATTGATGTCCACGTGAATGCGGGAATGCAGGGTTTCCCAGCAGAACCTTGACCAGAGCATCACACTCCCTCCACCGGCTTGTCTTCTTCCCACAGTGCATCCTGGTGCCAGGACACACGTAAATGGCCATCCATATGATGTTAAAGAAAATGGGACTGTTTGGACAAGGCAACCTTTTTCCATTTTCCAAGGTCCAGTTCCAATGCTCACATGCCCACTGTATGTGCTTTCGGCGGTGGACATGGGTTAGCATGGGTGCTCTGACCGGGCGGCAGCTATACAGCCCCATACACAGCAGGATGCAATGCACTGTGTGTTGTGACACATTCCTCGCGAACCATCATTCAAATTTTCTGTGACTTGTGCCACACTCGCCCTTCTGTCGGTTTGGACTAGACAGGATAGCCTTCCTTGCCCTTGCACATCGATGAACCTTGGGTGCCCAACACCCTGTCACTGGGATGTGGTCCCTCCTCAGGCCACTGTAGATAGGTACTCACCACTGCTGACCAGGTGCACCCCACAAGTCTTGCCATTTCAGAGATGCCCTGACCCAGTCATCTGGCCCTCGACGATTGGGCCCTTGTGAAAGTTGCTCAGGTCTTTACGCCTGCCCATTTCTCCCTCATCCAAAGACCTTTACATGCACCATTGTAACAAGATAATCGATGTTATTCACTTCATCATGTTTTGATTCATCTGTGTGTCTATATTTGGGTGAATGTAAATGCTATCTGCAAACAAACACTTAAACTGAGCTCAATGACCATGAATAACACAGACAGTCCACTGTGTGGACAGTCTTCTGTCTAGATACCAATCTGTGGACATGTGTCACTGTGAAGGACAGAATAGTGCAGAGAACGACTGAAAAAATTGCTGAAAATAGATGTATAAGAAAGAGGAAGAGAAGGAGAAGAGGAGGGAGTGAATGTTCGGACTCACATTTCCAGAATCCTGGTTTGTCCATTCTCTCTCCTCCATGGTCCACACTGTAGGAACAGCAGAACAAACAGTTACTGAGTGAAACACAGTGTGTACTTACAGCACTGTGTCTATGAGGTGCAGTGTGGAAACTCTCTGTACTTACAGTAGTGTGTCTATGAGGTGCAGTGTGGAAACTATCTGTACTTACAGCAGTGTGTCTATGAGGTGCAGTGTGGAAACTCTCTGTACTTACAGCAGTGTAAGTGTGTCCAGTTTAGCAGCAGAGAGCGCTCTCACTCCTGAGTCTCCTGGGTGATTGTAGCTCAGATCCAGCTCTCTCAGGTGTGAGGGGTTTGAACGCAGAGCTGAAGCCAAAGAAGCACAGCCTCTCTCTGTGACTCGACAGCCAGACAGCCTGCAGAGAGAAGGAGACCAGCTCTGGACAAACACACCTTACAGAATCTGAATATAAAATAACAGGGCTGTGGAATTAGTGATTATCATTATCAAACACATTGCAGTAGGTAGTACACATAGTTGTAACGGTGCTGAAACCGAGACAAAAACTACGGTACAAACATCCATGATCCAACATCCCGCCCAGTTGGGTATGTCTGTGGATACCACTTCAAACAAATCATTTACGACAGCATGACCCGAATGTGTCGATAAGCAGAACGAGACAAAAACGATAGGGTAGCGAGTCCTTTTCCTCACAGCATTCAAGCAGCCTCTCACTGTAGATTCAGACTGTGCCAAAGCAATAACTAATGCTGTAGGAATTATCACAACTGCGGATATGCAACATATGGACAAAGTGCTTGAGTTCTGCTGCAATGTGCCCTCACATTTCAGTCAGTCCGTTGTACCTGCCCTGTATAAACCAGCGCAAGCTGCATTTGTTCAGGAATTATCAACAGATCAGAGAATGATTACAATGGAGCATGACTGACATTTGTGTTTATTGCACGCCTTATTTTTTCTTAATGACATGTCTATATTAGAGTGCTTTAACTGTTACAGTCAGAATTGTGGCCAAGGGGCCACTGTTGAATGTTTACATTTTTCAAAATAATATAGAAATATTATTTTCTACATTTTTTTTTGTTTTCCCTTCTGTACCAAAAATGTACTGGACTGTGACACCAAAACCGAGGTACATACAAAACCGTGAATTTTGTATACCGTCACACGCCTACATAGCAGTGTGGTAAACACCTTACAAAATCTGTAATGTCAGACTGACTGTACAAAATGCACAGAAAGCTTTAGTCTAAGTATTTATAAACATTAGTGGGATACTTATTCACATTTGAGCCCTTCATGAAAGAGGGGGTTTGTGTTTGTTACTCACCCCAGTCTCTGCAGTTTACAGTGTGGGTCCTCCAGTCCAGCAGAGAGCGCTCTCACTCCTGAATCCTGCAGCTCATTGTCTCTGAGCTCCAGATCTTTCAGCTCTGAGTGGGGAGAACGCAGGACTGAGGCCAGATCATCACAGCAGCCCTCTGTGAGATTACAGCAACCCAGACTGTGGAGAGAACACACACACAATATGAATATACACCAACTCAGCCTGTGGAGAGAACACACACACACTATAAATATACACCAACTCAGTCTGTGGAAACATCACACACACTATAAATATACACCAACCCAGCCTGTGGAGAGAACACACACACTATAAATATACAGTAACCCAGCCTGTGGAGAGAACACACACTATAAATATACACCAACCCAGCCTGTGAAGAGAACACACACACACACTATAAATATACACCAACCCAGCCTGTGGAGAAAACACACACTATAAATATACACCAGTCCAGCCTGTGAAGAGAACACACACACACACACACTATAAATATACACCAACCCAGCTTGTGAAGAGAACACACACACACTATAAATGTACACCAACCCAGGCTCTGGAGAGAACACATACACTATAAATATAAACCAACCCAGCCTGTGAAGAGAACACACTCACACACACACACAATAAATACACACCAAAAAATACAAACATATGCACACTCAGAAGCATTTTTCACATCTATTCTCACAGACTGTGAGGAACATCAATCCAGAATCTCACTTTTACCAAAATTTCACAGGACTCCTCTGTAAGACCACAGCTGCCTAGTCTGAAAATAAAGTGTTAACATTGTTTAGAGATGGTTCTTTTGATCCGCATGTTGTTTCATTTGGAAACAAGTGGCACAGTTCTAGTTCAACTCACATGTATGTTACATAAATTGATGCTGCCGCATCTGGCCAGAGACAAGAGGCACCTCGCTACAATCACTTGCCACATTCAGTCAAAGGATTCGCCATAATGTATATGGACTTGGCTCCAGAAGTTTCAATTCTATGTAGCCAATTAAGAAAAGCAATTCCATTGGAGATGGTGTAGCCATCTGGTAAAGAATGGTTATCATTATTTACTGTGAAGCATTGACTCATTTTATGTCCTTTGTTTTCCAAAAATGTAAGGAATGTAATAATTTTTATGTTGAGTGTGAATAATGTTTCAAAGTAATTGATGCTATGGGACAAACACACCTGTGGTATTATGAGTGTACTGTATGTAAAACACACATTCCTCACTGTCTCAGGCTGCAGCACACTCCTTGTGGGTGCATTCAGGCCTTATTCATATTTCTCTCCTTTCACACATCTCTTTGTTCTCTTTTCCTCTCAATGTGTGCTGGCGTGACTCTGCATATACACACACGTATGTACTGTCACTTAACTCAACTACACAGATGGGGGGCCCTATTTTGAAAGTCATACGTCAAATGTTGGAAATAAGTCATTGCCTGATTTTCACAAAATTCAATGGAAGGGACAGACACAAAATTATTTTCGAGGACACAAGTTCAACTCGCTAAATCAAGTTGGGCTGGTCCATTCCATGGCACTACTCGCAATAGGAGGTCCATCACATGGCACAATCTGCAGTGGGTGGAGTACTGTGTTAATATCAGTTAGAGGGTGTTTGTATGACGTTACATGTTTCAGCCAATCATAATGAGTGTTAAATACAATAAAATCAAATGCACCCTTGCAAGAGAACATGGATGAGCTAAGGCAAAGGAATGTGCGTTTCACACCAGAGAAGACGGAGGTACTGGTTTGTGAGGTCCATGCCCGACATAAGCACATTTTTGGATCTGTCAGTAAGCCTCCAAGACTCGAGGAAGTCTGGTATTAACATGAGGTCTGGATATGTAAAATGATGACAATGCAAATTCCAATTTAAATGTTTTCTTAAGATATATTCAGCATACACAGTGTACTCTGAAGATACTTTAGCAGTCTGCTCCAAGGACTTCCTCCCCTCAGACCTCCACCTCTCTCCATCAATCCTCTGGTGTGCGCACAAGAGGTGGATGCCACTGTTGTTACCCATGAGCGTGTGTGTCTGTGTGTGAGAGAGAGAGAGAGAGCCAAATCTATGTTTCCAGATTTATGTTAACACAATAAAGGCATTAAACAAAAGATTTTGTGTGCCTATATTTCGCAAAATGCATTTAATAGACAAGTTCATGTTCAGCTTACTGAGGGAACATCTTCTCTGCCACTTGGTCACTTCTCACCCGTGCATCATTTGCCCAATTGGCTTCTTCAACAAGCGGCACATGTGGTTCACTTTCTCTCTGCCTTGCCATCTCTAATGTGTCCTCTTAAATGTTGCAATGCCATCCATAATTTATGGCTTTACTGTGTAAAACACAACATGCCACAAAGAACACACTGCCTTTCTGAAGGCTGTATTGTAATGTGCACCTCTGATCTGTCCAGGCATCTGAGACACATTTTCAGAATGCAGATGTGGGCCACCACATGCTGCATAAGATGTAACGCCACTCCCCCTCAGTCATATTAAGGAAGGAGTGTCGCTGTTTGAAAACTCGTCAGCTGTAAACCTTCTTCTCCTTGCAACTATGGATTCCATACTATTGAGATCAGCAGTAAAACAGAGGTGTTAAATTCAGCCAAAATTAATAGTCTGCATCCATCATGTTACAAGTATTAAAAGAATATAAACTTAAAGAGCACAGGTCTCACGTTTTCCTGGCTTCCTCTGTTCTGTTAACATAGATCGTGGGGCTGTTCTTATATACAGGTGGAGAGGTGTTAGTTAATTTGGAGAAATTGGCATTGTCTGTGCTGTTGTTTGCTGAAAATATGCTCATTGCCAAGTCTGAAAGTATACAATTCATGAAATCCAACAAATTTCTGTTGAAATATTTTATTAGAATTAAATTATTTGTGCTATTATGAAATTTTGTTCATTATTGCCTTTTGGTAATATCTCCAAAGTCATGTTATGACACCTGCTGGCTTAGTTAATGTAATATAATATGTTAATATAATACCCTCTGTGAGGTTACACCAACCCAGCTTGTGGAGAGAACACACCCACTATAAATATACATAAACCCAGCCGGTGGAGGGAACACACACACTATAAATATACATAAACCCAGTCTGTGCAGAGAACACAAACACTACACATATACACCAACCCAGCCTGTGGAGAGAACACACACACACACACCATAAATAAATACACGCCAGCCTGATGAGATTAGAGAAGTGGAAACCAATTCATAACACATATACTATGATGTTGCAGTCTTTTATCCATTCCCTGGTAACATTATGTCTCGCCCTTTTAAGAGGTGCAACACATATGGGCTAGTTATGGAACAGGACATCTACCATACTATTGCTTCTTGAATTTAATTTACGTTGAGTTTATAGCTGTGCATATGCAGTTTGAAAACTCATGTTTTCAAATGGCATATTCACTCTTTTGTTTTAATTTCAGACATAATTTGAAGACCACTTTAGATCTTCTTCAAAGGAAACAGCAGTGTTTATGTCAGGGTCAGTGGGCAGCCCACAGCCTCCATGATCTTCCACCAGTAAGAATTATCACTCAGAGATTTCTGGGTGTCTCTGCACTTGGGGAGGTGAAGAGCCAAACAGATGTAGATACAAGCGAACACTATCTGATAGTTTTTCTTTGATGGTATTCACAGTGAAATTGTAGTTGAAGAAGTTGTCTTAAGAATGAACACACAGAATTTTCAAACCACTTGAAACCCCACCCATTTTGGCCAATCACTTGTGAAAATGGGCGTAGCTGTTACATTTTATGAGTTGAAAAGTTACAAAAACTGCCTGACACAGAATTTCCAAATTTGACACCCTTTCAGTCACTTTTAGACTCTTTCCACCGTTCTGAGTAGGAGCTCGTTTGAAGCATGCAGCAGCCTTATGAGAAACACACATCAATCCAGAATTTCACTTTCACACTGAACTTTAACACAAAAGAATTCTGCTCAGGAACCACACAGCTGGCAACCCTAAGACTCATGGGGTTTTCTCCTGCTTTACTTTGCTGTGATAGAAGATTAAGAAGAGACGAATGGTACCAATGTGGACAAAAGAAGGAAGGCTGGGGAGAGGAGAAGTTTGATTGAGAGAAGGAGCTGTTTAAGGTTTCTCTGTATGGAGCCATAATCACTAACTATTTACTAAAAGTCACAAAGTACACAGCACTACTCACCCCAGTGTCTGTAGTTTACAGTTTGGACTCTTCAGTCCAGCACAGAGGAGCTTCACTCCTGAATCTCCCAGGTCATTGTAGCTGAGGTCCAGGGTCTGTAGTTTACTGTTTGGACTCTTCAGTCCAGCACAGAGCAGCTTCACTCCTGTATATCCCAGGTTATTGTAGCTGAGGTCCAGCTCTCTCAGGGCTGAGTTTGATGACTGGAGAGCTGAGGCCACAATTTCACAGGAGTCCTCTGTAAGATCACAGCTGCTGAGTCTGAAAGAAAGAGGTGATGTGTTAATATTTAACACTTAATATTTTAAATGTAGTATTGATAGTGCTCACTGATAAAGAGTGATAATGAGGATTGTAAGATCTACAATGCTCTGATGAAGATGTCTGTGCTACATTCTCCAGCACTTTACATCTGAGAATAAGATGTCATGCTCAAGTCTGACAGTTCTACAGCTGTGGTTAACGAACCAAACAAGAAAATCTCTGATTACAGTAATCTCTGATTAATATTAAAAAAAATTCCCTCTTTTCAGGTACCATTCAGTTTAAGAGCTTGTTTACAATCTGCATTTCATAACATTCACAGGTCCTTCTGTCTCATGTTTGACTACATATTCCACAATGACCACTTGCACATCTTGAGGTATGGGGTCTACCAAACAGGAAGAAGTTGGATTACGGTCTGTTCTGCTCTCACCTAAATCAAAGGGATCTTTGGGATGTGGCGTGGAAGCCATAAGCCCTCTGTGACAGAGAGCTCTGTCACAGGCTGCAGGCAGCACTCCTACCTCCCCGCACTACCGTAACACAAACCTACCGTGCTTGTGTAATGTTTTGTGTACATTTTACCCCCACCCCCGGAGCTCCGAGGACACACACTCAGGGCTAGCAGCCTGCTTCCCGGTTACACACACAAATGCATCCACATAAAAATTCACCCCCTAACAGTTCTACATATTACTTAACATAAACAAACACACACACCTGGTTTTTATGTCTTTCAATGTACTTATCATCTATAGCACACTTCGCCTTGTGGTGTTTTGTTGAATAGTTTTGCTGTTTTCACTGTCTCCTATCTTCTCTGTTTGTTTGTTGGTTTGTTTGAGGAAACCATAGAGTATATAAACATGTAGAGACAGCAACTCCAACAGAATTCAATGGAGACAACGTCAGAACCAGGAAGTGTAATTTTGGCCACCCACTGGGCATGCAGAGTTGTCACCCATGTCACATGTTTAAAGAAAAGAACGCAAAGCAATGATGTGTTGAACAAGGCACTTGAAAGCCTTCCCCATTGCTGGCTGAGCTCTCCACTCTGCAAAAAAAGTATCCACATTTGGAGGATCTGAGAAAATGCTTAGCCTACAATAACTGGCAATTTGATTTTTATAGCAAATAAACTATAAAAATCTTTCATGCAGCTCATTATCTTACAAACTTTTTGGCAGCAGAGATTAATCCTGAGTTTTTGTCCTTGCATATGAAATTCATGATTAATATAAAATGCATTATTTCCATATAGTGTGCATCATGAAATCATGAAATTTATATAGACATAGCAAAAAATGCTTTTTTTTTTTGCTATGTCTTTATAAATTAAATTAAAAAAAGACACTTATGGAAGTGCAGTCTAGTGTACTGCATTATATTTAAACATTGTGAAGATAATTGCGAGACAGCCTAATTACAGTAATGTATGCTGGTAGGAAATTAAGATTAATCGATGTAGTTGATTGTTTGTTGCAAGGTTATTATTTATAGTTTGTGAGCTCGCTACAAATGTGTAATGGTAACCATTCACAACACAGACTATTATAATCATGTATGTCACAGTACCATAGGCTAGGTTAAACTGAAAATCAATACATTTACCAGCAGACCAGGAAATGCAGATAGGTTGACAACAAAAAAGCAGTCCAACAAATGCGCTCCATACTTGACCTCATCTTGTCATGCTACAGACTAATCACTTTAAAATCATCTTTAAAATCAATTAAATCAACGCAGAATCTTACATTGGTTTCTCGTTTCATTTTTCTACCATGACGTTAGCTTGGAATTTCGAAATGAGCGAGCATTACCAACATAAATTCCACTTTTAAATATGGGTGGTGTAGCAACAGGTAAGCACTCAGTTACAGTGAATCACTAAGCAGGTATTGTTGTTAGCCTGCATATCTGTTTTGACTAACATTAGCTCTGTAAATTAGCTGAGTAGAGCTTTAAGCAGTTATGCAAGATGTTACGAGCAAGCTACGAGAGCTATTTACGAGTAGTTTTTATTTGGTAAGCAATTGCTGACCAGGCATTCTCCTTTTTTTCTGGCATCTTTATAATCTGTCTGGTCATAGGTATATGCAAGGGTGTGCCACCACAGCACTTAGTGAGTTTTGTTTGCCTGATTGTTTTTCTGTGAATTTACAATCACATATATTTACAACAATTTCAATCAGTTCACAAGTGTTATTGTTTTTTTCCCCAAAAGACAATATTTTCCTAGTTGTCCTGGAATGGTTACTTAAAAAATCAGAGAGCAAGTGTTTAAAAATAGGCTTATGACCAATGTTCTTGTGTAATGACTGCATTCTCTGATAGGAAACATAATGTCATGTAGCCTCATCACATTCAAACATAAATAAAAATATAACCACTTGAGGCCTTTTCTAAAAACAAATATATCACTGATATTTCACTTTTGACAATCATTTTGACCAAAAACACTGGTCTCTGTGAGTCAGTTTTGTAATTTGAGTTTTTCACTGTAAAATATTTCTGGCATGGTCAATTGGTCAATGATCTACTCTACCCCTGATTTCTACTGCATATACTTACATCTATATCACATCACTGCCTTTGAATGTGTGTGTTTGTGTTAGTTTATTTATTTATTATTTTTTTTTGGGGGGGGGTATATTTCTAAAGGTGCTATTGACATGAAATTTTCACCAGATGTCAGTAACAACCCAAGTAATCCATACATATAAGAAACCGAAATAAATAAGTTCAGAAATTAAGTTATGTGTAATAAAATGGAATGACACAGGAAACAGTATTGAACACGCTTACTGAAATTTATTTAATACGTCTTACAGAAAACCTTTGTTGGCAATTACAGCTTCAAGACGCCTCCTGTATGGAGAAACCAGTCGTATGTATTGCTCAGGTGTGATTTTGCCCCCATCTTCCATACAAACATTCTTCAAATCTTGAAGTTTCCGTGGGCCTCTTCTATGAACTCTGATCTTTTAGTTCTTTCCATAGATTTTCAATTGGATTCAAGTCAGGTGATTGACTAGGCCATTCTAGCAGGTTTATTTTTCTTTCTCTGAAACCAGTTGAGATTTCCTTGGTTTTGTGTTTGGGATCATTGTCTTGCTGAAATTGTCCACCCTCGTTTCATCTTCATCATCCTGGTAAAGGAAGCAGATTTTTATCAAGAATGTCTTGGTACATTTTTCCATTCATCCTTCCTTCAATTACATGAAGTTTTCCAGTGCTGTATGCTGAAAACCATGATGTTCCCACTTCCAACTTCACTGTTGGTATGGTGTTTTTGGGGTGATGTGCAGTGCCATTTGACCTGCAAACATGGTGTGTATTATGGCATCCAAAGAGTTCAATTTTGGTCTCATCTGACCAGAATATATTCTCCCAGTATTTCACAGGCTTGTCTAAATGTTGTGCAGCAAACTTTAAACACACTTCAACATGTTTTTTCTTCAGATATGGAGTCTTGCGCGGTGAGTGTGCATACAGGCCATGCCGGTTGAGTGCATGACTTATTATTTTCTTTCAAACAATTGTACCTGCTAATTCCAGGTCTTTCTGAAGCTCTCCACAAGTGGTCCTCTTGGACAACTCTTTTGATAATTATTTTCACTCTTCTGTCAGAAATCTTGCGAGGAGCAACTAGTCGTGGCCAGTTTATGGTGAAACGATGTTCTTTCCACTTCTGGATTATGGCCCCAACACACAGAACATTCAGAAGTCCTTGCGAGAAGTACCTAGTGGTGGCTGGTTTATGGTGAAATGATGTTCTTTCCGCTTCCGGATTATGGCCCCAACAGTGCTCACTGGAACATTCAGAAGTTTAGAAATCCTTCTGTAACCAATGCCATCAGTATGTTTTGCAACAAAAAGGTTGCGAAGGTCTTGCGAGAGCTCTTTAGTTTTACCCATCATGAGCTTTTTCTTGTGTGACACCTTGGTAATGAGACATCAGTTGGGACTGAACCAGTTGATATTAATTTGCACTGACAAGTGGCAGGATTGCTTTCTAATTACTGATAGATTTCAGCTGGTGTCTTGGCTTTCCATGCCTTTTTGCACCTCCCTTTCATCATGTGTTCAATACTTTTCCCTGTGTAATTTTACATTATTACACATAACTTAATTTATGACATCTATGGTTTGATTTCTTTGCATGTATGGATTGCATGGGTTGTTACCGACATCTGGTGAAAATTTCATGTCAATAGCACCTTTAGAAATATATTTACTGAAAACAATGGTGACGTGCTCAAAACTTATTTTACCCGCGGTGTATCTCCTAGTTAGTTACACTTTAAGTATGAACCTCGCAGGTGTTGCTATTTTCGTATTTTCTATTAAGTCTTATTGATTGAGTTTGTCAGTAGATATGACTGTACCTTAATAGTCAGTCCTTGACTGTTAACAGTGTTCTCTTTTGATATGTTATTCATGATTGGGTAATGTTACACATAACTGATGTCGACAACTGTGTATGAACTGCCCAGATTTGCCAAACTCTTACTCTCCCAGCTCTTACTCCTACATTTATCCTCATGTGCAGAACACATGCAGGAAAACTCAGACACTCTCACACTATATCTCCACTCAACACAGAAAAATATGCTAACTGAGACAATGTGTTGAAAGTAAATTTATAAGACTGTAAACTTGTAAAAAGCATAGTCCACTCATTCAACATTCACCTAAACCAATGGTAAATTGGTGGGACATTAGATAGAGAATGTAGATAACATATAGATAAGGTTCAGGGTCAGGGTAAGAGGTCATCAGAGAGGGCAGGTAGGGGAACTCTCTGTCCCCAAGTAGGACACCATCAAACTGTCCTGTAATCATATGAGTCTAATTTCTGAAAATTAATTTAAGTTGAGAAAAATTTTGCAATCACAAAAACACTCATCAGGGAATGATAGAATAGCTACCTAATCAGGGTCTACTCTCCCTCTCCCCATGTAAAGCTCTGCAAATTATTAGAGCTTCAGTGCTGATGCAATCACCAAGAAAAGGGCACGTCACGTCCGACAAACTATCTCCTACCTACATGCTGCAGACTCTGCAGGTGTTCTAACGAGTAACTCCAGGTTAGTTTAAGTAAACCTGTTCGCTCGCAGGCATACATGTGCTCCAGAAGGGGAAGAAGCCAGAGGGAGAGAGAGGTGATAGCCCCCTGTGGTTGGGCATGTTTATCAAAGAATTCTACATTTTGGGGCATCTTAGGGCTTACCAACAACAAAGAGGGTCGTACCACGCCCAATTCTGCTTTTAACTGGTATTCCCAAATGTACATCCATTTTGGCTGTCATAAGTGTTTCATTTTAGTTTCTAAGTAAATCTCTGCTCCGTGCCATGCTTGAAAAGCCTGCTGCCTCTTTGGTCACTGATTCAGGGGTATTCACAAGGGGGTGGAGTCCATTTGTCCCTCTCAGGCTGTGTCTGGCTGCATGGCAAGGGACCAGAAAAGAAGGGAGCAGGGTAAATAACCATAAAATGCATGTTGCTGTCGAGGGTTTTATCCTGCTTTACTTTGCTGTGATAGAAGAATAAGAAGAAAGGGATGTGATCAAAGGAAGGAAATGTGGACAAAGGTAGAAAGGCTGGGAAGAGAAGACTAAAATGAGAGGAGTTCTTTAATGTTTCTCTGAATGGAGCCACAATCACTCACTCTATTTACTCACACTAAAGGTCACAAAGTACACAGCACTACTCACCCCAGGGTCTGTAGTTTACAGTTTGGACTCTTCAGTCCAGCACAGAGCAGCTTCACTCCTGAATCTCCCAGGTAATTGTAGCTGAGGTTCAGCTCTCTCAGGGGTGAGTTTGATGACTGGAGAGCTGAGGCCACAATGTCACAGGACTGCCCTGTAAGACCACAGCTGCTGAGTCTGAAAGAAAGAGGTGATGTGTTAATATTTAATACTTAATATTTTAAATGTAGTATTGATAGTGCTCACTGATAAACAGTGATATTGAGGATTGTAAGATCAACAATGCTCTGATGAAGATGTCTGTGCTTCACTCTCCAACTGCTGCACTTCACACCTGAAAATAAGATGTCCTGCTCAAGTCTGACAGTTCTACAGCTGTGGTTCTGACCCAAATATTCCCTTCTCCTCTATTCAGTTCTGTCAGAATTTGGGGCGATTGGCACATCTACCTTTTCCACAGTCTTTTTCAGGCTAACTCTGGGCTTTAAGCCTCACTCATGGCCCTACTCATGCCCTGGAGCCAAGTGTGGACAGCAGGGCTAAGGATGGAGTTATCAGATCCTTTTAAACTGTATTTCATTATTAAACCAAATTCCAGCCTTTTGAGTGAATAGTGAGTTAGTTTGGCAAGTTGTGAGAAGTTTGTATTTTCTTCCAATGAGAGTAAAAAAGCAGAAATTATCACACAGCTAAATGTTCAGATGAGTATTCACAAGAAGGCAAGGGGGTATAAATATACACCAAACCAGCCTGTGGAGAGAACACACACACACACAATCACACACACTATAAATACATAACCACCAAGCCTGTGGAAAGAACACACACGCACACACAAACACACGCACACACTATGTGTATTCTAAGTCATCTACACACACTCAGATTTTTAGCATTTTTATCATTGTGAATAATAAAGCCTTTGTATTTATAACTGGTTGTCTGTGTTGTTCTCACTTAAACATTGACTGGAACCACTCATAAAACAAAGCCTTCAGAAATTGGTTAGATCCCCAATCCTAATTATCAATAATTGTATTGTTAAAAGGGTATGGTAATTCCTGTTGGTTTGCCATTAATATTGTAGTTTTTTAATTAAAGGTTATTGCTTAAGTAATTTCATGAGATTGATAACTGCTGGGACTGTTAATTTGAACATATTTTGTTAACTGTTTGTCCTTGCACTACATACACTTCACCTGCATTTAACTGGAGCCTCTGTGAAGAATAGCATTATCCTCATATTTTCTGGTTCCCATGTGGTGAATAGTACATTTCCTCTACATTTTGTGGTGCCCTCATGAGTGAGGATAGATTTTGGCATATTCAATGTCTTGTGATAATATCATTTGGCTATATTTAATGATTTTGTGAGAAAGAAAAATGCTACTCAATTTAGGAAGACAAGCAGAAGAAAATCCAAGCAGCTTCCAACTTAAATCATTGCACTTCCCACATTGACCACTAGATGTTCTCAAACACCACTGTCGACTGTGGTTTAACCAAGTAACAGCAAGCAAAGCTCACACCGTGGTTGTGAATTCCCCTTGGTAACACACTGACAATTCCACACAAACTTTAACAAAAGAATTGTTATTCATTATTGGTATAATTAATCACCCTTAATCATTCAAATCACTATAAGAGACAGCTTTAATTGATTGTGAACAATCATTATTATGATTATTATCTCTGAATCATGAAAATAATGGTCCATTTGGTGATTTTACTGGCATACCAACATCTTCAGTACTTCTGAAATTTAAGGGAATTATTAAATTGCCCTTAACCTAATTTGAACTGAATCATACATAGTCATAATCTGTCTTGGCTCTCTCAAGGCAAGCCAGCCTTGCCCTCCTTTCCAAATGAGGAACTAGGGAGTGAGATTGTAAACCTGAAAGCTCAAAACACAAACATCCTCTCAGAGATCTACAAACTGTTAGCAAAAACGTTCTGCAGTATCTGAATGATTTGCATTCCACCAAATCAGATCTCTGCTCCTACAGAGAGGAATTTTTCCATCTTAAAAGTGAACCCTCTGCAGTACTGCAGTCACATGACACCCCTTCTTTTCTTTCAGTCTCATCCCCACTCACCTCAATTCTGCAAGGAGCCACATATAACCAGGTGCACAGAAACACTTTGCATTCTGATCTGGGTCCAATATCCGGTCTAGCCGACCTCAGGTCCCACTCTAATTCACTGAGCAGTGTTTCAGTGGCAACCACGTCAGACAATGTGCTGATATCTCACTCTTCACACAGTGAAAAGGTGAAAGGGGGGTCTACTTGTGACCTGTGCTGCTCTGAGCATCATTCTTCTACTTCCTCTAACCAAAACCTCTCACTCTATTCAGGTCTTTGATCCTCTGGCTGTGCTGATGTAACTTTATGGACCTCATCTCACCTGCACCAGGAAGATGTGGGCTCTCTAAGAAACTCTGGCCATAAGGGACAAACCTATGGGCTGAACAGCACTTATGCTTTACAGCATCAGATGGAGATCGCTCCCCAGACCGCTGTCATCTAAGCCTTTGCCTCTGAGAGAGAAGTGGAACATTCTCACCAGAGAGCGTATTTAATCTCCAATTTTTCCTCCCAGCAGGAGAATGAAGCCAGTTTCCCTGTGCACCCTTGCAAAGAGGGGACCAGAAGATCTCGGCACGAATCTTCTGACAGCTGTATGATTTATCCCCCTCCACAAAGGGAACACAAACTGTGTTTCACCACAGTTACCTCTCACTATGGATGGGTATCATTAAGATCTTATTGATACCTTACTGATGCTGTTGAACAATTTGAGACTATATTGACATCATCAATACTTTTTATAATTCAGAGGAGAAAAAAACACAACTCTTCAGAACAGAACTGCCATTGATTTTATTGCCTATACTGATGAGATATGAAAAAAAAATTCAGTGCCAGCTGTCTGTAATGTAATTTTTATCCTAGAAATAACATCCATCATTACAATCTGCATGCCAATCACTATTAGTTTTGTCAAAATTTAAGGTGAAATCTGACTGGCTCACCGTCACACTGACCTATGAAATTACATGCCAGAGGAGGAAAATGCCTTCAGCTCGTTAGTTCACCCTGAAGTGCATTCACTATGCCACAGAAACAGCAGAAACTCTGGCCTCATTTTACGAAGATAAAACATCTCAAAAGATTGCAACCACAAAACATAAACACAGACAGCCTGGAAAATACAATAAACTTAACAAAATGTCTTCCACAGCATAGAGTTGACATGATGCACGAGAACTGCATCATGGTCAATTGCAAAAAAATTATATGTTGCTACAGTATGTCTAAATACTAGGAAGAGACAAGCCAGTCAAACTTTCAAATCTCTCTTCTTACACAACTTCCACCCCTGTATTCGTACTCATGTTCCTCAAGAGATAAACAATCAATGCATAGATGAAAGGGAAGCCCAGAGCATTTGGGACACCCTGCGTATCGTGCCACAAATGAAAAACTGAGGTTGACCAGAAGTCCAGAGCAAGTGCCAAGCCACTCAGAACCTAAGAGCCCAAAAACACATGAAGAAAACCTGTTGGCCAAAATGTTAAAGGTTGTTTTTCTCAATCCAATGACAGTAAAATTGTAGAAGATAATTCAGGTAGACAGGATGATCTTTGCAGGTGCATTGGACACATCCCTAGAGTGCTGTCCCATTGTTACATTTTTCACAACACATCCTCAATGTGAGTACTGCTCACTGACTCAGTGTCATGTAAGTCAGTAATTAGTTGGACTTTGTGAAGTACCAGTAATGTAAGACTGTTAACATATATCTCCTGGTTAGGATATCACACAAACTAGGATGGACTGTAGAAATGAGATCATTATGTCTGTATTTCCATTTCTTGACTAAGTCACCAGGATATACAGTCTCTGTCAGAACAGCACAAGGGTACCTGGGTAACAGCCAGGAATCACCCTCCACAGCAGCTCCTGTCTGAAGGACTAAACAGTCCAGTCCAGTCTGGGCCAGACCAACTTCAAACTGCAGTCAAAAGTTCATCTGATCCATAGGCACCCCCCTCAGACTCTCATGACTGGATCACTGACAACTCATACTCTATACCTCACTAACACTTCCACCACTTTAAGCATGAACCTTGCAGGTGTTGCAATTTTCTTATTTTCCATTATGTCTTATTGATTGTGTTTGTCAGTAGATATGAGTGTACCTTAATAGTCAGTCCCTGACTGTTAACAGTGTTCTCTTTTGATATGTTATTCATGATTGGTTAAATGTTACACATAACTGCCCAGATGTCAACAGCTGTGTATGAAGTGCCCAGATTTGCCAACTGACATAACCTGTCAAATGAACTCGAGGACCTGTGGAATGTTGAATGACTTTTGCGCTCTAAAGGAATACTGGCTTAAGCCATCCTGAGACCAAAGGGGGGTGTAGGGACAATGGAACTACATTTCCACACACTCCACAGGAAACACCAGTGATGTTTATAGCACCGCCCAGCCTGACATCCTCAGTTACAGTAAGCCAATCTGTAACCCTGGAAACATGCAATGGGTAATAAAGTAAATAAAACTAGGAAGCCCCATTGTTCCCTCTCTTACTCTCCCAGCTCCTACTCCTACATTTATCCTCATGTGCAGAACACACACAGGAAAACTCAGACACTCTCACATTTTTTGAAAAAATTTAAGCTGAGTCATGGACAAAGCCTGGCCACTTGGATTCAGCATTTTTAATGATGTGGGCTGCATCACATATTATCTTAACAGTGCAGAAGAGTTTCAGTAAGAGTAACGGTTGCCTTGCTAATGTGTTCAGCCTCTCTGATGTGAGAAAGAAAACTTCCATTGACATAAAACTCAAAGGCAATGCAGAACATTTGTTCTGAATGGAGGTTGAATCACAGAAAGATGAGCTCAAAAACAAAAATG
>JAFBMS010000469.1:0-107681 GCA_019788955.1 Albula glossodonta | reverse complement strand
CCCCTAATCACACTACACCTCCAATCACACGACACCCCTAATCACATTACACCCTCCATTACAACTACACCTCCTAATCACACTACACCCTCCAATCACGTGGCACTACCCAAACACACTGTCCACCCCAGACACACTACACCCCCAAATCACAATACACCCTCCAGTCACACTACACCTCCTAATCACACTACACCCTCCAATCACACTACACCCCCTAATTACAGTGGCCCCATCCACAGACATCATCCACACCGGGACCAATGACCTGGCCTCTCAGTGGGAGGGGGTGGCTGCCTCTGTGATCAGAGTGGCTGAGAGAGCCACACAGCGCTTCCCCAGGGCAAAGATTATTATCTCCACCCTTCTGCCCCGTGCTGACGTGTCACAGCACACCATAAACAGCATCAACAGCCAGCTGAGCAGGGGCTGCTCACAGCTGGCTAACGTACACATCGTCCACCACCTCAATCTGAACGCTCAACATCCATGTGCCCGGGTACACCGAAATGAGCAGGGGGTCAAAATATTTGCCAAGTACCTGAGAGACACCGCCTTGGGCCGACAGCCAGCCAGCCCCAGCCCCATACCCAAGCACAGCCATCATGGGACAAACAGGATTCATGTGCCCAGGAGGACTGACCCTACACAGCACCAGGGGAGAGGCAGGATGCCCACGCTGCCCACCCCACTCCCACCACCCCCCCACAACCCAACACTCAGCACCGCAGCCCAGCACACACAGCCTGGACTCAGCTATGCTGCAGCACACACAGCCTGGACTCAGCTATGCTGCAGCCCAGCACACACAGCCTGGACTCAGCTATGCTGCAGCCACTCAGAGACCTGCTGGCTCTGACATGAGAGAGATCTGCCACCTGCTGGGTTTCATCTGCAACAAATTAATAACCCAGAGGGGAGTGAGTAAAAAAACAGATAAATAAATAAATATTTAAGAGTTCTGTGGCCCTCATCACTTGGTCTAAAGAGCACAGATTCTGAATTTGTAAATAGTTTAGAAAATGTTGATGTTTTGTTCCTCAGTGAAACCTGGTGTCGTGCTGATGTGTCCACAGAATGCCCACCCAACTTTAGAGAGATAATTCTCCCTTCTCTTAAACATACACATATAAATCATGGCAGAGATTCTGGAGGAATTATTGTGTGGTACAAGGAAGAAATAAATAAATTCATTGACCCAATAAAAACAGGTGACACTTACCTTTGGTTACAAATAAATAAAAAAATCTATATTTAAAAAAAGATATGAACCTATGTGCAATCTACACCCCCCATTGGATTCTGCCTATTTCAATGCATCCATTTTTAATGATCTGCACACAGACATCTGCCACTTCCAGGCCCAGAGAAGTGTGCTGCTCTGTGGAGACCTAAACGCCAGGACAGGTACTCTCCCTGACTTCCTCACCACTGAAGGAAACAAACACATCTTTGGCCAATCTCCTATGTACCACACTCCAATCATAAAAACCACAAACAGCCACGACAATGTCATTCATAAAAATGGTAGACAGGTAGTGTATCTCTGTCAAACCTTGGGTCTGTATATCATTCATGGTAGGATCAGAGGGGACTCCTTTGGAAGGTTCACTTACAGCTCAGCTCTTGGGAACAGTGTGGTAGATTATGCCATTACAGATGTGGACCCCTCCTCCATAAATGCATCCACTGTCAGGCAACAAACCTCCCTATCAGACCACAGTCAAATCATTGTATATATAAACAGAACAAATGAGCCAGACAACATACAGACGCAGCCCAGTAAGCTGTGCGATCTAAAACACACACACAGATGGGCTCCAAGCAGCACAGAAGAATTTGGCAAAGCTTTTAAGTCACCTGAAATCACTAACCTTACGAATAACTTTATTCACACACAGTTCGAATCTAACAAATCAGACCTAAATCTGGCTGTTAAACATATTGAAGACATATTTCATAAAGCAGTCAAGATATTAAACCTGAAACGAAACGAGAATGGTAACCCAAACAACAAATATAAAGAGAAATGGTATGATGATGAATGCAGCTTAATTCAGAAAGATGCAGGAATTAACTGAGCATCTCAGAACACTAAAACTAAGACCGTCTTGTGGTTTTGACAACATAAATAATTAGATGCTGAAATATAGTAACCAGTTAATACAAGAGGCCCTACTGAAATTATTCAGTCTATCACTAAGTACTGGCTGCTTCCCTGACACCGGGAACCAAGGGCTAATATCCCCAATTTATAAGAGTGGAGATAAATTAGACCCCAATAATTACCGAGGCATCTGTGTAAGGAGTAATCTTACAGTAAAAGTTTTTTTGTAGCATCCTTAATTCATTCTTCACTCAGGGTCGTGCGGTGAGACAGGGTTGCAGCTTGAGTCCAACATTATTTAACATTTACATGAATGAATTGGCCACAATTTTGGAACATTCTGCAGTTCCTGGACTTACTCTACATGACACAGAAATGACATTTTTATTATATGCAGATGACCTGGTTCTGCTGTCTCCCACAGAACAAGGGCTACAGCAGAACCTGGCCATCTTAGAAAAATTCTGCCAGTCCTGGGCCCTGGCAGTAAACTTTAAAAAGACCAAAATAATGATATTCGAGAAAAAGGCCAGGTCTCAAAAAAGCAGATACAGTTTAACATTCTGCAACACAGTATTGGAACACACCACAAATTACACATACCTTGGTCTGAAAATCAATGCATCGGGGAGCTTTAACTTAGCAGTGAATGCACTAAAAGACAAAGCCAAAAGAGAATTCTATGCCATAAAAAGAACATTTTACAATATTAAATTACCAATAAAAGTCTGGTTGAAAATAATTGACAGCATCTTACAGCCAATTGTGCTGTATATTTTGCTGTGAGGTATGGGGTCCACTTAGCCATCCAGACTACTCACAATGGGACAAAAACCCAGTGCAAATCCTGCATGCTGAATTTTACAAAAATATACTCCAAGTCCACCGAAACACACCAAACAATGCATGCAGGGCAGAATTAAGTCGTTACCCTTTGATTATTAACATTCAGAAAAGAGCATTAAAATTCTGGATTCATCTAAAAACAAGCAAACCAAATTCCCTCCAATATAAGGCCTTCCTATCCCAAGGGCTAAGCCCCAATAGAAGTCCTCTCAGTCAGCTGGCAATTAAACTAACAAACTGTTGGGAGACAGTTTTGGAGAGCGGCACAGTGTTTGAGAATGTGTATTAGAATTACAAAGGGATGTTGCCACGTCCGACCAGGGCCAAATAGCGCCTCCTGTTAACGACCTGGTATCTGCCGTCTGCTGAACTTAGGGTTCCCCATTACCATATATGAGCCATCACATGCTAATGTATTTGCTTTAAACTGTATAAATGTTGACCACACAATGTAATCTTTCAACATTTTGCTCCATGCTTGTGTTCCCGCGGCCGACTGTGTAAGTAAAGTATCTGTCTTCAACTGCGAACATGGGATCCGTCTCTTCATTAACAACACATTTTGAGAATTTTACTGTTTACTAACAAAACCAAATAACTAACAATACTAACTATGACATGTTTCAGACCAGCACTGCTTCAATTAAAATCAGCCAATTAATAAATCAAATAAAAGATTCTTATTTGGGACATTGGAAGAAAATGACAAAACCGCAAAACAAATTAAATTGATTTAAATAAATAAATTAAATACAGACTAAGTGATCACAGCCTGGCCATGAAACAGGCAGATACAAGCAAACCTGGCGCCCCAAAGAGGAGAGGATATGTGATCACAAAATTTAAAAGAATATATCCAAATGTTGAAACACTCCCTGTGGAGAGACAATTACCAATCTTACTGTGTGAAGGACACACAGCCTCCCTGGCTGCTCTATATGTAGCAACCTGTCACCAGTGCAGGAATGTAATGAATGTATAAATGTTAGTTAATAGTCATTCATTATATGGATTCATGTTTGTTCCTTTTTTCCCTGTTATTAATTGTGTTAATTGTTCTGTTATTGTATTAACTGTAACATTTCCTATGGCAACACAGCCCATGTCATGCCAATAAAGCACCTTGAAATGATGTGCTGCCTAATGTTTGAAATATGAGCCTGGAGAATGTTGATCAAATTAATTATTGATTGCTCAGAAAACGGGAAAATTCACAAAGATACTCAACAGGGAATGATAGAATAGCTATCTAATCAGGGTCTAATCTCCCTCTCCCCATGTAAAGCTCTGCAAATTATTAGAGCTTCAGTGCTGATGCGATCACCAAGAAAAGGGCACGCCACGTCCCACAAACTATCTCCTACCTACATGCTGCAGGCTCTGCTGGTGTTCTAACGAGTAACTCCAGGATAGTTTAAGTAAACCTGTTTGCTCGCTCGCTCACATGCACAAACACACACACACACACACACACACACACACACACACACACACACACACACACACACACACACACACACGCACACACACACACACACACACACACACACACACACACGTGCTCCAGAAGAGGTAGGAGCCAGAGGGAGAGAGACGGGTGATGGCCCCCTGTGGTTGGGCATGTTTATCAAAGGATTCTACATTTGGGGGAATCTTAGGGCTTACCAACAACAAAGAGGGTCCAGTTCCCCTTTTAACTGGTAACCCCAAATGTACATCCATTTTGGCTGTCATAAGTGTTTCGTTTTAGTTTCTGAATAAAGCTCTGCTCCTTGCCATGCTGGAAAAGCCTGTTGCCTCTTTGGTCACTGATTCAGGGGTATTTACAAGGGGGTGGAGTCCATTTGTCCCTCTCAGGCCGTGTCTGGGTGCATGGCAAGGGACCATAAAAGAAGGGAGCAGGGTAAATAACCATAAAATGCATGTTGCTGTCTCGACACAAGTCTATGGATAGAACACACACATAATCCCACTTTCACACTGACCTTCAACACAAGATAATTCTGGTCAGGAACCACACAGCTGGCAACCCTAAGACTCATGGGGTTTTATCCTGCTTTACTTTGCTGTGATAGAGGAGTAAGGAGAGAGGGATGGGACCAATGTGGACAAAGGAAAGAAAGGCTGGAGAGAGGAGAAAAGTACAAAACAGGAGAAAACAAAAAGTACACAGCACTACTCACCCCAGTGTCTGTACTTTACAGTTTGGACTCTTCAGTCCAGCACAGAGCAGCTTCACTCCTGAATCTCCCAGGTTATTGTTGCTGAGGTCCAGCTCTCTCACGGGTGAGTTTGATGACTGGAGAGCTGAGGCCACAATTTCACAGGACTCCTCTGTAAGACCACAGCTGCTGAGTCTGAAAGAAAGAGGTGATGTGTTAATATTTAACACTTCATATTTTAAATGTAGTATTGATAGTGCTGACTGATAAAGAGTGATAATGAGGATTGTAAGATCTACAATGCTCTGAGGAAGATGTCTGTGCTACACTCTCCAACTGCAGCACTTTACACCTGAGAATAAGATGTCCTGCTCAAGTCTGAAAGTTCTACAGCTGTGCTTCTGACCCAAATAGCCCCTTTTCCTCTATTCAGTTCTGTCAGAATTGGGGCTTATGGCCCAGCTACCTTTTCCACAGTCTTTTTCAGGCTAACTCTGGGCTTTAAGCCTCACTCATGGCCCTACTCATGCCCCTGAGCCAAGTGTGGACAGCAGGGCTAAGGATGGAGTTATCAGATCCTTTTATACTGTATTTCATAATTAAAGCAAATTCCAGCCTTTAGAGTGAATAGTGAGTTAGATTGACAAGTTCTGAGAAGTTTGTATTTCTTCCAATGAGAGTAAAAAGGCAAACATTATCACACAGCTAAAGGTTCACAGGAGTAGTCACAGGAAGGCAAGGGGGTTTTTTGGTTCACATTTGATCAGCAGTGCAGTGTGTCTGTTCTGATGGTGATCATTTCTCAATGACCTGTGACCAAACTTTTTGATAGTTATTGGTTTAATGAATTTTACCAAAAAACCCCAATGCAGCAACACCAATGTCAAAACAGTGCACATCACTGAGCCATCAGCAGGAAACTAAAATCATTTTTTCATGTTAACTACAATTCAGGTGCTCAGATAAGAAACACAAATATTTATTCTCTGATACTTATCAGCCATTCTCTGAAAAAATTAAAGACAAAATAAAAAAGCAATCAATATTGTAGGCTACTACAGTCTGCTTTCCCTGTTTTCAGGCATCAGTCAGTTTCAGAGCTTGTTTGTAATCAGGTCTGTATTTCAGAACATTCACAGTTGCTTCTCTTCAACTTACTGGCCTGAAATTCAGAACTGAATGATTATGGTTGAAATTATAATCCCTATTATTTTGCTAAATATTGTGATTCCAATTTTTAATCACAATTATCAGTCTGATTCAGAAAACAAGATTATTTTATTGCACTTTATGTATCTTAAAACATGCTCACATTTTTTATTTGGCTCTTGTAAATCAGTGCATTATTTATTTCTCAAATTTGCCACAGCAACTTTGAGAAATAAACTTTGAAACCAAAGTATTTCCAAATTCTGTGTTCACTTTGTCACTTCCAACTGGCCCTGACGTCTCCTGCTCCTGTACTGGCATCACAGTCCAGCATTTACCAGGTTCTGGGTCAATGTGCTCAGCATCCAAAGGTATCACAGTCTCCTTATCCTCAAACTCTCATAATATGCTGGATGGAAAGTGCTCAGTAATTCTTTGGAATTGAGTGATTTTTCCCAGTACCTGGAAAGCCTTTGATACTTCAGTATAGTCTGTATAAATACCCACATTTTGAAGTATGATTAAACTCTACTGTCAATGTCATATATCCAGCATAAATTCATTCTGTGGCACTGTACCACTGAATTACCCGATTCTGCTTTACTTTGCTGTGATAGAGGAGTAAGAAGAGAGGGATGGGACCAATGTGGATGAAGGAGGGAAGGCTGGAGAGAAGAGAAGTTTGATTGAGAGAAGGAGCTGTTCAACTTTTCTCTGTATGGAGCCATAATCACTAACTCTATTTCCTAAAAGTCACAAAGTACACAGCACTACTCACCCCAGTGTCTGTAGTTTACAGTTTGGACTCTTCAGTCCAGCACAGAGCAGCTTCACTCCTGAATCTCCCAGGTTATTGTAGCTGAGGTCCAGCTCTCTCACGGGTGAGTTTGATGACTGCAGAGCTGAGGCCACAATTTCACAGGACTCCTCTGTAAGACCACAGCAGCCAAGCCTTAAAGAAAGAGGTGATGTGTTAATATTTAACACTTCATATTTTAAATGTAGTATTGATAGTGCTCACTGATAAAGAGTGATAATGAGGATTGTAAGATCTACAATGCTCTGAGGAAGATGTCTGTGCTACAATCTCCAACTGCATCACTTTACACCTGAGAATAAGATGTCCTGCTCAAGTCTGACAGTTCTACAGCTGTGCTTCTGACCCAAATAGCCCCTTTTCCTCTATTCAGTTCTGTCAGAATTGGGGCTAATGGCCCAGCTACCTTTTCCACAGTCTTTTTCAGGCTAACTCTGGGCTTTAAGCCTCACTCATGGCCCTACTCATGCCCCTGAGCCAAATGTGGACAGCAAGGCTAAGGATGGAGTTATCAGATCCTTTTATACTGTATTTCATTATTAAAGCAAATTCCAGCCTTTAGAGTGAATAGTGAGTTAGATTGACAAGTTGTGAAAAGTTTGTATTTCCTTCCAATGAGAGTAAAAAAGCAAACATTATCACACAGCTAAAGGTTCACAGGAGTAGTCACAGGAAGGCAAGGGGGTTTTCTGAAAAAATTGAAGACAGCAAAAAAAAAACAATCAACATTCCAGGCTACTACAGTCTGCTTTCCCTGTTTTAAGACATCAGTCAGTTAGAGCTTGTTTATAATCAGGTCTGCATTTCAGAACATTCACAGTTGCTTCTGTTCAACTTACTGGGCTGAAATTCTGACCTGAATGATTATGGTTAAAATTATAATCCCTATTATTTTGCTAAATATTGATTCCAATTTTTAATCACAATCAGTCTGATTCAGGAAACAAAACAAATTTATTGCACTTTATGCAATGTAAAACATGCTCAAATTATTCCTTTGGTTCTTGTAAATCAGTGCATTATTCATTCCTCAAAGTTGCAACAGCTACAAAAGCTCATTTTCAATTTTACTGTGGTCCTTATTTTTGTATTTAGTTGTGTTACTAGTTGTATGAATGATAATGATAAACTGGTATGAAACCAAAGTATTTCCAAATTCTATATTTATGTTGCTGCTTTCAACTGGCCCTGACGTCTCCTGCTCCTGTACTGGCATCACAGTCCAGCATTTACCAGGTTCTGGGTCAATGTGCTCAGCATCCAAAGGTATCACAGTCTCCTTATCCTCAAACTCTCATAATATGCTGGATGGAAAGTGCTCAGTAATTCTTTGGAATTGAGTGATTTTTCCCAGTACCTGGAAAGCCTTTGATACTTCAGTATAGTCTGTATAAATACCCACATTTTGAAGTATGATTAAACTCTCACTGTCAATGTCATATATCCAGCATAAATTCATTCTGTGGCACTGTACCACTGAATTACCCAATTCACAAATATACAACCCTATGCCGTGTGCCAGAACATTCTGTGTTACCCTGTATGATTTGAAACATAATTTTACACAAGGTCTGAATCATCAAACTTTTGTGATTAGGGTTAGAAGCAAGTTAATGTTTTGGCTGAGCATTTTCCCATCTTTTATTGTGTTTACTTGTCTTTGGTGTAACTGAAAATAATGACCCTCTACAACAATACTCCGTTTTACAAGGAAACCTACACAGCCGTAGCATTAACCAGTTGCATAAAACCAGAAATGAAATAACACACAAAGCTGGATCCATTGGGGCCCTTATTCAGAACAGTTTTGCTGTATCTAAATGCTTTGGCTCCTCCCTAAGCTCTGCTGCAGTTACTAAATGAGTCTACTAGAGAGCGCTGTTATCCCTGCGACACATGCACGCCAAAACTATAGTGAGGATATAATAATGAATCGCTGCGTTGCAGAGGTACCGCTAGCTTATGGCTGTACGCGGTTTGTGTCGCTCAACTTCACAAGCCACTAATGGCATCCAAATTAAAGTTTCATCTGTCAAAGTAACCAATTTTTTTTTAAAACAGAACAGAATATTCAACATATACCTTGTGGGTAGCTAAGCTAGTACCTCGTCAATAGAATAATTTTGCTTGGTCGCTGGTACACAGCCTCCCTCTCAATCTCTGGCAGAAACGCTTCTCTGTTGAGTCTCTTATTGTGGCAGGAGAAGCAAGCTCCACTGCTTGTTTGAGCCTAATTGCCAATCAACTTGGCTGTTGGCAATGTCAGGTTTTAATAAAAACCTTGCTTTTAGCTCACATAGGTTCCTGTACAGGTCTCGCTTTATAATCTTGTAGTCGCCTTAATTTAGCCTTCAGACACATAGACTACGTTGACTTCAGTTCTGACTTGATTGTCTCTTCCCTAGTTTTGTCAAGTTCCATAACATGGATTTATGTAACTAGGATAAATGTAACTGCGAGTAAAATATTTTGCTGTGTCCCACATGGAGTGATGAGGGGTTACCACAGAGCTACAACTGGGAATCTACAGGGACTCAAAATGACGCCGTCATGTCTGACTCCGGTACCTTTACAAAGTAAACTCAATCATAGACGGTCATATGAGACAGCAGTAAAGTAGGTTTGGTAATCATATTTAAATTCAGCATGCAGTCAAATCAATGTTTCATACTGTAGCCAAGTATGTAGCCTACCAGTTGTGTTCTAAAACATTCATTTGACGAGAGACTTCCACCAAGTAGTCAAGTTCGCGCACTCCACTATCACTGGAGTGATCGCCTACAATGTCTGAGTGGAGCCTGCTGGACTGAGAGCTCCAACAAACTTTTCCTCATCAAAAGAAAGAAGCCCGGCATTCCAAACGGAAATGATGTTGAAAAAATATCTTACAATTGATGTGGATTCCAAAATATTTGTGGTAAAACAGGATACATATTCCTAGTTTGATAGTGGCACGGCCTCCCTGGGCAGATACTGCATGCCTGACCTTACTCTGGTTGTCTTTCAATTCGTCAATGCCAGCTATAAGGTTGCTGAGTTTAGTGGCGTGCGGCTGATACAGTCCACTTGTTTAAATACAATAAGAAAGAAAAGAGGACTGACGTTGCCTCCGCCGCTTGTACCCAACGCCGCAGCTTCTCATTCCGCGGCCAGCTCGCTCTTGTCACCGGGGACGGACAGCCCGGTCTTGGAATTGCGAAGGCAACAGTTCGCTGCAATCGGTTTGTTCAGCGTTTTCTAAAAGATCCCGACAGCCTGGGCTGAGCGTCACGTTGTCGCACAATTTAGTTGGTTAAGGATGAACAAGGAAAAGAAAACCGTGGGGAAAAAACAATATTCGAGTGGAGTTGACGAGTTTTGTGAGATCCGCTTCCAGGATTTACCAGACGCCGCCGAACTGCGTGTACAAACCTCACTGGAAATATCGTCGATTCCAACTCACTCACTTATCACTCTCTGGATAACGGAGTCAAACCACTCTTTCGTTAATTAAACAATGTCAACCCTCGTACTCTAAAATGTATTATTTTAACAAAACATATATAGCATCATAACAGGCTCATTTGGGAATAATCAGATCTCCTGGCATTCTTAAAGGGACAACATTAGATCTCAGTAAGAAATGGCCTGTCTGTAACAATTAGCTGGATCATCTGAAAACGTACTTGGAGGAATTATAGGAGAATCTCACCAACAGTCAAAGGATGGTCGATGAATTATTGAAAGAATTCAATACTGAGCTGGACTTCTTTTAAAAACATAAATGTAAGTTATTTTATCTCATCTCAACCCTGCAGGCCATTATGACTTAGCAGTTGTTATTACACATGGGCAGTTTTGGAATTATTTTTTATTTCCTTGGGAATATTTATGGTTAACAGCCAAAATAAGATAAATAATCATTTCCTCGATGCTATTCATAATGAATTCTGAGAAATCAATCCAAATCTGAACATTTAATTAGGTGAAGATTTTAAACCAGCCCTAAATTACATGGATTTATGACCTCACAGATCCCAACAAAACTGTAATCACACCTCCTTAACCAATATGATGTCTGTGTTTGACCCAACCAGCATTTTAAGAGTCAGGAACCCTGATCAAATGGTTACTTGGATTAATAAAACTGGCCCATCTAAATCTAGGATCAACCGATGGTTTATATCACATTCATTATGCCCTAACATTGTAAAAGTAGAGGTTGTTCCAGCACCACTGTTGGACCAGAACACTATTGTAAGAGCTTTTAGTACTTATGATGTTCATCCAAAAAAGAGACGCTCTTACTGGAAACATAATACCTCTTTGTTTGGACTTGAGCCTGCTAGATATCAAATTATAGCATGTATTAATTCTGTCTGGATAAAGCAAAGTGAGAAACATTATATGATCTTAACAGGGACCTTCTAAAATTTGAGATACAAAACTCTAACAATGAAATCAGGTTCTGAAAAAAAGGGAGGAAAATGAGTTGATCATAAATATTATTGCATTTTGAAGTACATACAATGTATATAAACCAGAAGAATACTGAACTAAATTAGGTCATTTGAAAAGCAAGGTGAGTCAACAGTACATCTATAAAGCCAAAGGAGTTTCATAAGGACAAGCTATAAATGGCTGGAAGAAGGTGAACATATTGTAATTACTTTTTAAAATTGGAACAACAACATCATGTTATTTTATGTTATTATATTATGTTGTTGTTCCAATTATCTGAACTAAATTTAAATGGCATCTTGATCAAAAAAAAAAAAAAATTATGGAAATGTCAAAGCTTGGCAAGTAATTTTACTGAACAGTATCTGGTCATTCAGGCAGGGTGTGAACTACAGGGGAGCCAGGGGGAGCTTGGCTCCTCTTAATAAGACATGAGCTCCCCTGAAAACATAATGTGTGAAATTTTGGGGGTCTCTAAAATATTGACAATATGCTATTTTTGCCATGCATGTCTATTTTTCTGTATGTTCATCATCATGGATCATGTGTAAAATTAGGCTATTATTGATGTATGATTTATGCATGTGGGTGATTCATCACTAATTCACTTTACTAAAGATACCGACATGCATGCTATTCTTACCATCACCATCAAAGCGTGGCGGCACAATATCATAAACTTCATTCACTTTAACTCAAAGATCAGAAAAAAACAAACTCTCTTTGTCCCTCTCAGTTTGCACACTGAATCGCCCTTATTCATTTCCCTGTTTTGTAGTCAGCATACAGATATGTAAAAAAGAACACAAGGAAGCTTACTCACAAATTTAGCATTTACCAAAAAATCTAAGCCAATCGTCTCTGAAGAGCAACCAGAGCCAGAGGTGTCTTCTACTGCAAATGTTAGCTTGATGACAAGCTATAGAATAGAGTACATCACTCTGCAGATGTATAGAAGTAGATATGTGTGCCCTGCTTTAGTTGGTCGTATCATACTGTGATTTTTGGTTTCGATTCCCATGTGGAGGTTTGATGTGATCATTAACTGATTATTATATATCAGATGTGCTGACATAAAGTAACTAGGCCTACAAGTTCGCACACTGCATTCAGACCGTAATCTTTACACCTCCCAAATGGAAATACATCAGCACACAGAAGTCATCAACTACAACCCCCTGCAGTCAATACGTACAAAACAACACACGATGATTCACACGGTTAGAGAAAAAAATAAGTAGTACATTTAATTTTAATTAAATAATACGAAGCTAAATTTTGGCACCCAGCATCATCTTGGCTGCCTACATTCCAGAAGACAGTACCATATAACTGCTTATAACTCATAGATAGCAAATCAGATTTATATCTGTCTCATGGAGACTCCGTTATGGGGCCAAGTGTAAATGGAATGTGTTTACACAGTCGGATATATTCAATCAGTCCAACACGCATGGTGACCAAGTGTAAAAGTACTCCCTAAGTCTACTGAGTTCATGTTCGGTCCCTGAAATGTTAAAGGTGTGTTCAGAAAATGTAAAACTGGGAAAAGCCCTGGGCCAAATAGGATTATGGGAAAACTACTTCAAATATGTGCATTACAGCTTGTGACACAGAGGGCCACATATGTATCTGTAGGATTCCCTTAGTTAAATAAATACATTTTTAAAACTGCACTAGCACTATAATGTGGCTGTAGCAGGAATGTTTTATTAAGGTTTATCCATTTTGTTTTTCTTTTCATTTATACCCATTGTTGCCCTGAAGATACTAAATGTTTTAATGTCATGTGGGGGTCGTTTTGAATGATCAGCTGATGGCCAGACATCACCTGATGGTACCGGGAAAACCCGGTCAGCTGATTGGAAGAGGGAGGAAGCTCTGTCAGCTGACCGGGTTTGAAGAGGAGAGGAGCGCGGAAGTGTGAGGGGGAAAAAAAAAGTGTGTGCGGTCGGGAGTCCAAGAGGGACCTGCCTAAAGCTTCCCAAAAACTCCGAGAAGGAGATATAACTGCGCAAAAGCACCCGAGCCACTGGACCCAATCAACAAAAACAATGGGGTGAACTTTTCCAGCTGACCAGTGAGACGAAACCTTTTTTTTTCGCTTTCGTTGCGGTCTTTTCATTCTTTGACGGATGACAGTTTTTCAGTCTTCCTGCTGAGGGAGATAATATATTTTTTTGGCACTGTCGTCTAAGATTACTTGGGCCATTTTCTTTAGACTCTATTTCGTTGCGTTTTGGATGCGGGATTTGTTGGGATCACTTTCCACTGTTTGGAGATACTTCTGGAGATACTCGGAAACGCGCGGAGAACCACAAACTGAACGGGGTGTGAGTGTGGGTCTATGGGTGAGCGTGTGCAAAAGCAAATGCTGGCCAGCGTCTTTTGTTGTTTGTAAATACACTGATTGAATGTAACTTTTGCCTTATTTGTTGTTATTTCTGGGTACTTCAACTGTCCGTTACTGCAAAGATACATTTTACGATGATGATGCACGGTAATTTAGTTTTAACCCGTAGTTAAACGGTAAAATTCTGACCGATAGGGCAGATTGTTACAAGCTGTGTGATATTTTCTCCTATGAGTTTAACCTATCCATAGAACAATAAGAGAGTACCCAAACTCTACAAGGAGTCAATCATTGTTACCCATACCAAAGAACAAAACCCCCAAAGAACTCAGTGGCACCGAGGCCAGTGACACTGACCTCTTTGGTCATGAAATCATTTGAGAGATTGGTCAAGTAAAAGCTACATAGCAAAGCGGAGGGTTCACTAGACCCAATGCAATTTGCCTATGAAGCTAATTGAGGTGTTGAGGACAGGTCTGCTTTTAACACAATTCAGCAACACCTACTGTCACTTTTTACACAATACATTAACATACTGTCACTTTTTAATGTTAATATTGTTAAATGGATTGTGGAAAATGATCATCAAGTAAAACATATTAAGTAATATTGTTATAATTACAATTATTTCATATTGTTTCTGGTTGAACCTAAGTGGCCAGTTAGTTATAAAAGTCAGAGTAATGTTTTAACCCTCAATCTGTAATGTTTGACCACTATGATCAAAACCTTCACAGAACTTTATTCTGAATTTATTTCTACTGCTGGGCAAATACCATGCACATACTGCAATTTTCTTTTATTCTGTAAGACAAAATAATTACATATTTATGATATCCAAAACATGAAAGTTGTAAAATGCAAAATGAAAAAAAATATGATCTCTACATTTTTCTGTATTGAATATCATATGTCTCTTTTATTCTTTCTTTCTAAGCTCTTTCTCTTTGTTTCCACAGTCTATCCGTCTCTTTCCCTAGTATTTCCCTCACTGTGAATGTGGGGGGCTGGATGGGAGGGGCCTTCTAGGGTTGGGGTGAGTTGGATTGGGTTGGACAGACTCAGGTGGGGGGTATAGGAGGGACAGGCAGGTGGGGTGTTGGTCATGGGTGAATGACATGATCCTCCTGACACGGGAAGCATCTAAGTTAAATTTTGTCTGAGTATTTGAGACATAGATATTTGAACACTATTCACTTATTCACAAGCAATAAAAAACTATTTTTTAAAACAATTTTGTAAAATGTGTAATTCCATAACTGTGAGATTTTTAGTTTCCAAGAGCGATCATTTCTGAAACTCCGAAGAACCAATATGCTTTTGAGAGAGTGAGCAGCACCCTGGTGGTGAGTGTCTAAACACAGGTCAAATACATGAGCATGTCATCAGCTAACACAACACAGAATATACCATCATGATCTCTGCTGTGAGTCACAGTTTTAGAATTAGTGTCCTTTTAGCCAGAATAGCAAAAACCCTTTGATTATGCCTCATGGAGAAAGATGTAATAATCTTGTAATGTTGCTTTTGCAAGCTGTGTTTGGATTGTTCTTGAGTCTCCTGCAGATATAAACACTGTTCATCTCATGAGGACCTGGGGAGGAAGATGGCTTCGCCGCCAAGTCCAACTCCACAACCATCGCCAAAAGAGCTCCAAGGAGCACCGGAAATCCAGCGGACATCAGAGGAGCTGTCATGCGAAATTTTATCCATCCAGGCAATTTGATCCAGCTGATGCAACAATGGGTTCAGCGGACATAGCGTCCATTGCTATCACAACGCAGGGATGATGTAATGTATTGAAAGTTAGCAGATAGGAAATTAAATTGCTCTCAGTTTTGCAAGACCATACCTCAGAAGGATTTACGGTACCTCATGAAGAGAGCGGAGTTAAATCATTTTAGTGCAGTTTTGAGAGTTTTACTATTAATGAGGATGTATTGAAGATGATGACAGCGACACTGAAGCTGACATTTAATACAACTGTCTGACAAGTTAAGAAGTTGTGCCTGACAGCATTGCCTGTCCCCATTATCGCTAGCTTTCATTTTTCAAAGATCAAACCTGCATACAGATACCTTAAATACACATGAGAAGAGAACCAGTAGCTAATAACATCAAAAAAACAGTATCCATCTTTCAATGTCAAGACAAAAAACATAAAAAACCCCATTGGAAAGGCAGACAGAAATCATGTTTGTTTCAGAGAAACATAAAGCTATTAAAAATGCTAGCTCGTGAACACCACTGGATCATGATGTATTTTCAATGGACAGAATGATTCTTTTCACTGTAATATTGGACTATTTGGCTTTCATAATAAAGATGACCACAGGAAAGTGGGTCACATCGCTGGATTTACTATTTATGTTTGTGTAAGTAAATATGCACCCTGGCCAGCATTCAGGAGTGACCAGTAATTTGACTCATGAATTTGTGCGCCCACCAGGTTAATCTTAAGTTTCACCACCATCGTTTGCTTGCCACTATAATTTCACCAAAGACTTTAATCACCAATACTTTCAAAGCATGTCCCTTTGTAAAATATGTATTTTCCTTTTAGTTTTTTTATTTTTCAATGAAGACACTATATCAGCATTTCAGAACCCATTGTTACATCAGGTCGGATCAAATTTCCCAGGTGGATCAAATTTGGCATGACAGAGACAGTGGACAGAACAATAAGGATGGCACAACACCCCACCCATCCTCCACAGACAGAGACCAAAATGCCCAGCATGACCTGTTTGGAGGTGAAGGTTCCAGGCCCCACTGACATTTTTGAGGTTAGCTTTAAAATGCTAATGCTCTGGAGAGGTTCTGGAATATCACATTCAGATTACAGTATTTTCCCTTTGGTTTTTGTTTTCTACACACACATAGGGGTATATGAAAATGGAACAGATACCTTCTGAAATATTATTCTTTAACATTTTCTAAAGGTTCTTTTGGTCATAATATGGGTGAGCTACGTTCATGCACTTTATTCTCACACAATTATAAACTGTTTATGCAAATATCAGTATCTATCATCTGCATTGTGAATGATGTAACAGTACTCACTTGGCCTTCCTGCAGTTCCTCACGACTGGTATCAGTCTCTGCTGACCTGCTGCTGATGTGTTGTACCTCTTCAAGTCAAACTCATCCAGGACCTCCTCTGACATCAGTAACACAAAGGCCAGAGCTGAGCATTGGTGTGGTTCCAGCTCTTTATCAGAAAGTCTTCCTGATCTCAGGGAAGTCTGGATTTCCTCCACGAGAGAGGTGTCATTCAGTTCATTCAGACAGTGGAACAGATTGATGGTCCTCTCTGCTGAAGACTCTTTTCTGATCTTCTGCTTAATGTACTGGACTGTTTTCCTGATGCTCTCTGATCTACTTCCTGTTTGTGTGAATAGTTTTCTGATGGAGTGTATGAGTGATTTGCTCCCTGTTTGAGTCACTGGGTCTGAAACAGATGACCGACTTCCTCTCTGCTTCAGTACGTCTCCTAAGAGAGTCTGAGTGGAGTCCAGTGAGAGGCCCAGAAGGAATCGGAGGAAAAGGTCCAGGTGTCCATTCTTACTCTGTAAGGCCTGATCCACTGCACTCCTGTGTACCTCATACAGCTGCATTCTCTCACCTTCAGGTTTTGACTCTTCTGGTCTGAGTGCATTTCTGTTCTCATTTACACATGAATGAAACACAAACAAGGCAGCCAGAAACTCCTGAAGGCTCAGATGCACAAAGCAGTAGACTTTCTCCTGATGCAACCCAGACTCCTCTTTAAAGATTTCTGTGCACACCCCAGAGTACACTGAAGCTTCACTGACATCAATGCCACTCTCTCTCAGGTCCTCTTCATAGAATATCAGATTGCCCTTTTGCAGCTGTAGAAAAGCCAGCTTCCCCAGTTTCAGGATCATTTCTGTATCTGATGTTGAGATCTGCTGTGGGTTTGTCTCATTGGTGCCATGATACTTCTGATTCTTCACATTGGTCTGAATGAGCAGGAAGTGTGTGTACATTTCAGTCAGAGTTTTGGGGAGTTTTCTGCTAAACACTTTACCCAACAATGTCTCCAGAACTGTAGCAGAAATCCAGCAGAAGACTGGAATGTGACACATGATGTAGAGACTCCTGGATGACTTTATGTGTGAGATAATTCTGCTGGCTAGGTTCTTCTTTCTGATTCTCTTCCTGAAGTACTCCTCCTTCTGTGGGTCATTGAACCCTCGTATCTCTGTCACCTGGTGGACACACTCAGGAGGGATCTGATTGGCTGCTGCTGGTCGGGAGGTGATCCAGAGGAGAGCAGAGGGAAGCAGATTCCCCTTAATGAGGTTGGTCAGCAGCACGTCCACTGATGCTGACTTCTTTACATCACGGCAGTTCTTGTTTTTCTGGAAATCTAGAGGAAGTCGACACTCATCCAGACCATCAAAGATGAACACAACTTTGACTTCATCATGTTCAACACTTTCGATCTCGTTCAGCTGTGGAAAGTAGTGCTGGAGGAGTTGCATCAGACTGAATTCTCTCTCCTTCTTCAAGTTCAGATCTCGGAAAGGAAGAGTGAAGATTAAATTAATGTCCTGATTGGCTTTTCCTTCTGCCCAGTCCAGAATGAACTTCTGCACAGAGACAGTTTTCCCAATGCCAGCGATGCCCTTTGTAAGCACAGTTCTGATGTGTTTCTCCTGTCCAGGTAAAGGTTTAAAGATGTCATTGCAGAGGATTGCAGTCTCCTGTGTGGTTTTTCTCTTGGATGCTGCCTCAATCTGTCTGACCTCATGTTCATTATTGACCCCCCCACCTCCCCCCTCTGTGATGTAGAGCTCTGTATAGATCTCATTGAGGAGGGTTGGGTGGCCCTGCTGTACCAAACCTTCAAATATGCATTCAAACTTGTTCTTCAGATCAGATTTCAGTGTCTGTTGAGCTCTTCTGAGTTTTTCTGAGAAGAGGAAATATGACAGATAATTTACTTATATTAAAAAAAACAATCAGTTGAAAACATTAGTATAAACTTTTCCCCTTGACACAGTATTTTACACAAGTCTGTCACACAGTGTGTTACACATCACTCTAACAATCTGCACAAATGGTGAACAGAAATAGATTCTGCCTTGTTCATGAAGACACACCAGAGTAGGGGAACTATAGAGCGTAAAGTTTTACCAACATGAAATGAGATTAAGAGATTAAATTAATCTATGAGATTAAGTGAACATGTACAGACAGATAATACTACATCCATATATATATAAGGTTTTACCAACATGAAATGAGATGAATAGATTAAGTGAATCTATGAGATTAAGTGAACATGTACAGACAGATAATACTAGATCCATATAAATATAAACCCATCATAGCAGTATAAATAATCAGGTATATCTGCTCTAAACTGTACAGGCAGCTTCACAACCTGGTGCAGAGAGCCACTCAGTTTAGATGAAATTTCAGAACCTTTTCTATATATGTTAAGATCACACAATTCTACAATTTTATTAACAGTAATAATATCATAAATTGGGTTTCATACTGATTGGCCAGTGCACGATCACTCCTTCAAATTGGCACTTTGCTCTATGGGCTTCTCTTTCAGACATTAAACTGCTAAACTGATTCTGCCACAGCTTTTTAAATCTGCATTAATGAGCTTTTTCCAACATTTATATCCTTACATAAGGGGCCTGTGTGTTGCACATCTCTCTCAGGGCCAGGTTTACTAAGGAATAGTCACAGCACAAACACATTCACTCTTTAGTGACTTGTTTGCAGTTGCTAATACTGATATATTAATGACTGATTTACACAAAATAGTGTCTTACTCTTCTGCTCTTCTCTCTCCTTCTGCTTTATGGTCCTCAGGATGTGGAGTGTGATCTTCAGAGATCTCTCACTGCCACAGGTCTCCAGCATCTTCTCAACTACATGCAGGGCCTCAAGGTCCTCCTGTTGTCTCTCATTGCATTCTGGGTAATACTGACTCAGATGGCTGTGAAACTGTTTCAACTCCTCCTTCTTCAACTTCATCAGAGTGCGCTGGAGAGACTGAAATAAACACATGAAGAGGTGTGCTGTACCAGAGTGACTGAAATAAACACATGAAGAGGTGTGCTGTATCAGAGAGACTGAAATAAACACATGAAGAGGTGTGCTGTATCAGAGAGACTGAAATAAACACACGAAGAGGTGTGCTGTATCAGAGAGACTGAAATAAGCACATGAAGAGGTGTGCTGTATCAGAGAGACTGAAATAAGCACATGAAGAGGTGTGCTGCATCGGAGAAACTGAAATAAACACATGAAGAGGTGTGCTGCATCAGAGAAACTGTGAGTGTGTTCATTACACCCGACACCCTGTGAGCGTGTTCCCTGCACCCTACACCCTGTGAGTGTGTTCATTACACCCTACACCCTGTGAGTGTGTTCCCTGCACCCTACACCCTGTGAGTGTGTTCCCTGCACCCTAAACCCTGTGAGCATGTTCCCTGCACCCTGTGAGTATGTTCCCTGCACCCTAAACCCTGTGAGCATGTTCCCTGCACCCTGTGAGTGTGTTCCCTGCACCCTAAACCCTGTGAGCATGTTCCCTGCACCCTACACCCTGTGTGCATGGACCCTTTGCAGTAACTCTGTGAAGTGCCTGAAGGGAAAGGGAGCACAAATGGCTCATTCAGAGCACACTATGAAGTGAACATCATTACTGCTGCTCAGTTCCAATAGCACTGAGTGATACGTTCAGGGCCCTTTATCTGGTTCTGTGTGAGAAGAAGGATGTATCTAGTTAATCTGATACCAATAAGGTTTCCATCCAAGGCTGTTGTTCAATGTCAAATGATTGCATGATAGTCAGCTAAGCAGTTTTACCATTTTAATTGCTCCACTCACGTTTTTGAAACCATTGAAAAGGAGTAATGATGGTACTGATACTAACATTGCATTAAGTCCCTCTTTATACAGCTAGTCACCTGTTATTTTCCTTCTCTGGTTTTCTAAAAGAGGGCGCTGTGCCAGTACTTACCAGCAGGCGTGTATCGTGTCTGTGTTTTTGGTTTGCTATCTCTAAGTGACTGTCTGGGTCATAGCCAGTAACAGTGCTGCTGGGTGTTTGAGTCCCATAACAGCTGTTACATTACCAGTGTGGACTTCCTGCCACAGCCAGTAACAGTGCTGCTGCGAGTTTGAGTCCCATAACAAACATGTGCCTATACTGTAATCTGTATGAGATTGTAATTCATCAGAATTAGTGGTTTTTAGCAGAGAACTTGAATTGAACCTTTGAACTGAGTGAGTTACATGATATCAGAGTGATGAGCCTGAAAAAAAGAGTTGAAATAAAGAGTTTTCTCCAAGCCAAACCCCATGATGATTAATACATAGATAAAGAGATATCACACCTTTTTTGTGGGGTTTACATCCATACACTGCTCTCTCCTCTCTGGACTCTTCTGTTCCAGACAGCTGGACTCTGCTGATTGCTGGACCCTGCAAAGAGGTTTGTGAGGAATCAGCGATCCGACAGAAAGAAACAGTGAATTAAGAAAAAATTTTAAAAAAATACAGAAGAGTGCATTAAAATGTTTTAGAGAAGCTCAATCATTAGACCTCTGTCTTGTAAAAACCGGGTACACCTACGCGGGGGGTGGGGGGTTTGTGGGGCTGGGGTGTTTGGGGGTAGGTTGGGTCACTCATACTTATATCAAACAGTGAACCTGTGGGTAAAACATACCTAACCATATAATTAACCAATGAAATAGCCTTTGGGGCGTGAAACAAAAGTTGATAATTGTTCAAGAAATGTTCACTTCCTTATAATGAGACTAGATTACACACGTCTCTAATTTAACTGTATCTTCAAGCACTAGATAACATGATGATGACTAGATAAACCTTTCAAGAAACATCATCACTGATGCACCCTCTCTCAACAGCATGGGAAAAGACCCTAACACCAGAGTCTGGGTCCCTAATGTTAAAGGTTATCAAAATTACATCCCTAGTGTTCTATAACTGCTCTGTTTCATAATTGTGAAGGAAAAATTTTGACTATAATGCTTATCATATTGCTTATGTTAGTACCTTCACACTGTGACATTCTGGTCCTGTGGTTCAGGCAGAGCTTGTTCTTTGTGTTAAGATTAAGGCAGCTGAAGTTGTTGATATGTTACACCTAACAGAGACATATGGACAGAGCCTTTTTGACAATCAAACTGTCCATATGAAAATTTTTCCAGAAGGGGATTGGCTTTTTGTCCACTGAAGGCACCTGCTCATGTAAACACATCAAAGGTGATGCTCTGGGCAGATCCCAAAACAGCCACGTCAGCTAATTTTATCATTCCCATTATAAGGTGGTTTACAGTCTTAGTTCCTTCAACATTGTACATATCCTGCTGTGAGAACTGTTCCCTCTGCACAAAGCTCCTGATAAAAAGCTTCTCTGAAGAAGCCCGGGTCTCCCCAGCCTTATGGAAACTAAGGAGTGTATGGTGGAGGCAGTGACACTAACAAACCAGTTTTCCACGAGCAAATGGTCCTAAAATGGCACCCTGTTTTACTGTGTGATATAACACAGAACCCTGCAGGCCAGAGAGATGTCGTACACCTTCTCTGGTGTGTGTAGGAGAGAGCCACCTGCCCCTGAGCAAGCCGATGCAGGGCTCCACATGCAGCAGGGCCTCTCTGAGGAGGCTTTAGCATTATACTAATATAAAACTATTCAGCATGAAACTAGCATGTAGCATTTTGAGAGAGTAGCAGAGTTGAGAGAGCACAGAATACTGGCTGTGTTCTCTATTGTTTGGACTAAACGAGCCACCATAATATCATCAATGGTGTTAATGTGCTTGTGTGGATATGTATGGTGTGTGTAAGACATGAAATACATTGATGGCTTTGCTCATAATGCCACAACCCCATTTCATGATTAAGAGTTCTTAAAGGAACTCCTTCCTGCCCATGCCTCATCCAACAGGGAGTGAGGGTGTTTTCTCAAATGATGTCCTCAGCCCCACGCTGTCAACCTTTTGCCCATGAATGTGGTGACTCCAATTTACTGCCCAGTTTGCCAGTAGAGGGCACTACAGAGCAATGAGACAGATAATTTTACTGGTTTACAGTCTTTTTTTACCTGTTTAGGCTGTGCTAACATTTGCCTCACTAAAGTGAACCTCCAGTCATTGTAGCATGGGGTGTTGAACATTTTAAATAAACTGATAATATAGGGAAGTGTCTCAAAATGCAGGTGTTGATTAAAACAGGGCAGTCAGGAGAAAAGAGTACGATCTCCAAAACTCCAGCTATGAGTGGAGCTTCTGGAGTGATAAAGGTTGCTCATATTTATGGCAAATATCCCAGCAGTGTCTGGGGAAACAGACACATGTGACACAGCCAAAACTGGTCAATTATTTTTGTGCTATCAGGAACAAACAACTGACTTAAAAATACTTCCCTTAAGGAAAATAAAACCTTTTATCAAGCCATATTACAAAATTGGAGACAGCGCAAGGCCATGGCTTAATCTGTACCAGCAGATAGCTGGCTTACGCTTTATGTGGCAAATGCAGTTGTTACTAACTTGAAGACCACATACTCGATACACATGAAGACCACATACTTGACTCTAGAAACCTGTCAGATACCTCTCTTCATATTCTGCAGAACTTGGCAATGTCTCACACAAACCCAGTTAGCAATGTGGCTAGCTAAACTTGGCTCAGAGACTCCTGGGCTCTAATTATACCCTCAGTGTTTGGATAAAGGACACAAAAACTACGAGGGATGTGAAAAATTTGTCGTTTCGTCAGTTGTCGGTCGACAGTTAAGCGGGTGAAAATCAGTTTTTATGAGGTTTTTTGATTTGCTTAAGTTCAATATGTGGGTCAATGACAATAGTGTTGTTGTTATGGTTGCTATTTTTTATTTGCCTACTACATTTTTTTCTCTGTGTAAGTTCAAATGTGGATGGATATTTAAGCTATTTTGCAAAACCAATCTTCTTGTTTCATTAAATACAGTCTCTTATTCATCAGTCTTTTGAAACATGTTAATTGAGGGGTTTGAGCGTCCGTTAAGCTGTGCAGTGAGCGAAGAAGCACCCAATAATTTGGTACACATCAAATGGAACAACATTTTCATCTTGTGATCTGTGCTGATCATGTGGCTTCTTTTTTGTTATCGTCCTACAATCATAGAATTAAAAAAAAGATTTGTCTGTAATGTGTCGGCTTCAGCATCAGCAAGTTGACTGGCAGAAATGAATGTCGTTCTCATATCTAGAAGCTACGCACAGGTCTACTGACAATAGGTCTACTCCACGCCTAAAACTGAGCCAGCCCAAACAGGGCCTCACAAAAACAGAGGATGTGGGTCTCTTGAATCAATCTAACATGCTGAAGGAGGGAGTGAGGTATGATGCCACTGGATTCAAGCAGGCTGAGTCACAGCTAAAACATTTTCACTAAACCACAAACAACCATCTACAACCATCCTGAGATGATGGTAAATTTCCACCATCCTGAGAAAGTCTTAACGTCATCCTCTTCCTGCAGCTCTAAGACAGCTGGGTACAGGTGACCCTGCTCTTTCTGCTGGACCCAAAAAGTCAAAACAGACATTGCATATTTATTTTCACAGACAGTTTGGTGAATGGTGTTGAAAATTGGCAAACGGTTCAAGGCATCATGAAACTGTCCAACTGAGCATGCTCCTTTTGATGAAGCGATTTTCCTTTAAAGATTTAAAGAAAGGAACAGCTGTTTACATTCTACAATGCTCTGTACAGATTGATAAAATTCACACATATTAAATGGACATAGCTATTCTACTAAATTGAAACATGAATACAACTAAGGAAGCACTTTCATCTCCAACCTTCAAAGACAATGAAACAGTCGTGTAAATAATATCCTGTTTACTTACCTTGGATCAGCAGTGGATTCCCCTCTGAACTGGATAGGGTGATTCATTGACCCGTCACTCTTCATCGATATACAGCTGGGTACAGGTGACCATGCTCTCTCCACCTGGACCCTGTGAACAAAACATGGAGACAGAGCTTCCAGTTAACCTCGTCCTCTCACTGTAGCTCTAACTCACAGCACATGGAAACAGAGCTTCCAGTTAACCTCATCCTCTGACTGCAGCTCTAACTCACAGCACATGGAGACAGAGCTTCCAGTTAACCTCATCCTCTTACTGCAGCTCTAACTCACAGCACATGGAGACAGAGCTTCCAGTTAACCTCATCCTCTTACTGCAGCTCTAACTCACAGCACATGGAGACAGAGCTTCCAGTTAACCTCATCCTCTTACTGCAGCTCTACCTAACAGCACATGGAGACAGAGCATCCAGTTAACCTCATCCTCTTACTGCAGCTCTAACTCACAGCACATGGAGACAGAGCTTCCAGTTAACCTCATCCTCTTACTGCAGCTCTAACTCACAGCACATGGAGACAGAGCTTCCAGTTAACCTCATCCTCTTACTGCAGCTCTACCTAACAGCACATGGAGACAGAGCTTCCAGTTAACCTCATCATCTTACTGCAGCTCTCACTCACAGCACATGGAGACAGAAATTCAAAATAGATTAACTTACACATTTATTATAAATTTACTGTTTCATTCATATAATGGCCAATTTCTTTAGTCACTCCTGCCTCAATATGGAAAGCAAAAAGTTTCTATGATAAATTTACTGTTGCCTTGTGAAGCCACATTCTGTCTCAGCAACAGTGGCCAGTACTTACCCCTGTCTGGATCATTTATTTACTTCCTCTTTTGAGCTTTGAAATGCATTTTTGCGACAAGTAAAAATCTGATTTCGATGTCAACTGTTATTGGTGAAGCTTCAAAATTGTAAACCTTTATTTTATGTTAGCTGTGGTCAAATGTGTCCACAACTTATTTCAGACCAAACCATTTGTGGAAGAATGGTGCACATGATCAACAGTCTAACAAAGTTTTCAGTCTTTTAATATGTGCATAATTTAGAACTTGATGACACATTCAGTGAATGTTTGTCATGCAGTAAAACTAAGCTTTTTTAAGGCTTGAGCCTTGGACCCCCTGCCAGGCCCAGTGCAGCCCTCAACCCCCCCAGCTGTGCCCCTGCCCCACCTACACCAGACTGTGTCCAATGAGAGTGAGGTACAATGAAACAGTCGTGTAAATAATATCCTGTTTACTTACCTTGGATCAGCAGTGGATTCCCCTCTGAACTGGATAGGGTGATTCATTGACCCGTCACTCTTCATCGATATACAGCTGGGTACAGGTGACCATGCTCTCTCCACCTGGACCCTGTGAACAAAACATGGAGACAGAGCTTCCAGTTAACCTCTTCCTCTTACTGCAGCTCTAACTCACAGCACATGGAGACAGAGCTTCCAGTTAACCTCATCCTCTTACTGCAGCTTTAACTCACAGCACATGGAGACAGAGCTTCCAGTTAACCTCATCCTCTTACTGCAGCTCTAACTCACAGCACATGGAGACAGAGCTTCCATTTAACCTCATCCTCTTACTGGAGCTCTAACTCACAGCACATGGAGACAGAAATTTAAAATGGATTAATTTACAGGTTTATTATAAATGTACTGTTTCATTGATATAATGGCCAAGTTCATTCGTCACTCCTGCCTTAATATGGAAAGCAAAAAGTTTCTATTATAACTTTACTGTTGCCTTGTGAAGCCACATTCTGTCTCAGCAACAGTGGCCAGTATTTACCCCTGTCTGGATAATTTATTTACTTCCTCTTTTGAACTTTGAAATGTATTTTTGCGACAAGTAAAAATCTGATTTCGATGTCAACTGATATTGGTGAAGCTTCAAAATTGTAAACCATTATTTTATGTTAGCTGTGATCAAATGTGTGCACAACTTATTTCAGATCAAACTATTTGTGGAAGAATGGTGCACATGATCAACAGTCTAACAAAGTTTCAATCTTTTAATATGTGTAAAAGTTGAACTTCACAACACATTCAGTGAATGTCTGTCATGCAGTTAAACTAAGCTTTTTTAAGGTTTGAGCCTTGGACCCCCTGCCAGGCCCAGTGCAGCCTTCAACCCCCCCAGCTGTGCCCCTGCCCCACCTACACCAGACTGTGTCCAGTAAGAGTGAGGTACCATGAAACAGTAGTGTAAATAATGTCCTGTTTACTTACCTTGGATCAGCAGTGGATTCCCCTCTGAACTGGATAGGGTGATTCATTGACCCGTCACTCTTCATCGATATACAGCTGGGTACAGGTGACCATGCTCTCTCCACCTGGACCCTGTGAACAAAACATGAAGACAGAACTTCCAGTTAACATCATCCTCTTACTGCAGCTCTAACTCACAGCACATGGAGACAGAGCTTCCAGTTAACCTCATCCTCTTTCTGCAGCTCTAACTCACAGCACAAGGAGACAGAGCTTCCAGTTAATCTCATCCTCTTACTGTGGCTATAACTCACAGCACATGGAGACAGAGCTTCCAGTTAACCTCATCCTCTTACTGTAGCTGTAACTCATTTATAATGTATTAATTAAAGTACGGTCTGTTCCATGTATTCATACCTCTTGCTTTTAGGGCTGGAGGTTCCAGCACTGGCCTCTGGCTCCTCAGATAGACTCATTTTAGATACAGCGCCCCCTGTCTCAAGAGACTGGAACATGCCTGACCAGAACTGACCATGAAACAGTTCTGACCCAGATCTAATAGACCTGTAAACACACAGGAATAAAAATTATTAACATTTGAATTTAAAAATCGCCTCGTTGCCAAGAGCTGAATTTGAAAGGAAATCAAAGGGCTGTACCCACATGTCAATATCACTTGGACACCACTTTGTTCAACAAGCTGAGTGTTGTGGCTGAAAGGTTTTTGACATTTAAGATAGAAAATGGCCTTTGTGCGTTCGTAGGTGTATTATGGCCACAGCAACCAATCAAAATTCAATCAACCAAATCTGAAGGGAAAATACAGCTTGTGTACTGGCACCATTATCAATGAGGTATTTAAAGAACAATTTAATCTCAAATTTGTTTGTGCATGTATGTCCATATAACTTGGATTCTATAATGTTCGAACACCTCAAGTAACATGGTTGGAAAGCTTTTGACCTTTTAATTTGAGAACCAAAAACGCACGAGACTGTTCCTAAATGTTCTGGATGAATATCAACACACTTTTCTAGCGGTAAATCCATGGTTTGCGTAGTCTGAGTCACAGAACGAAGAATTAATATTGCAAACAAATAAATATATATTTGTAAATAAATCATGGTTCCAGTGAATTAATAAATGTTTGTATCTAGATTCTGGAAGGCCCCTCATCACCCGCCTTCAGTGCAGCCTCACTGCTCTGGAATGTGTAACCACATTAATTGTACGGATATTGACGGAAATTGCCATGATATTACTGATGTTACGACAGCGATTATATTCCATAGCATAGGCTACATTATATCGCTTCATCACCACTTTCAACTCAAGCGCAACATCACATATATTGCAGCTTATTTGGGAACTGCCTCAATGCTGCATTAAAGTAAAAGGTTGAAGATAGGGACGTTCGGCTCCGAATCAAAAACCAAAGCGTCATGTTTAAATGACATGACGTGCACCCGTTAATGACCGCTTTTGCTAATATGCATCATTTTGCGACTTTTTAAGATGAAAATATGATTATAAGGGGTGGAAGATTCTCGACATGTTGCCTATAATATTTAACATTCGATTATTATTAGTTAATTTTCCCCCTGTCACATAAGTCACATTAATGCAGGAAACTGACTTCCGGTCGGTGAGCATCGTTCATCCTAAATAAGTACACAAACTGGATGCACAATTCAGTTCCGAGAAGCAAATTTCGCCTCGGACAATCGGATTTAAAATAGTTTTGCTATAGTCTGTCGGATATTAGTTGAGAAGATTGTCGATAAGAATTATCTAGCTATTAGCTATCGGTACACGGTGATTCCGTTCAACGAGTCTACAAGCTGAAGCGGACGCTTCACATTTTTTACATTTGCCTAAATGCACCCCCAGCGATTTTATCCCGGCACACCACCCCCAAAGCAGAATAACCACCTGTTTAAGATACTTACGGCGTGAAATGTATTCCTTCTCACTTCATTCTCATCTCTCCCTTTCTTTAAAATGGCGTTTCAGATTTTTAACTTTCACTTTTACTTAGACCGAGCTGAGGGACTGTTTCTTATTTACTTGCCAATTTTACATTATACAGCCGAAAAAAACATTGAGGAAACCTTTATACTTCTGACCAAAAATATACATTTGCACCGACGCTCTCTGTCACATGCAATACTTACTATGACATTTTATTCCACTTTATGCTTCTTGTCTCTCTCTTTGCCTTACTCTTCTGTCTACGAAATGGCGCTTCAAAAGAAATGCTTTCACTTTCATCATTTGGACTGACCCATTCTGAGTCCCTAGGTTTAGTTTCCTGGCTGTAATCCCTATAGTATCAGAGCTTTTCTTAAGTAGCAGCTACTGAATAAGTCTATCTATATATATGTGTATGTATGTGTGTGCGTGTGTGTATATATTAAACAGTCCAAACATGTTGTGGTTGCATAATCTCATCTGCGTATATTTTATGACCCTCTTAAAATGACACATAGCCTCTTCTTTCACTTCACTAATATAGCTTCCTCCTGCACGCTGCATGCAGCATAATAACCAGAGCATTTCATATGAATGTGTTTGGCCTACTCTGAAATACCATGTTTCAAGGTCGTTGCTATTTAATAAAATTTGTTTATTGCAGTGACTTTTGAGGGAGTATATTAAGTCAAATTATAATCAGACACTCATGTCCAGTTCTTCAAAGCAGATTTCGTGCAGACTTCTTGTTATTGCATACATGTATGTCACCAGCAGATGTCCCCATCACAAGTGTTTTGAAACAGTTGCTTGTTCCTAACAGTACGCTGCCAACGCGTTTGGAAACAGTGTTCATTGTTCCTGAGAATCAACTGTGTTCGTGTTTTGAAACAGTCTTAATTGTTTCCAAGGGTCAGATGACTTGCAGTGTTTTGAAGCAGTCTTAATTGTTCTGAAGGTACCAGCTGTGCCAACGTTTCGAAACAATGATCCGTTCCAGTGCATTTCCCCCCGTGGCATAATTAACAGTCTAAGTATGGTTATCAATCTGGGCTTTTCGTTGGTGACTTTGAACTTCTACTTTTCGAATCACAACTACAAAGTTTTCCCCTCTTATTAAAAGAATGTAACATCACTTTTACCAGCTGGAGAAAATTCAACATAGGGATTTATTTAGTTAATTAGCTAAATGCATACCCTAATTAAATTGGTCCAACGTTACACACTTTACACTGCGTTGCTTAACCTTCATGGAAATAAACAACCTATATTGCCTGGACATCGCATAGGCTAATACTTCGCCAGCGGATATGTACGTTGTGAATGCGTTATATGCAGTAAATAAATAAAAACAGGACCCGCGTTTACTACAAGGGACACAGCCTACAGGCTGGTTTCAAAGTGTCTCTTGGGGAAATAAGTTGCGTCACCTAAATAAACGCATTCAAAGAGAATTCAATGTCTAATGATTTAATAAAGTTAGAATGAGCAGGGTTGATTTGTATCGGCTACAAGTAGATGTCCTCATTATAACTGCTTTGCAACAACATAACTGCATTATACGAATAGCTCAAGTACAGCAGCAGTGGCGGTTCTAAGGGGGGCCGGGGGCTGGGGGCCGGGGTGGGTAGTGCCCCCGTGACAACAAGCCTGGCCCCTCGTATGGGCCCCCTAAAGTACTATATAAAATGGGTAAGATTCTACTGTAGAGCTGCGCGCAGCGCATTGATTCACTCAGCCCCTCCTTGCTCCGCTCTCTCACAAACACATTGATAACGGACCCCTTGCTCACCTATACCTATGACAGAGCGGTCTGTCACATGTGCTCCATTATAGAATGCATCCTCGGGGCGTGCTGCACGCCTCCATCCTTGCGCTGCATGTCTTGCCTTGGAGGCAACCAGGTCTTCTTAACATTTGTCTTGTTGTGAAACGCCACAGAGAACTGATTCTTGAATTTGTCTCTAGCTTCATTTGTCCGCGACGCGTTCCACTTAAATGCGACGTTTTCGTGTTTCTGTTGTATTCCCTTTTCCTAATTTACATAGGAACATGGAGGAGTGTCAACTCGCTGTCTCCCACGAAAGCGAACGGAAAAGGTGGCTTTAAAACAGTCTTCCATAGCCGCGCAAGTCATCACTGTAGTCTACAGAAGCAATAGCTGAAACCTTACGATCTGACACCTGAGAAATAAAAAGCTATGCTTTGCAACAGTGCCCTTGATAGCTAGGCTACTTCGACCAGTAAACCCAAGTGCTTACAATTCTTTCAGTACAACACGATCACTTTCATTGATCAATGTAACCAGCATAATTAGGCTAGGTTACTGACACAGTTAGTTGGCTATCCACGTTAACTACCGTTGGCTCGCCAGTCCGATTGTATCAGGGATTGTATCATTGTATCAGACTCATTTTGTCCCGCTCAGCGTTTCTTCCCTACACTTGTGTTTTCTCCTCTCCAATACCCCTCAAATACCCGCATATGTTATGACATTTCTCGGAGAAAAATCAATGTTGAACAAGGTTCACAACAACTCTCTGCATCATGGGCAGTCTTGCTGTATTTTCTCCAAGCTTGACGAAAACATCGCCACATGACAGAGACGAAGAGCTATTTGTCTTTCTTTTCCATGTATATTAGCCTTTTATATCTATAAAACTTGACACACAACAGCAGAACATCGCAGCAAAGCCAGGAGAGATTACTGGAAACTTCAAACACCCAAATAGATCTTTTAAACATGGCCTCTCCTGCTGGCATTAAAGCATACTGCCAGTTTCTCTTCAGCTCTCATTCCCATAACACATGAAAGTCTTATAAACCAAACATGGACATCAGCAACAGTTGTGTTTTATTTTAAATATGTAAGAAAGACTTTATATAATCTGATAAAGATATACATGTAGCCTTTTCAACATCATAATAAAATACTTGCACTTCTGCTTGAGGAAATGAAGTTATTTTCTCCTATACTGCTTCATGAACAAGTCTACTATTTCACTTGAGAACTTTATCCATGTTCAAAGCCATGAATGCAAGTGACAGTAAATTACTCTTTAGACTTGACAGATAGCATATATGACTATCAATCTTTTATTTTTATTTGAATATCCCTAAGTTAGTATACCACAATCCCAGTGAGAAAGGTAAAACTTCTGTGACACCAGCAGCTGCCCTGTCTGTGAGGAAAACTAAGAACACTTTAACAGCATCTCCTCTTACCTCTTTATCTAAAGCAGGTATAGGATTTTAACCAGTACTTCCACACACTCTATTCAGGTAAGACCACTTTAACTGCCCCTCTGTACAGAGTCTGCCCTCTTTAACTGCCCCTCTGTACAGAATCTGCCCTCTCTAAGTGCCCCTCTGTACAGAGTCTGCCCTCTCTAACTGCTCCTCTGTACAGAGTCTGCCCTCTCTAACTGCTCCTCTGTACAGAGTCTGCCCTCTCTAACTGCCCCTCTGTACAGAGTCTGCCCTCTTTACCTGCCCCTCTATACAGAGTCTGCCCTCTCTAACTGCCTATGAGCTTTCCCTGGCCATCTGTGACATCACAATAGCTAACGAGGGGTTGGGTTTGCATTTCGTTAAAGGGAGGAGCAGCCATTGTGACGCACTCCACAGTCTACATATTATGTGTAAAATTCCGTTCCTCACGCATGTGCAGAGCAGGTGCATTCTGTTGGATAGTAGCATACATTTTAGCATCACTAGTAGTGTCTGGTGCATAAACTATGATTTACCGGTTAAGTTTCTTCCTTCTCAGTTTCATGCTCTCCCGGTTTTGAGGTCAATTATGCTTGCTCATAGGGTTTATTTGTGCGTTGTTGTGTGTTGCTGTTTACTTCAATAATGAACGTGTTTGTTGATATATAAATATTAACACAGATGATTAGTTATGTGCATTTTGTGTGTACAAACTTATATTTGAAATATGTAGTGTGTTAATGCAGCAATATCAATGTATTCACTTCTGCTATAATACTGCCTATGTGTAGGCTTTATATCATTTTTGTTGTAATAGTGTGAGCACTTGCAGCAGGAGTAACGTTTCTAGCATACTAATGTTAATTATCCATTTTAGATCTGTGGTTGTATGTGAGCATTTATACAGCACTCTATTGTTACTGGAGACAAGATTCATTGTATATATTTTCTGTTAGCAGAAAACACAGCAGCACCAAGTATATCTCAGAGCCAGCAATATACCTGTAGATTTCATTCAGCAGCTGCAATTCTTTCTGACTGAAGGATGAGGCCAGTTAGTGTACGATCAGCTCAGTGGCATGCAACAATATCTCACGTATTAACTATGTACCATAAATACATATAACTACATAACAATTTAGATAAAACAATACAGTATTCTAACAGTCAAACAGAAGTGTTCTGCTTTACTGTGAGAAGGTGGGTGGCCCTTTGTGATGCTAACAATTGGCTACATGTTCATCACAGCAGTCAAACACGATTGTACACTAATACCAAAGTGCAACATTTTGACACTCAAACATGTTTTGCTTGATTGTTGCTTTCCTGTGACGTTTTTACAGAATTTTCAGTTTCTTACCAATTTCAGTTGCACCAAGGCCACCTAATCAACACTTATGTACATCAGCTCTCGTTTTGTTACTTCTCTATTGTTACCCCATATCAGTTTAACACTGACACTTGCTCAAACCTTTCACCCACCAGCCTGCCTTAATAGTGATTTTTCATATTAGCTTTTATCAACAGGGAGTTTTTGCTCATACCGTCAAGATATTTTCGCTCTGTATATTATGCCAGTCAAACCAATACATATACACACTAAATTGATTATTTGTGTCCTAAACAGCACCCCATAGATAAGGATCCCCTTGCCTGAGAGCGGAGTGGTCTGGATCCTGGCTGAACATCTCAGGCTGGGTCCTCATGGGCAGCGGCTGCAGGTACGTCCTCCTTCACTGGAGTCTGAAACAAAAAGATGGCTCGATGTAGGTGTATGGTCCAAATGTAGGTATATCAAGATGTAAGTATGTGACGTCTCTTATGTTTTCAATAGAATTAAAATCTGCCACAAAACACCATCTGGCTTTTCAATCATGTGAGCTAGGATGACAGTTGGAACACCTGATGGAAGGAGGTAAATGTTTGCAGGTGGAGCTAGCTGCAGGTGAGAGATGGGGTTGTGGTTTGTGGGTGTGGTCAGTGCCTGGAAAGAATAGAGAATACCTTCCCAGGCAGGTTTAATGGGGGGAGCTATGTGGACTAGTGGGAGGGGTTAGCAGGAAAAGGGGGATTGGTTTGGGTAGAGTGCCTTCATTGTGACTGATTTCTCCACTATGTAACTGATTCCTCTGTTGTTACGAAGTGTCATCTCTGTTGCAGTGGTGAATGTTACTTTAAATGTTGCTTTAAAGACAGACTGATGCCTCCACTTCCTGAATGCTGACTGGGTGAAAGCACTCCCATGCTACTGTAGGAAGGATAGACTGTCAATGTGACTGAATTGAGCCTGTAATACTACCTTTGTGTTTCTTTTTCATAGACTTAGTCGTTCCAATTGCACTCTTCACTGGCGCAAGTCCAGGACTCCTTTCAGTGTCAGGCTGAGATTCATCGGCTACCACAGAAAAAAGACTGAAAGACTGAAAAAAGACTCAAAGACTAAAAGGTTACAAAAAAGATTACATAAATTACACATAAAGTACACATTACATAAATGACCAGCATGTGGCTTAGCCATAGGGACACACCAAATTGTTACCTCATTGATTACTATCTATGTTAGTTATTGTTATTTGCATGCAGTATGACTTCAGTTCACTCTATCCCACAATGCCTCAGTTCTGCCTAAATCCATATTCTGTCCTTAACCTGTCTCATGCAGGGACCCTGCAGCTGAGTGCTGCTCGCTCTTTAGCTTCTGAGCTAGTGTGTGTGCCATAGAGCTTTCACTGTCAATCATGGCATTCTAGCTAGAGGTTACATAATGTATTCCATTTATTTAACAGTTTAAATCAATCTGTGCTTTTTTCATGGAAATTTTGTCAAGATATAGCATCTGTTACAGTGATATTAAATATTACATTTTATGTGACACTGAATATCATGTTTTTACTACTTAGACAGATGCACCTGTTTCGTTCTTCTTCCTGTCTGACCCTGTACTCTGCCTCCTGGGATCTGCAGGGAGGGGGCGGGGTTCTGTAACAGTTATGGGTGGCTCATCCCTTTCATTGGCTGATCTGGGTACACCCCCCTCTTATTCGTCTTCTTCTTCTTCCGTTTCTTTAGTCAGCTGATTATGATCCTCCTCCTCGTCAGCACCTCATTAAAAAGAAGGTCCTCCTCGGGAAGAGGTGGATTGTCAAGCAGATGAAGGTGACAATTACAGCGAACGCCAGGATCCAAAGCTCCGTGGCCATTTGAGGGACATTCTGTGGAGACAGGCATCTTGTGTCAGCACTGTTCACAGCCAGCAAAAAGAACTTGTGCATTCAAGTTTGCTAAGAATGCTCATTTATTGAAAGAGAATAAATCATTGTTACAGACAGATACATTTGATTTGCATGTATCCTGAATTCAGGATTTCTGAACTTTGAACTCGAAGATTGATTGATTGATTTAGTACATTCTGTCCCACAGTCCCTCAAAGTTAAATGAATGTTCAGTGTTGATTCACAAATTTAGGGAAAAAAAACAGTCTCAGTAGCTAGAAAGTATGTGGTCATTCATAATAATTTATGTCTGTCCTTTATGTTCAATTCTGCATCAGTTGTCAGTGTTCTTCATTTGAACTTCCATTGTGACATCATAGTTATGGAATGCCATTTTATTCATAGTTAAATAAGCAAAAACTTTTATGAAATACATAATAAAATGGATAATAAATTAGTTGATAAATTGTGAAATAATTAAATAAATAATACTCAACCCGTTATGACAAAATATTATTTCAGCACACTAATTTTCACATTACCATTATCATGTTAAAATTTTACATCCTAATGATGTAGTAATTAATTATTTGATCTTTATTTCATAACTAGATATAGACTTCCAGAAAAAAAAACCGTTTGCATGCCAAAGGCTTTAAGAGTATGTTTAAAACTGCAGTCTACCTATTAACTTCTACTAAAAGTTAATAATAAGACTACTATAAGATAATTTAACATATATTATAAAAAGACTACTTATTATGAGTATATCGAAACTTCTGGTAGGTACAGTAAGCACTGAAGTAGTAGCAAAAGGAGTACAAGAAGCAGTCAAAGAACAGCAGAACTTTATGCTCAAAACATTAATTATTCATTTAAGATCATTACACCTGAACAGCATTGCAGTGACATTATATCTGCTAGGCTACAGTATCATACTTGTACACAATACATTGCAATATCTGTAGGCTACAAGGCAGTACAGGGGGTCCTCGACTTAGGAACGAGTTCCATTCCTAGGACTTGCCCTAAGTCGATTTTCGACGTAAGTCGGAATTTATACCTAAATTAACACCTTATGTCACTCACACTGTACACACAACACATGAAGGACATACAAAATACAGTCATTAAATGAAACAGTCATAAAAAAGATATAACAATTTCTTACCTTTATTTCCTTGATCGAATTTACGAACCAAAACGGGTACGTCGAAACTATGTGTTTTAAATAATTTATGGGAGTGCGCCGTAACCACGAAACGACTCGAGACCGTCGAAACCCGAGTACCCCCTTATTAATATAAACAGCAGTGTTTATCATTACACTTGTGCAGTCAGTATTACAGGTATGCATTAGTGGTTTGCTAGCAAAAAGGTAAAGCAGCTAGCTAGCTAACCTGAATTCTAACAATAACATTAGCTAGCTAACTGTACACTTAATAGATAATGATGCAGTTATACCGCACATATATTACACACAAGGCATTTTATACAACAGTTAGTTCCGACCGCGCATTGAGATTGTCCGAGACAAATTCCATGAGTGCAGTATAACATCATAGCGAGAGATAACGTTATCCCAGTATCTTTGTGTCAAAAGGAAAGTTATTTCAAAATGCCAAGTCCGGTAAGGTAGCTAGCATGCTGTATTCTTTGGATAATTTTATTTTGTCAACTACCTTAAAATTATCAGAAAGTAGGTAGTACTTACGACTGTTAGTGGTGAAGTGGTATTAGTTAAATTAAAACTAACGTTACATGTCATCACTGTCGCTTAGTGTCACGAACTTTAGCTTGTTAGCATGCCCAGTATTACACAAATATTAAGTCAACGGACACCGTTTTTTAAAGCTTTATAGTTTAAAACAAGTATAAATAGTATTGTTTAGACATGTACAAGCAACCTGGCCAGTAACATTCAAGTGAACAAATTTGGTATGTCTAGTTTAAAAAGTAGATAATATTTAGGACTGCAAATCCTTACCGCTTAAGTAGTTCATACAATTCAGATACTGACGCATTAAATCCGTTTGTGAGCCGAGCAGCGACCGTTACAATTGTTGCTTAGTAACGTTAGCCACATTAGCATGCTCAACATTCCACCAATGTTAAGTCAATGGAGGCCATTTTTAAAGCTTAATAGTTTAAAAAGTATGAAACGTATAGCTTAGAAAAATACAAGCAACCTGACCAGTGTATCCACGCCTTTGGTGACCAAGTTTGGTATGTCTAGCTTAAAAACTGCAGGAGGAGATACGTCCGGAAGAATCAGGAATAATAATAGGAAGAAGTAAAGATTCTACAGAAGAACAGCAGTTTGCGCCTTCGGCAAGAAAATTAATGACATTAATTGATAGCTGTTTGTATTTTAAGAACATTCCTATTGCGACATCATAGAGGCTGAAATACTGAAAATTCTAAACCTCTTAAACTTACGATTGTTGCTGGGAAACAATGATGTGAATTCCGTCCAATTCTATGTTCTAAATGTAAAAGAATAAAAGCAGCAAGAGTTTACATTGCTGAACAAGCAAGAGTTTTATAAGAGCACCAACAACAGTCTAACTTACTCTGTGATGTTGAAGCACATTCCAGCACAGTGGTCTTTACGATGGTACAGTATTTGTATATGATTTAATTTCAAGGCCAAATGAGGCAAATTTAAAAATATAAATAAAATTGGATTTTATTTATGCTGTTTTAAAATAAAAGTGTTCATATGGGCTATTTAGAAAAATATAAGACACATGAATAAAAATGTAAAAGTCTGTTGGTAGTTAATGGAATTTCTTAAAACAAAAGCTTGGGTGAAGTATTTTCAGACAACCCCTCATTCAAATGCCTCTATTTGTCCAGGCCGGTTTTCTCTGCAGGTATTAAATTGCCACGTACCTTCTCTACGATCACGCTCTCTGTTTCCAGCATCCCTCGCACTCCCTATCTCCACCTTCATATCTACTTCCTTTCTTCTGTATTTCTCTTTCTCTTCGAGTGGTCCAGTGGGGGGGCCACCTCACCCAAAATTGTGAGGTATCATGCTGCCCCCTTGGACACCAATCCCAAGATCAAATGTCTGTACCGTTACACTATTTGCCACATCACAATAAAGTCCTTCTAAGTGCATTCAGTTTTGTCTGAAAATTAATTCTACTGAAATATAGAAGGAAGTAACATAATGTTAAAAATGTATGTTCATTTACTTATTTGCATACATTATATCGTTTTATAATTAAATATTAACTCATATCTTATAATTTGAACTTTTACAAAACCGACAAAAGTTGATAACTGACATCACATTTTATGGGACTTATTATTAATTTCTCTGTAGTTCTCATAGATGATAATGATATACATTTGAAAATGTAATACTGATGCAAAAATGCATGAATGACCCTATTCTTGAATCAAACTTATAGGCTAATAATTCTTGGTCAACAATCTGATGAACTTAAAAAACCCATGAAACAAATGAATATACTTTTTTTTCCAAATATTGCTACTTCGTGAACCTTGTTTGTCTTTGACGCTCTGCTGCTTCACCCTCCTTCTCTCAGCAGTCCTCCCCAAGTTTCACCAACCACCACTGATGTATATGTAGTCTATATTCTGTGAAGCGCCGCGGTCTACAGCAGTTCCAATCAAACTGTCACACAAGCTGCCTTTACATACAGTGACCACAGGAGGGAGACAGAGCACCACTATTGCACCTGATGTAACAAAACTGTAGTAACAGAATGAAAGCTAGAAAAGAAACATAAAAAAGACAGAACAACATTGCTGCCCTCAATGTCATAAATAGATGGAGTTGGCAGTGTTATTCAAAACTCTCATATATTACAAAGTACTCATTATTGCTTTTACAAGTAAAATGTTAAATGACTGTATAACTTACTTTGCAGTAATGGAAATGCATTATCGTACTCTTTATATTACTGTGTGTTGCTCTCACCCTACACTGAGAGGCACTCCTGAGCAGGAAAACATCAGATCAGAGCTCGATTATTCCCCTCTCAGAATTACCCAGTTTAAATGAAACTGAGTTATTACCAATCAGGATAATGTTCAGATCACATCCAGTTAATTTAGCATGTTTTGTAGGAAAGCAGCAAAAGCCTCATTCACTGTAGTGCAGAAACAGCAATGGCTGCAGAAGCCAGACCTGACTGGTAATTTAATACAATGGGAATCAATCACAATATGCATTATGTATCAGTGCAGTAGTTATAGAGGATAACTAACTTATAACTGATTTAACCCATAGCATTAACATTACACAAAACCTGAGGTTTCTTCATGCAATTTCACCTGCTCAAAGACCAATGCTGCATCTATAGTGATGAGTGGGAGGAGGGGTGTATGTGCTGTTTAACAGGGGTACATGTGAGAAAAAGAATATGATGGCAAAATGTGAATGATGTTGGTTTGGATTGTGATCCTGCTGTCCAGACACTGTTTCACCAGTGTTAAACTGCTCTGTCTGTGTCACAGCCCATAAGCCCTAGTCTGCCTCCACAGCACTGCTGGGCTACAAGTGCCTGCTGTACCCAGGAAGACCATTTGCATAAAGAAGACACTTTGCATTGGCAGCACATGCTTCAGTGCTCTGGGAGTGTTTATAGTCCTGTGAGTTTAACACTTGATGACTGAGAGCTGTCCTTCATGGCAACAGAACCCACAGCAACAATGACTTTTATCACCATCTTTATCTGGGCACTCGCTTTCTGCATTCAGGGTGAGATTCATGAAAAATATTCAAATAGATATGTGACCTTCTATTTTAATGAAATTGAGGTATAGTGCTTAAAGTAACTGTTTTAAATAACTACCTGGGCAATAGTGAGACAGTCTAATGTGCATCTGGATAAAATAAATGTGTTTTCATTCTTCACTTCAGAATGCACAGGACAGGTGACTGTGACTCAGACTCCTGCTGGTAAATCTGCTCTCATAGGAGACACTGTCACCGTGAGCTGTAGAACCAGCACTGCTGTGCTTGGCAATGACCATTTAGCCTGGTACCAGCAGAAACCTGGAGAAGCTCCTAAACTCCTGATCTATGATGCAACATACCGTAACTCAGGGATTCCTGATCGATTCAGTGGCAGTGGATCTGGGACTGACTTCACTCTGACCATCAGTGGAGTCCAGGCTGAAGATGCAGGAGATTACTACTGTCAGAGTTACCACAGTGGTGGTGTGTTCACACAGTGATAGAGAGCCGTACAAAAACCTCCCTCAGTCAGACTGCACAGAGACTGCACTGCTGCAGCTGGGACCTACTGCAGGTGCTGAGGGGGGAGGCACTGACCCGGGACACTGAGGGGTTCTGCTCCAGCACACTGAGCTTCAGTGATTCAGTTATAACTTAGAAATGTTCTCTCACATCGAATACAATTTTTGAGCATTTTCATATCTGTACTTCCAACAGCATCAAAGCCCATTGGATGAATAATTATGGTTTTATGAAGCATTATTTTTAAAAAAATAAGTGAATTTATCCAAGTCAAACACAGTACAGAAAACTAGCAACTGGATTACATGCATGAGGCAGTTTTCTGTATTCACTCTCAATAAAAGCTTGAACATGAACTTAACACAATTACTCTCAATCACAATTAATACCATCATATCAAATGTGATTTTTTGGGTAGGTTTCCATAAGGGTAAACTTCTTTTACATTTTCAATGACAGAAAGTATGGACATGAATTAAGGAATAATTTAGAAACATAGCTTAAATCTGTCAGAGAGACTGAACTAGTCAGGATCTGTAGTGTTGAACTGGATTGGACAGCGGTGCTGTTTCCATCAACAGCTTCACACCTGAGCTGACTCTTCCTCACCCTTACAGCTGTTACTGTATTATCCTCAACAATACTACGGTCACTTGGGTGCCACCTCAGTCCCTTGTGTTGAATACAGTGTGAAAGTGAGGCACTATCGGCCCCTCCATTGGACTGATGTGTGTTCAACAGAGGTGTTTCATAATCATTATTATGGTGTCTCTGTGGTTCTTCTCAAATAGAGACCATATAACCCCTCTTATATCACAGTAGGATGGCTCCCCTTGTGGTGCGGAAAATCATCAAGTTTAAGTACAGTACAAAATTGTTGCTGTCCTGACTAGTTATTTATCAGTATGTGGCCCAGACTGATATTATTAAATACATATTGGTTTGTCTGAATCACACAACAGAATGTTGTAATCTTAGCATCAAATGGCCCTCATTTGATGAGGTCAGCACAAACAGTCTTTAAACAGATAACCATATGGAATAACACATACCCTTTGCTCATGGTAATCTGCAACTATTCACATCATATGCATGATTTGATAGTGAGCGCTGTAGCGTGGGCGCTCTCTTACTGCGTAACCAAATGCATTTATTTGGAGCTGGTGCTGATCAGGACATCCTAAGACAGAGGAGAGAGACTCATGTGTGCTGGCAGGTAGAGGCATCCTTGATTCCATGGTGATGGCCAGGAGCCACGTGAGCACAGAGCCTTGGTAGACTCGCAGCCTCTGTCCCCACATCATCTCCTCCAGCAGAGGCATAAGCAGAGGAACTGCTGTGTGGAGACAATTCAACAGACTCAGCAAGAGCCTGAGAACGAGGTGAACAGTCAGAGGCTGGCTGCTCATTAAGTGGAGCCAAGCAGACTGGGTGAACTAGAGCTCTAACTCAGAGCTAGACCTACATAAATCAGACTCAAGGTAAATGTTAGCAGTGTAAGGTGAGAAGTGTCTGAGAGTCTTTCTACTCTGACTGCTAAAACTCTTGGAGAAATTAATAGTTTGTCAATCTAACGTGGTCTACTAATTTGAACAGCATGTCCATATATTTAAAGTTAAATGTACATAAAAGCAGTACATTATAATTTTCATTCATAACATCTTGATCTGCTCTGATCTATGTGCATAATCACTGGGTATGAAATACAGACACTGATATAACTCCCTTCACCCAGCTCTGTCATGGATAGTAGTTAGAACAGTGTGCTTCAATAAATCTGAGAATATTATTTTCAGATAGAAAAGAAGTTGCATGTATCCTGAATTCAGGAATTTGGGACTTCAGCTTAGTGGAAAGTATATGTCATACATATATAAGACAGGAGAAAGCACAACTTCACTTGGGCCCATCTCAAATGACTGTACTGCCCTCTCTTTGTACCAGATACCATACTCTGCATGATCACCATGTAAATGACAGTCATTCATAATAATTTCTTTTCATCTTTTATGTTCAATTCTGCATCAGTTGTCAGTGTTCTACATTTTAACTTCCTTCCCATTGTGACATCATAGTTATGGAATGCCATTTTAGTCTAAATTAAATAAACAAAAATGTTTATGTAATGAACAGTCACAGAATCAGATAATAAATGAGTTGATAAATTGTGAAAGAATTCAATAGATAACACTCACTCCAATATGATAAAGTATTATTTCAGCAAACTGACTTTCACAGTACCATAATCATGTTTACATTTGCTTCATAATGATGTAGTAATGAATTATTTGATCTTTATTTTATAATCATACATTTTCTTCACAAATAGCTTTTTTGAGCAAAGCCTGTTTTAATTCACAGTGACACTTTTATTTCACAATGTCACTTTTATCACAATTACTTGTGAAGTGCAATTAATTCAGAATGGAAATACTAGCACCTTATGGCAAAACAAGTTTGCACCAACATTGGTCATTCTCAAATATGATATAACACCCTTACTTTACTTACCCTACATAGCTGGCATGCTAACAAGCTATATTAAGGTAAAAAATTAAAACTTTTGTAATTTCTGAATATAAAAATATGTTACATTCAGTTACAGAACTGATCAATTAATTTTGAAGTAATGACAAAGAGACACTGCATTTGAGGAAAAGCTTTAGGTATCTACTTACAAGTCTGAAGGATGTAACTGTCCAAGAAAACAGTGGAACACAATATTGTCCTCTACTCTTCTAAGTGACTGGTACATTTTGGTATGATATAGTTGCAACCAATGACAAGTCCAAATGACATATTAATTGATAGTTGTTTGCATTTTAAGAACATTCCTATTGTGACATCATAGAGGCTGAAATACTGAAAATTCTAAACCTCTTGAACTTATTACTGTTGCTGGGAAACAGAATGATCTGAATTCTGTCCAATTCTATGTTCTAAATTTAAAAGAGTAAAATGTTTTAAATAACGGTAAGAGTTTATAGTGCTGAACAAGCAAGAGTTTTGTAAGAGCACCAACAACAGTCTTACTCTCTGATGCAAATTTTGAAAAAAAAAAAAATGGATGTGGTATTAAGGCTGTTTTAAAATAAAAGTGTTCATGTGGGCTATTTAGAAAAATATAATACACATGAATAAAAATGTAAATGTCTATAGAGGAAGGGGCTTTGAATACATGACATCATTTTATGATGAAATATTACTTAACTCATATCTTATAACTTGCATTTTTAAAATCCAACAAAAGTTGATAAAGTGACATCAGATTTTATGGGACTTAATTTCTCTGTGTAGTTCTTAATTTCTCTGTGTAGTTCTCATGGATGATAACCTCATACATCTGAAAATGTAATACTGATGCAAAAATGCATGAATGATCATATTCTTGAATCAAACTTATAGGCTAATAAATCTTGGGAAACAAACCAATGTACTTCAAACACCCATGAAACTAATTCATGGGTTTCATTTAATGTGATAAATGTGGTGGCGCAGTGGCAGGTGAGGCCACTGAGCTGAGCCAGGTGGTGAGTGGAAGTAAAACACAACAAAAAGTGGCCAAAGCCCTTTCATTTTTTTTTTGGGGGGGGGGGGGGGGGAGAGGAACTACAATACAGAAACACTTCCACACTTGTTCCATACCCCTCAGGTGATACTCTGTCCTTGTTGACTACGATGGAGAGAGCAGCAGAAGCCTCTTTCACTACAGTGGAAAAACAGCAATGGCTGCAGTAGTCTGCCATGTCTGGTCCTTCAGTATAATGGGAAACAATCAGAGTATGGATTATGTGTGAGTGCAGCAGTGATAGGACATAAATAACTCACACCCCGAAAATTAGGCAAAATCCAAGGTTTCAAAGTGTTAAAATCTAATTGTGCAATTTCACCGCCTCAAAGGTTTACACTGCACTGTTTAACAGGGGTACATGTGAAAAAAAGAATATGATGGCAAAATGTGAATGATGTTAGTTTGGATTGTGATCCTGCTGTCCAGACACTGTTACACCAGTGTAAAACTGCTCTGTCTGTGTCACAGCCCATAAGCCCTAGTCTGCCTCGACAGCACTGCTGGGCTACAAGTGCCTGCTGTACCCAGGAAGACCATTTGCATAGAGAAGACACTTTGCATTGGCAGCACATGCTTCAGTGCTCTGGGAGTGTTTATAGTCCTGTGAGTTTAACACTTGATGACTGAGAGCTGTCCTTCATGGCAACAGAACCCACAGCAACAATGACTTTTATCACCATCTTCATCTGGGCACTCGCTTTCTGCATTCAGGGTGAGATTTATGAAAATATTGTTATTCAAATGACTGTATGAAATAACTGTATGAAATGTCTGGAAAATGATGTGACATTCTACTGTACCTATGGATAATATATAACAATACAAAATAAATGAAAAATATTTATTTTCTATTCTTCTCTTCAGAATGTACTGGACAGGTGACTGTGACTCAGACTCCTGCTGGTAAATCTGCTCTCATAGGAGACACTGTCACCCTGAGCTGTAGAACCAGCCCTGCAGTTCATGTCTGGAGTGGTTATCACCTCCTAGCCTGGTATCAGCAGAAACCTGGAGAAGCTCCTAAACTCCTGATCTATGATGCAACATCACGTAACTCAGGGATTCCTGATCGATTCGGTGGCAGTGGATCTGGGACTGACTTCACTCTGACCATCAGTGGAGTCCAGGATGAAGATGCAGGAGATTACTACTGTCAGAGTGAACACTGGATCAGCAGTAATGGTGTGTTCACACAGTGATAGAGAGCCGTACAAAAACCTCCCTCAGTCAGACTGCACAGAGACTGCACTGCTGCAGCTGGGACCTACTGCAGGTGCTGAGGGGGGAGACACTGACCCGGGACACTGAGGGGTTCTGCTCCAGCACACTGAGTTTCATTTATAACTCTGTCACTCTCTGTACACTGACACAGTTGTGGCTGCAATGTCATATACTGACATTGAATTTAATTTTCAGAATATCTAAGCCAGTTAATGACAGCTGGGGGAAATTCAAGTGGCAGTTTTAAAAACATTCTAAAACTTCAAAACTGCCCAGACGAATAAGTGCCAGTTAATGAAAAGTACTTTCATGATAAATCTGTTGACTATGAAGCAGTGGTTTATAACATGTCGCATGAAATAGTTGCAGTGTTCACCAGGCAGGGCAGTCCAGAGTACTCTCCTCCATCACACCACACACAATCTGCCATTACATACAATGACCACAGGAGGGAGACAGATCCCATCTGTTGTTCATGATTCACGTACATTATATCAGAGGAGACCCGAAGCTGCAGAGACACACCATGTGAAATATACAGTGATTCTGTGTGATACATTTAAAACTATTTAATGATATTTAATATTGTTCTATATGTTTGTGGTCACAGTAATGCCTGCTTTAGCTCTCTGCAGTAAATTGGCTGAATTTGATGGAAAAACTAACAGGCATTTATACATTTATTTATTTTTAATTTTTTGTTTTCACTAAAATGGTGTCATGGTAATTAAAAAAAACATATTTTGGGATGTGAGAGCAAGATGATCTCATTCTGTTGTATGTACAAGTAGCACATGAAATGTGTAATCCAATAAGGTGCAAATAACAGAACTAAAGAATCATACCTGTCATCTGGCCCTTCACCTTAACACATGTATAACAGTAGAACAGAAGCAGTAGTGTTAGCAGGGAGAACAGCCGAGCTATCGCTGAGCTAAGAGAGGAGGCTGCCACTCTGAGGCAGGACAACCAGGCCCTGAGAGCCCAGCTGGCTGCTGTAAAAGAGCACATGCAACACAGGGAGAGATCTTTCATCAAGGAGATACAGCACCTATGAGAGCAGCTTCAGGAGCTCATATGTACTTCATGTACCACTGGAAACACACACACTGACACACAAACTATTTTACAATGAACACTCAAAAAGAATTAAACACGTAATTTACAATATTGTCCTCTTACAGGCTGAATTTAGAGGGCAGTACTTGGGCTTAAATCCCAACACCCCTGTCCTGCGTCTCCACATGGGGGAAGGGGACCTGAGGAAAGACTTTGGCCTATCAAGGCAAACAGTGAAAGCCTTGGCCCACACTCTGGGCTACGAAAAGGAGCATGGACGGGGGAAAGCCCTGGAGGTTGCCATGTATTTATATCGGCTGGCTAGTGCCACTTCCTATCCTGTGAGGTCAGAGGCCTTTGATGTCCCCAGAACCACGACCCACAATGTTATCCACCGGGTGGCTGAGCACATCATGGGGATATTGGGAAGGGTGGTCCGTTTCCCCTCAGAAGATGAGCTGGAGGAGATTGGTGCAGGCTTTGCCCCAGCTTGGCTGGCTCCCCTGCCTTCCATCGCGTGGCTGGCAGCATCGACGGAAGCCGCATCCGTATAAAACCACCTGCCTTGAACAAGGAAGACCGCCTCAACAGGAAGCTGTTTCATTCCATTCAGCTCCAGGTGATCTGCAATCACAAAGGCCGCTCCCTCGATGTCTTCGCAGGCCTGCCTGGTGCTGCCGGGTCCTGCGGTGGAGCTCGGTTTATGTGGAGCAGCTCCACCCGCCTCCAGGATGGAGCATCATTGGGGATGGAGGCTATCCCTGCCTATCAGCACCCACGTGCCTCATGACCCCGTTCAGGGAGCCAATCGAAAACCCCGTACAGGCCAGGTACAACTGGCATCTTTCAAAGGCCAGGTGTGTGGTGGAGAGGGCGATTGGGATGATGAAGATGATGAACACCCGGTGGCGCAACATCTTCCTGAAGGCCCTTGAGGTAAAAGAGGACACAACTAATAAATAATAACAAATAAATAAGGGGAACAGGTAACAAAGAGGGTCCAGGGAGGGATCATTTTGTGAAAGGATCTCTAAAAACAGTAAACACAAGTGAAGATAGATGTGAAATTTAAACTAACAAGGGTTGAAAAGAATGTCAATGAAACTGCACTTTGGTCCTGGGTGAAGTCCGCCTTCGTGCCAGTGGTGGTGTCCTCATGTCTTCCTCCACAACCTCTGCACTGGCAATGGGGACATCGTGGAGCCAGATGTGGAAGGGGATGACCGGAGGGAGGAGGGCGATGCTCATCCCAACCACCCAGGTGACCCAGTGGTCTGGGGACAGTTTCAGGGACAGACTGGCGGCTGCAGTGTCTGCTCCTAATGGTGCTATACCTGCATTACAGGAGCATGACTACAGCACACTGTAGCTGGCTTTTTTTGGTTTGTTTTCGTAATTAGTTTCTTCTTATTGTATATAGTTTCTTTAACTCCGCCTGGACAGTATGACTGCAAGCATACTGTTCTGCTGGTTCCAAGCCTGGATACAGGAGGAGGAAGGAAACTAAATAAGGGTACAAAATATACATTCTACGTGCAGAATCATTCTATTACAGCTGGTGTTAGGATGGGCATCTAACTGTAGAAAATCGCTCTCAACTTGCAAGTGGAAGTCCAGATTGAGGAGCAGCAAAGTACACACTGTCTGAGTGCAGCATCTCCATTGTGTGAGAAATCTACATGTAGCCTCATGAGGATGATGAGTTTCTTTATTGTTCATTAAATGGTCAATTGATAATAATTATGTTTGTCCTTCTATGTATAAGCATTCATTTATACTTTATACACCTACCACTTTTAAAGAGGAATGCTAACATGTTCACATGTTTAGTGCCTGAAAGGTGCATTAAAACTCAGTTGACATTCAACTTCCAAAAATTTCAAACAATTCAACAACCAATTGGATTCTTAAGGATTTTTAGTGCATTCAGTTCAGTGAAATGTCATCTAAATATTTGCAGTCAAACTGATTTAATACTGTTTATGCAATCTGAATTCTTTTCTATTTCAGAATATTACGTGATTATTTAATGTCAGCGATCAGTAAGATTAAAGTTTATGTTAAAAGCGGTTGTTTATGAAATACCTTTTTAAAAAATAAGTGGATTCATATAAGAGGAGGCTGGTCCATAGAGGAGAAGGAGGGTGCTCCACCCATGTTTTTGAGAGGAAAGAGGAAGACTGTAAAATAAAAATTGTAGATGTATAAAAAATCTAAGGAATAACATTTAGGCAACAGAGAGTAATGGCAAAGAAGAATATGTATTAATTAAATAATTACGTTAATGAATAAGGATGATTTTCCAACATAAGATTGTGTGTTATACTGATGTAATGAAAGCTGTAACAAAGCAGCCATGGAAAAGTACTGCTAGAAAGAGAATATGTTGCTGTGACCTTAGGTCAAGAGGAACTCATAGCAGAGAGAACAAACCTGTGGTTAAAAACAGGGAAGAACGTATGTACTATCAGCCTAACGTGCGGCGCTGATCTATGCAAAACAGGAAAAGGGAGAGACAGGAGTGAGGTGAATATGTCTGAGCAAAGATAAAGAGATGCTGTAATGTGTAAAAAAGAAAATAGGAGCCACCGCAGCTCACCAAAGAAACTGCCTGACAACTAGCGTGTAAGTGAAGGGAGTCAGATTTACGAGCCACTTAGAATGCGCCACTTAGAAAAAGCAACACCCCAGAAAAACTACGATGTTTTGTAATGATAAATACTGGGTCAGGGAAATGTAGCGAGTCAGACTTCATGAACTGACACACTCTATTGATTGTCAGGGACAGGAGGATCTCGACCGAGAGCTCTGTATGCTTTATTCACTCACTGCTTAATAAACAGATAGATTGGTAACCGAATATCTTCTCCTATCGCTTCATTAAAAGAACAATTTCGCTCTCACATAGAAAAGCGAGAAATATCGGGTAGAATGGGCGAAAATCCAACAAAATATATTTGAAATCTAATATTGGAAGACCTTGCTGTCATTAATTTAAAACATAAACTTTTACATGAGTAAAAACGTCTTGGGTACAGTTGTCCTTTATTTAAACTCTGAAAAATTCAAACCCTCAATAGCAACCTCCAAGTCCCTCAGGTGAGGAACAACACTGCCCGTCCTCCGTAGGGGCGGAAGCACTCAGATTAACTCAATGCATTATGTTTTTTCTCTCTCGGCCTGTGATTGGCCAGAAAACGTTATTTGGCATTTCATGGGAGGTGGCCCTGCCTTCCTGATTGACATCGCACAACCACAGGTGCGGCATTCTTGAGAAGAGCACGACTCTGTTTCAAATCACCCACCTATTTTTTGTTGGTCGAAAGACTTAACTGATCGTAGATGCTTCAACAATCTGTGAAAAAACACTTGTCATTTTGTCCAGTGCTGACAGGAAATAGAAAAGAGAGCTTCACAAAAGAAACTGACAATAGCATTAATTAAAATGTTGCATTGTTTGAGGTAGTTTACCATTGTGCTCCAGATTTTCTTAAATTGTCTTCAACTAAACCATTCTACATCAAGCAGATAGCAGAGACGCCTAAATTCAAAACGCATACCAGTGACATAAGAAGTGAATTATGTCCATAAGTATTATTGCATGTTTTCTCCTGGATGCATTCAGAAATCTGTGAGTAGTTTGAATATTTGCATTTGCACATCAATTAATAACTTACATTGATAAGGCAGAGTGGAAAATGACAAATAAATTGGTTATTGTTTACTAGTTCATGGGGAAAAAATGGACACTGGAGACTGCCATGGCATGGTTAGTTTTGTGGGTGGTGGAAGAGGGACGGACAGGCAAGGGAATGTTGTGGATTATCATTCCATACTCTGGGGAATGAGGCTCTGGTAAACTCAAGCTCCATAAATATTTATTTACAGGAAGCGGAAAGGTATTACATAATGACTCCATGGAGAGCTGAGGAGAAAAAGACTAAACAAGCATTTGACAGCAGCTATAACTCTACTGAGGGTGAATAATTGGATGTGTTATTTTGCAAAAACGTCGCAAAAATGCATGAATGACCTTATTCTTGAATCAAACTTACAGGTTAATAATTCTTGGGAAACAATCCAATGTATTTTAAAGACCCATGCAACATTTTCTTTCTTTGTTGTAAAAATATTGCTGTTTTGTAAACCTTATTTGTCTTTGACACTTTGCTGCTTTGCCCTCCTCTGCTCAGCTGCTGTCCTCCCCAATTTTTGAGTCTCCAACCACCACTGATTTATATGTAGTATATTTGTCTGTGAAACCACTCGGTCTGCAGCAGCTCCATTCAAACTGTCACACAAGCTGCCTTTACATACAGTGACCACAGGAGAGAGACAGAGCACCACTATTGCACCTGATGTAATAACACTGTAATAACAGAGTTTAAGCTAAAGTTTGGCATCAAATCCTGATCTATTTTTCCATGAAAATATAAGTGGACATTCAAATTGGGAAAAACTAAACACAAAATATATGTTGTTTAAAAAGAAACATGAAGCAGAGAGAACAACACTGCTGCCCTTCATTTCATGTCATAAGTACACAAAGTTGGCAGTATTACCTAATACACTGTCTATTACTCTTTATATTACTGTGTGTTACTCTCACCCTACACTGAGAGGCACTCCTGAGCAGGAACACATCAGATCAGAGCTCGATTATTCCCCTCTTAGAATTACCCAGTTTAAATGAAACTGAGTTATTACCAATCAGGATAATGTTCAGATCACATCCAGTTAATTTAGCATGTTTATGTAGGAAAGCAGCAAAAGCCTCATTCACTGCAGTGCAGAAACAGCAATGGCTGCAGAAGCCAGACCTGACTGGTAATTTAATACAATGGGAATCAATCACAATGTGCATTACTTGTCAGTGCAGTAGTGATAGAGGATAACTAACTTATAACTAACTTAACCCATAGCATTAACATTAGGCAAAACCCGAGGTTTCTGCATGCAATTTCACCTGCTCAAAGGCCAATGCTGCATCTATAGAGATGAGTCAGAGGAGGGGTGTATGTGCTGTTTAACAGGGGTACATGTGAGAAAAAGGATATGACGGCAAAATGTTGGTTTGGATTGTGATGCTGCTGTCCAGACACTGTTACACCAGTGTTAAACTGCTCTGTCTGTGTCACAGCCCATAAGCCCTAGTCTGCCTCCACAGCACTGCTGGGCTACAAGTGCCTGCTGTACCCAGGAAGACCATTTGCATAGAGAAGACACAGTGCTCTGGGAGTGTTTATAGTCCTGTGAGTTTAACACTTGATGACTGAGAGCTGTCCTTCATGGCAACAGAACCCACAGCAACAATGACTTTTATCACCATCTTCATCTGGGTACTCACTTTCTGCATTCAAAGTGAGATTTATAAAACAATCAACCTTTTGCTCTTTTAAAATATATTATTATATTGATTTGTTTAATTAGCAATACATATTTTCAAGTGAAAAGTTGTGAAAATACAAATGTCTTTGTAGGTGAATGTTTTGATGACATTTTTTTATTCTTCCCTCCAGAATCCACAGGACAGGTGACTGTGACTCAGACTCCAGCTGGTAAATCTGCTCTCATAGGAGACACTGTCACCCTGAGCTGTAGATCCAGCCCTGCAGTTAACACCAACTGTGGTGGTACCAACAACTGCTTGGCCTGGTATCAGCAGAAACCTGGAGAAGCTCCTAAACTCCTGATCTATAGAGCAACATCACGTTACTCAGGGATTCCTGATCGATTCAGTGGCAGTGGATCTGGGACTGACTTCACTCTGACCATCAGTGGAGTCCAGGCTGAAGATGCAGGAGATTACTACTGTCAGAGTGAACACTACATCAGCAGTAGCTATGTGTTCACACAGTGATAGAGAGCCGTACAAAAACCTCCCTCTGTCAGACTGCACAGAGACTGCACTACTGCAGCTGGGACCTACTGCAGGTGCTGAGAGGGGAGGCACTGACCCAGGACACGGAGGGGTTCTGCTCCAGCACACTGGCCTTCTGTTGTTCAGTAATAGCTTTCTCACACTCAGCAATCTAATAGAATGAAGGCCAATAATAATGTCTACATGCTGTGTCATTTCATATGATGTCACAGCATTTTAATGCCTGTACAACCTGTAAAACCAAATATCAGGAAGTATTTTCCTCAGTTTCAAAACCTGCAGGACGAATTAGTTTATGTGTATGAAATGTTTGTGTTTTCCAAACATAAAAAGTATACAAACATAAGTTCATTCACATTTCATCAGTCTGTCTGTGGAGTCACTCAGTCTGGAGAACTTTCATTTAACTCACTTCACAGTAGCTGACATTACACACAGTGACCACAGGAGGGAGTCAGAACACCATCTCTCACCTGGTGTTATAACACTGCAATAACAGAGAGGAAGCTACAGTTTGGTATCAGATTCTGATCTGAGCTGTTCCAACCAGTGCTGTTTAACTCATATGTGATGGCCCTATAAATATGATTGGCTGTTGAAAATGGAGACAAGTAAACAATTAAGTTAAAAATAGTGAAAAGGAAATGTCAAACAGAGACACTCAGAGCTGCTCTTGATTTAATCTGTCAGTAATATGAGAGGTGAAACATCCCAGTGATCCCATTGCCAACAGAAGGCTCTTCACTGTGCTCATATCATAACTACAGTGTGAAATGCTGAGAAAGGAACTGATCACTGTGATACAGGGAAACACTGACAGTGATACAGTCTTTCTCTTTAATTTCACATGGAGATTCTGAGTCTGACTGTGAGACACATATTTCAACGGTGAGTGAATTAACATGAAATATAATTGTTTAAATCCACATTGTTAAGCTTTATTTCCTCTGGATTAGTACTCTTGTTATTTGCCCTTGAATAGGGTATTGCACCCTTGTGGTATACCCAATGTTTGAACAGCACTGGATTAGCACACCCAGGTCTACATGTTCTTACCATCAAAAAACAGAATAAAACCTTAATCCTGTTTTAAGCTGAAAATACAACTTTTTTAAAAATGAATTGCAGTTGCAGAAACTAATTGTTTTGGGAGGAAAATTTAATAAATTCTTCATGACAAAAAAAACATCATTTTATCAAAAATAAACATCACTTTATTTACTTAAAACATCATTGTATACATATCTTAAGGTTAGGTGGACTATATTATGCACAATTTAATCATAAATAATGAAACGCTGGTCTCAGCGGAAAAATTTAAAAATAGCCATTAATGATTATTCTGCAACCTTTTTAATGGAAGGCAAAGGAATCTAGAACATTCCAGAAACATCCCACACAATCTGGAGAAAAACAGCATATGGCATCACAGAGATATTCATACACTCTCATATTTTATACAGAATCATTAACACACCATTTGGTGCAGTAGAATGATTAATGGTTTTATAGTGTTTAAATATGATGGTTCTATTTTACCAAAAGGTCTTATGATGTTGTGTCACCATTTGAATACAGAACCAAAATGGGTCCCATATGCATGTCAGTTTGACAAAAAAGAGAATCAATGGATGGAGATGGTCACTTTTTTGGGCTTTAAGTTTTTGGTGTCGGGGACAATTAGTGTCATATAAATCTCATCATCACTACATAGTTATGGCTCTGAAACACTCTGAGAAGAAACAAGTTCATCAGACATGAATGAGATGTTCATGAAACAAGCTGACTCAGCAGTTTCTCAATGGGACACTTAAACTGGTCTGTCTGTGTCACAGCCTATATGCCCTGGTCTGCCTCCACAGCACTGCTGGGCTACAAGTGCCTGCTGTACCCAGGAAGAACATTTGCATAGAGAAGACACTTTGCATTGGCAGCACATGCTTCAGTGCTCTGGGAGTGTTTATAGTCCTGTGAGTTTAACACTTGATGACTGAGAGCTGTCCTTCATGGCAACAGAACCCACAGCAACAATGACTTTTATCACCATCTTCATCTGGGCACTCGCTTTCTGCATTCAGGGTAAGAGTTGGGAACATTCAGAAACACATATTATAATTGTCTATTGAAAAGTTATAAAATCAACAAAAATATTTTTTCTGTGGTATCAACAGATAATCTGATTGTTTCATATCCATTAAATAATACATGTTGTATGTTGCTAAAATTAGGATTTTTGAGGTGTTGTTTCTTCTCCTCAGAGTCTACAGGACAGGTGACTGTGACTCAGACTCCTGCTGGTAAATCTGCTCTCATAGGAGACACTGTCATCCTGAGCTGTAGAACCAGCCCTGCTGTGTATGTTTATAATGGTAATCACTACCTAGCCTGGTATCAGCAGAAACCTGGAGAAGCTCCTAAACTCCTGATCTATTGGGCAACATCACGTTACTCAGGGATTCCTGATCGATTCAGTGGCAGTGGATCTGGGACTGACTTCACTCTGACCATCAGTGGAGTCCAGGCTGAAGATGCAGGAGATTACAACTGTCAGAGTTTACACTCCATCAGTGGCTGGGTGTTCACACAGTGATAGAGAGCCGTACAAAAACCTCCCTCAGTCAGACTGCACAGAGACTGCTGGGACCTACTGCAGTTGCTGAGGGGGGAGGCACTGACCCGGGACACTGAGGGGTTCTGCTCCAGCACACTGAGCTTCAGTGGTTCAATTATAACTCTCTCACACTCTGTAATAAAATACAGTGAAGCAATGTGCCCCCACTTTTCCCCAGCCCATAATGCTCAGTTACATCAGTAAGCCTGGATAACCACTTTAACTCCAGAGAGCACAGAAAAGCAGGAGCGCTCCTCTGAAACATGTGATCTCAGCTGCTGCTTCTTTTCACTCTGCAGATACTGAGTCAGAGGAGGACTCTTCATGTGCAGCTTCAACAAGCAGACTCTGGGAAACACAACTGGCCACAAGGGGGTGCTGTGGTGCAGTGAGACATGGTCATGCTGCCTACTTATTACCTTTATCTCTGGGCTGTGCTTTCAACTGTTATGTGCAGCTTTGAGGGGCTTCTGAAAGAACCTGAGGACACAGGAACTTGGGCTGGTATTCTTCAAAGATAACTAAACTTGCACTACATGATCAATGACTTTTCTCAGTTAATACTTTCAGTGCTTGAAATGCATGTCTGTGCCAGTCACTGAAAGCAGACTGAGGAGAAAGGGAAGCAAAGCAATGCTTTTCAGCAGTAGAGCAGAGCAGAGCGGAGGACTGAAGCCCAAAGTGCATCCTGAACTGAACCCATATTGTGAGTGACTGCTTCACCACAGGATTCTTACAGCTTTAGGGATTGGTGAGGGCCAATGAGCCACATATAAGCCCAGACAGGTGGGGTGAGCAGCATGATCTGGCCTCCATAGTCACCCATGAAGGTCCTGTGTGCTGTGAGGGAAAGCTTTTACACAATAAAATGCAGTGAATGTTAGCAGAGCAGTAGTAATGCTGGAAGATAGGTAAAGCTAACTCCTGGGTCTGAATAGAAAAACCTCACATGTATACAGGGATGTTTCCCATTCCAAATGCATGTAGAGAAAACAGAGTCAATATTATGACTGACATATGATCATTGATTTGGAGAAATGAACCTTGGTTTGGGTTCAGTTGGTATCTGCAGGGTTTAGCAGGTTTATGTAAGGTGAAGGGAATGCTGGGTAGTGAGGTGGCTGGATCAGACACAGATCATCATGGGTCTGATACAGAGAGGAGGAGATCCCACCCTCCCTGTGCCACTGCCCTGTTCTGTTACACATTATCTGCTTATTCCACATTCATTCTTATTATCACTGTTATTGTGATTGATGTTATGTCAGCTGGTTTCTTAGCCGGTTTTGTTTTTGTTGTTATTGTTTGTATTTCCGTATTTCACTGTCATGTGCTTGTGTTTATGTTTTCCTCATGTGTTTTCCTCAGCTTTGTGCAAATTATATGGCAAGCAAAGATAAGACAGGAGAAAGTACAACTTCACCTGGGCCCATCTCAAACGACTGTACTGTCCTCTCTTTGTACCAGACACAACACCCTGCAACATCATCATGTGAATGAAAGTCACTTAAATTGCACTTGTTTGCAACTAACCAAACCATTATTGACTTACCTAACAACAAGGCAAAACAAGCACTTTTAGTTTTTATGTAAAGGTACCATTTCAAGGTACACCTTAGCTCTGTCACAACAATGCCCAGGATAATGCAGTGTTTTAGCTGAGCTACAAGAAGCGTATATAGTACAGAACTGGCTTGATTAAAAGAATAAATTCCATTATTTAATTTGCAAACTTCCGACCTTTGAGGACTTCTCTGAGAATATACTTATTTTTTGGAGCACAGTCCTAATCTCATTCATCTGCTTTTAATATGCACTGATTTAACTGACTTCAGAATGACAGGCCAGAGATGTCAAGCTCGAAGATATGATTCAGTACGCTCTGTCCCACAGTCCCTCAAATGGCTAAATGCCATTTTATTCAGATTTAAATAAACAAAAACATTTATGAAATAAATAATCACATAGATGATAAATTAGTCGATAAATTGTGAAATAATTCAACAAATGATATTCAACCCATTAAGATAAAATATTATTTCAGCATACTGATTTTCACAATACCATTATCATGTTTAAATTTTACTTCATGATGATGAAGTAGTGAATTATTTGATCTTTTTTTCATAAAAATACATTTTATTTACAAATGGCTTTTTCGAGCGACCTGTTTTTATTCTTAATGAATTTTTATTTCATTATGTTACTTTTATCACAATTACTTGTGAAGTGCAATTAATTCAGAATGGAAATACTAGCACCTTACGGCAAAACAAGTTTGCACTAACATTGGCCATTCTCATATACGATATGACAGCCTTACTTGAGTTAGCCTACATAGCTAGCTTGCTGTAGTAAGGTAAAACATTAAATCTCCAATTTCTTTTGCTTATCTGTTAGATTCAGGCACAGAACTGATCGATTAATTTTGAAGTAATGACAAAGAGACACTGCATTTGAGGAAAAGCTTTAGGTATCTACTTACAAGTCTGAAGGATGTAACTGTCCAAGAAAATAGTGGAACACAATATTGTAGTCAACTGTTCAAAGTGACTGGTAAATTTTGGTATGATATAGTTTCAATCAATGACAAGTCCAAATGACATATTAATTGATAGCTGTTTGCATTTTAAGAACATTCCTATTGTGACATCATAGAGGCTGAAATGCTGAAAATTCTAAACCACTTCAACATATTAGTGTTGCCGGGAAACAGAATGATGTGAATTCTGTCCAATTCTATGTTGTAAATTTAAAAGAATAAAATACATTAAGTAAAAGTAAGAGTTCACAGTACTGACCAAGCAAGAGTTTTACAAGAGACAATACCTTTTGGAGTCTTACTTACTCTATGATGTTAAAGCACATTCCGGCACAGTGGTGTTTATGGTCTTTATGATGGTACAGTATTGTATGATTTAATTTCTTGGTCAAATGAGGCAAATTTTGAAAAAAAAAAAAAAAATATATATATATATGGATGCATCATTTAGGCTGTTTTAAAAAAATAGAGTCATATATATGTATATAAAAATGTCTCTATCAAGCAAAACTCTATAAATGGGGGGGGGGGGGGGGGGGGGGGGGGTGACAACTACAAAACAAGAACATACTCAAACACAAGTTTAAACTCAAAAACAGCACAGCCAGGTCAAACAGCCACACAAAAGCTCAAAGTCTAATGTGAAAGCCCCCCTTCAGTCAATAAAGGCTGTGCTTAAATAGATAAACAATAAATAGATAAATAGATTGTGCCTAATTGAAGGCAAGTTCTCACAGCTGAGTTGATTAGAAATCACTCTCAGGTGAGGCTGCCTGTTCGTGAGGCCTCTGCTGCTGCAGCTCCAGTTAACTCTCCAGGCTGAGGGAGGGAACCAGGAGACTGACAGCAGTACAGTGGGAGGAGCTGAGGAGCTTGCTCCTCCCTCCACCTCTCCCAGCACCACAATACAGAAACACCTCCACACTTGTTCCATACCCCTCCGGTGATACCCTGTCCTTGTTGACTACGATGGAGAGTACAATTGTCCTTCAGTGTAATGGGAAACAATTAGAGTATGGATTATGTGTGATCGCAGCAGTGATAGGACAGAAATAACTCTAACCACAAAAATTAGGCAAAATCCAAGGTTTCAAAGTGTTAAAATCTAATTGTGCAATTTCACCGCCTCAAAGGTTTACACTGCACTGTTTAACAGGGGTACATGTGAGAAAAAGAATATGATGGCAAAATGCGAATGATGTTGGTTTGGATTGTGATCCTGCTGTCCAGACACTGTTACACCAGTGTTAAACTGCTCTGTCTGTGTCACAGCCCATAAGCCCTAGTCTGCCTCCACAGCACTGCTGGGCTACAAGTGCCTGTTGTACCCAGGAAGACCATTTGCATAGAGAAGACACTTTGCATTGGCAGCACATGCTTCAGTGCTCTGGGAGTGTTTATAGTCCTGTGAGTTTAACACTTGATGACTGAGAGCTGTCCTTCATGGCAACAGAACCCACAGCAACAATGACTTTTATGTAACCCACAGCAACAATGACTTTTATTTAATTATGAAATATATTTCATAATTAATTATATGCCAATATTAAATCAATTTGATGCTTTGAAGGCACAAAAATTGCATTGCCAATGAATATTAGTTTAGAAAATACATTTGCCCAATTTAACATGACTTCCGGTATAAACCACGCCCACCTCCAGTCTTCTATCCAAATACAGAGACAGAGACATATGTTTGTTGGTTGAACAGATAGAGATACAGATAATGACGTCTCTGTACACCTCTAATTCAGAAACAATCATAGTTCTCACCGTTTTAAGCAGCAGGGAATTTTAAACCACCCTGCAATGTCATGATTGTAATTTCTGTAAATGTTAATGTGTGAAGTGAACTGTGACTCTAAGTCAAACCAGAGTGACTGACACCTCTGCTGCTGTCCTGGTGCTGCTGTTGAATTCTCTCTCTTTGTCACAGCCCACAGTCTCCAGTTCACAGCACTGCTGGGCTACAAGTGCCTGCTGTACCCAGGAAGACCATTTGCATAGAGAAGACACTTTGCATTGGCAGCACATGCTTCAGTGCTCTGGGAGTGTTTATAGTCCTGTGAGTTTAACACTTGATGACTGAGAGCTGTCCTTCATGGCAACAGAACCCACAGCAACAATGACTTTTATCAACATCTTCATCTGGGCACCGGCTTTCTGTATTCAGGGTGAGATTCATTAAAAAATATTTAAATAGATATAATATTTTTGATTTTAATAAAAGGGAAGTATATGGCTGAAATTAACCATATGAAATAACTGTCAGGGCAATGGTGTGATATTCTAATGTGCTCATAGAAAATTTTAATATTTATTTTTTATTCTTCTCTTCAGAATGCACAGGACAGGTGACTGTGACTCAGACTCCTGCTGGTAAATCTGCTCTCATAGGAGACACTGTCACCCTGAGCTGTAAAACCAGCCCTGCTGTGTACAACAACAACTATTTACACTGGTACCAACAGAAATCTGGAGAAGCTCCTAAACTCCTGATAAAGCTTGTAAATCAGCGTATCTCAGGGATTCCTGATCGATTCAGTGGCAGTGGATCTGGGACTGACTTCACTCTGACCATCAGTGGAGTCCAGGCTGAAGATGCAGGAGATTACTACTGTCAGAGTGACCACTACATCAGCAGTAGCTGGGTGTTCACACAGTGATTCAGCCCCGTACAAAAACCTCCCTCAGTCAGACTGCACAGAGACTGCACTGCTGCAGCTGGGACCTACTGCAGGTGCTGAGGGGGGAGGCACTGACCCGGGACACTGAGGGGTTCTGCTCCAGCACACTGAGCTTCGGGGGTTCAGTTATAACGTAGAAATGCTCTCACAAGTAATACAATATTTGAGCATTTTTATGTCTGTAAATCCAACAGTATCAAAGCCCAGTGGATGAATAATTATGGTTATATGAATCACATTTTTTAAAAGTCCAGAAAACCAGCAACTGGATTACATTCATGAAGCAGTTTTCTGCATTCACTCTCAATAAAAGTAAATCTGAACTTTTTCACAATTAATACCATCATATCAAATGTGATTTTTTTGGGTAGGTTTCCATAAGAGTAAACTTCTTTTACATTTTCAATGACAGAAAGTATGGACATGAATGAAGGAATAATTTAGAAACATAGCTTAAATCTGTCAGAGAGACTGAACTAGTCAGGATCTTTAGTCTTGAACTGGATTGGACAGCGGTGCTGTTTCCATCAACAGCTTCACACCTGAGCTGACTCTTCCTCACCCTTACAGCTGTTACTGTATTATCCTCAACAATACTACGGTCACTTGGGTGCCACCTCAGTCCCTTGTGTTGAACACAGTGTGAAAGTGAGGCACTATCGGCCCCTCCATTGGACTGATGTGTGTTCTACAGAGGTGTTTCATAATCATTATTATGGTGTCTCTGTGGTTCTTCTCAAATAGAGACCATATAACCCCTCTTATATCACAGTAGGGTGGCTCCCCCTTGTGGTGTGGAAAATCATCAAGTCTAAGTACAGTACAAAATCGTTGCTGTCCTGACTAGTTATTTATCAGTATGTTGCCCAGACTGATATTATCAAATACATATTGGTTTGTCTGAATCATACAACAGAATGTTGTAATCTTAGCATCAAATGGCCCTCATTTGATGAGGTCGGCACAAACAGTCTTTAAACAGATAACCATATGGAATAACACATACCCTTTGCTCATGGTAATCTGCAACTATTCACATCATATGCATGATTTGATAGTGAGCGCTGTAGCGTGGGCGCTCTCTTACTGCGTAACCAAATGCATTTATTTGGAGCTGGTGCTGATCAGGACATCCTAAGACAGAGGAGAGAGACTCATGTGTGCTGGCAGGTAGAGGCATCCTTGATTCCATGGTGATGGCCAGGAGCCACGTGAGCACAGAGCCTTGGTAGACTCTCAGCCTCTGTCCCCACATCATCTCCTCCAGCAGAGGCATAAGCAGAGGAACTGCTGTGTGGAGACAATTCAACAGACTCAGCAAGAGCCTGAGAACGAGGTGAACAGTCAGAGGCTGGCTGCTCATTAAGTGGAGCCAAGCAGACTGGGTGAACTAGAGCTCTAACTCAGAGCTAGACCTACATAAATCAGACTCAAGGTAAATGTTAGCAGTGTAAGGTGAGAAGTGTCTGAGAGTCTTTCTACTCTGACTGCTAAAACTCTTGGAGAAATGAACAGTTTGTCAATCTAACATGGTCTACTCATTTGAACTGCATGGCCATATATTTAAAGTTAAATGTACATAAAAGCAGTACATTATAATTTTCATTCATAACATCTTGATCTGCTCTGATCTATGTGCATAATCACTGGGTATGAAATACAGACACTGATATAACTCCCTTCACCCAGCTCTGTCATGGATAGTAGTTAGAACAGCGTGCTTCAATAAATCTGAGCATATTATTTTCAGATAGAAAAGAATTTGCATGTATCCTGGATTCAGGAATTTGGAACTTCAGCTTAATGCAAATGATATGGCATACAAATATAAGACAGGAGAAAGCACAACTTCACCTGGGCCCGTCTCAAACGACTGTACTGCCCTCTCTTTGTACCAGAGACCATACTCTGCATGATCACCATGTAAATGACAGTCATTCATAATAATTTCTGTCTGTCCTTTATGTTCAATTCTGCATCAGTTGTCCATGTTCTACATTTGAACTTCCTTCCCATTGTGACATCATAGTTATGGAACTCCATTTTAGTCTAAATTAAATAAACAAAAATGTTTATGTAATGAACAGTCACATAATCAGATAATAAATTAGTTGATATATTGTGAAAGAATTCAATAAATAACATTCACCCCAGTATGATAAAGTATTACTTCAGCATACTGGCTTTGACAGTACCATAATCATGTTTACATTTGCTTCATAATGATGTAGTAATGAATTATTTCATCTTTATTTTATAGTTATACATTTTCTTCACAAATAGCTTTTTTGAGCAAAGCCTGTTTTAATTCATAATGAAACTTTTATTTCATAATGTCACTTTTATCACAATTACTTGTGAATTGTAATTAATTAAGAATGGAAATACGAGCACCTTATGGCAAAACAAGTTTGCACCAACATTGGCCATTCTCATTTATGATATGACACCCTTACTTTACTTACCCTACATAGCTGGCTAGCTAACAAGCTATATTAAGGTAAAACATTAAAACTTTTGTAATTTCTGAATATAAAAATCTGTTATATTCAGTTACAGAACTGATCAATTAATTTTGAAGTAATGACAAAGAGACACTGCATTTGAGGAAAAAATTTAGGTATCTACTTACAAGTCTAAAGAATGTAACTGTCCAAGAAAATAGTGGAACACAATATTGTCTTCTACTATACTAAGTGACTGGTACATTAGTACCAGTATATTAGTAAGATATAGTTGCAATCAATGACAAATCCAAATGACATATTAATTGATAGCTGTTTGCATTTTAAGAACATTCCTATTGTGACATCATAGAGGCTGAAATACTGAAAATTCTAAAACACTTGAACATATTACTGTTGCTGGGAAACAGAATGATGTGAATTCTGTCCAATTCTATGTTGTAAATTTAAAAGAGTAAAATGTTTTAAATAAAGGTAACAGTTTATAGTGCTGAACAAGCAAGAGTTTTATAAGAGCACCAACAACAGTCTTACTCTGTGATGCAAATTTTGAAAAAAAAAAAAAAGGATGTGGTATTAAGGCTGTTTTAAAATAAAAGTGTTCATGTGGGCTATTTAGAAAAATATAATACACATGAATAAAAATGTAAAAGTCTATAGAGGAAGGGACTTTGAATACATTACATCATTTCATGATAAAATATTACTTAACTCATATCTTATAACTTGCATTTTTAAAAACCAACAAAAGTTGATAAACTGACATCAGATTTTATGGGACTTAATTTCTCTGTGTAGTTCTCATAGATAATAACCTCATACATCTGAAAATGTAACACTGATGCAGAAATGCATGAATGATCATATTCTTGAATCAAACTGATAGGCTAATAATTCTTGGGAAACAAACCAATGTACTTCAAAAAGCCATGAAACTAATTCATGGGTTTCATTTAATGTGATAAATGTGGTGGCACAGTGGCAGGTGAGGCCACTGAGCTGAGCCAGGTGGTGAGTGGAAGTAAAACACAACAAAAAGTGGCCAAAGGCCTTTCATTTGTTTATTTTTTATTTTTTCTGGGGGGGGGGAGGAGCTACAAAACAAGAACATACTCAAAAACAAGCTTTAACCAGAAGAAGAAAAGAAGGAGAGAGAGAGAAAAAAAAACCCCAGCAAAGCCAAGTCAAACAGCCACTCAACAGCTCAAAGTCCTCCTTCAGCCTCTCAGGCTGTGCTTAAATAGAAGACCTAATTGAAGGCAAGTGCTCACAGCTGAGTTGATTAGAAATGTAAAGAGTACTATAATGCATTTCCATTACTGCAAAGTAAGTAATAGAGTCATTTAACACTTTACTTGTAAAAGCAATAATGAGTACTGTGTAAAATATTGCAGCTTTTATGTGTGTGTATTTATAACATTGCACTGTACATTTTATTCAAGAATTGGGTCATTCATGCATTTTCACATCAGTATTACATTTTCAAATTTATATGGTTATCATCTATGAGAACTACACAGAGAAATGAGTAATGAGTCCCGTGACACAGCGGCTGGTGTGGCCACTGAGCCGGGTGGCGAGTGGAAGGAAAAACACAGAAGTTTAAACAAGAAGTGGCCAAAGGTCTTTTATTTGACCCTTTTCCCAGGGAAAACCCAACAAAAACAAATGGCAACAATGAAACAGACAAACAGCACAGCCAGGGAAAACACAATTAAAACAAAACCAAGTCTAAACCCAAAGAAGTCCTCCTTCAGCCTATAAGGCTGTACTTAAATAAAAGGCCTAATTGAAGGCAAGTGCTCACAGCTGAGTTGATTAGAAATCACTCTCAGGTGAGGCTGCCTGTTAGTGAGGCCTCTGCTGCTGCACCTCCAGGTAACTCTCCAGGTTGAGGGAGGGAACCAGGAGACTGACAGCAGTACAGTGGGAGGAGCTGAGGAGCTTGCCCCTCCCTCCACCTCTCCCGGCGCCACAATACAGAGACACTTTCAGACTTGTTCCATACCCCTCAGGTGATACCCTGTCCTTGTTGACTACGATGGAGAGAGCAGCAAAAGCCTCTTTCACTACAGTGGAAAAACAGCAATGGCTGCAGTAGTCAGCCATGTCTGGTCCTTCAGTGTGATGGGAAACAATCAGAGTATGGATTATGTGTGAGTGCAGCAGTGATAGGACATAAATAACTCACACCATGAACATGAGGAAAAATCCAAGGTTTCAAAGTGATAAAATCTAATTGCAATTTCACCGCCTCAAAGGTTTACACTGCACTGTTTAACAGGGGTACATGTGAGAAAAAGAATATGATGGCAAAATGTGAATGATGTTGGTTTGGATTGTGATCCTGCTGTCCAGACACTGTTACACCAGTGTTAAACTGCTCTGTCTGTGTCACAGCCCATAAGCCCTAGTCTGCCTCCACAGCACGGCTGGGCTACAAGTGCCTGCTGTACCCAGGAAGACCATTTGCATAGAGAAGACACTTTGCATTGGCAGCACATGCTTCAGTGCTCTGGGAGTGTTTATAGTCCTGTGAGTTTAACACTTGATGACTGAGAGCTGTCCTTCATGGCAACAGAACCCACAGCAACAATGACTTTTATCACCATCTTCATCTGGGCACTTGCTTTCTGCATTCAGGGTGAGATTCATTGAAAATATTAAAATACAGAAATTCGAGAGAGATTCAAGTGTAGAGCTAAAAGTAAATGTATGAAATAACTGTATAAAATGTCTGGGAAATAGTGTGACAGTCTAATGTGCCTATGGATAAAATAGATTTTTATTCTTCTCTTCAGAGTCCACAGGACAGGTGACTGTGACTCAGACTCCTGCTGGTAAATCTGCTCTCATAGGAGACACTGTCACCCTGAGCTGTAGAACCAGCCCTGCTGTGTACAACAACAACTTTTTAGCCTGGTATCAGCAGAAACCTGGAGAAGCTCCTAAACTCCTGATCTATTGGGCAACATCGCGTAGCTCAGGAATTCCTGATCGATTCAGTGGCAGTGGATCTGGGACTGACTTCACTCTGACCATCAGTGGAGTCCAGGCTGAAGATGCAGGAGATTACTACTGTCAGAGTTACCACAAGATCAGCAGTAGCTGGGTGTTCACACAGTGATAGAGAGCCGTACAAAAACCTCCCTCAGTCAGACTGCACAGAGACTGCACTGCTGCAGCTGGGACCTACTGCAGGTGCTGAGGGGGGAGGCACTGACCCGGGACACTGAGGGGTTCTGCTCCAGCTCACTGAGCTTCAGTGGTTCAGTTGTAACGCTCTCACACTCTGTAATCTAATACAAATGTAGGAGCTGCTTCAACACTGACCTTCAGTGACTCGGGAATAAGACAGTCACACTCTGTGTCTCATCCTGTTGTTGCAGCTTCTTAAACACTGAGCCTCAGGAGTTCACTCAACTCCAGATGTAACTCCTGCTTCACTCCTATACTGACACTGGTAAAACTTTTCAGAATATCTAAGCAAATGAATGACAGAGCCCAAGTGCAATGTAAAAGGAATGTATTTTTATGATAAATGTTTTGACTGCAAAGCAGTTATATGTAACTTCCCAAGAAATAGCTGCAGTGTTCATTAGTCAGGGCAGTCCAAAGCGCTCTCCCCCAACACACATCACACAAGCTGCCATTACACACACTGACCACGGGAGAGAGACAAAGCCCATCTGCTGCTCATGATACAATTACATTATAACAGGAGACCTGAAGCTGTAGAGACACGCTATGTGAAATATACTATGATACTGTGTGGTACATGGAAAAACATTTAATGATATTTAATATTGTTCCATGTGTTTGTGGTAGCTGTAATGCCTGCTCTAGCTCTATGTAGCAAATTTACTGAATTTGACTGAAAAACTAACAGGTGTTTTTTTATTTTATTAATTTTTTTATTTTTATTTTTCACTAAAATTGTGTTGTCTTACCAAAAATACATATTTTGGGATGTAAGAGCAAGGTGACCCCATTGTGTTGCAACCCACTAAGGTGCAAATAACAGAATCACACCTTTCATCTGGCCCTTCACCTTAACACATGTATAACAGTAGAACAGAAGCAGTAGTGTTAGCAGGGAGAACAGCCGAGCTATCGCTGAGCTAAGAGAGGAGGCTGCCACTCTGAGGCAGGACAACCAGGCCCTGAGAGCCCAGCTGGCTGCTGTAAAAGAGCACATGCAACACAGGGAGAGATCTTTCATCAAGGAGATACAGCACCTATGAGAGCAGCTTCAGGAGCTCATATGTACTTCATGTACCACTGGAAACACACACACTGACACACAAACCATTCCCCTCAAAACAACACACCTTCCAATGACACAAACTACACTCTGTGCACAGCCCCCTGCCAAACTTCAGGGGGCTGTGCAAACTACTGGAGTCCAACAGCCCCTCCAGCACACAGGCCGACACCCCCTCCCTCCCAGACTCGCACTCTTCCCCAAACACACACCCCTCTCTGCACTACAACCCCAGCAGAAAACAACAAACACCACCAGAAGCTGAAGTGGTCCTTGTAATGGCTCTTTAAGTCCACACCAGCCTCACAGCACTGCCCAGCTCCCCAGGGGCCCTCGAGCACTCATCCACCTGCAGAGCTCCAGCCCTGTACCTCCCAGAGCACACCCCCAGCAGATTAAACCCAGCTACACTGCAGCCCTGTACCTCCCAGAGCACACCCCTAACAGAATAAACCCAGCTACACTGCAGCCCTGTACCTCCCAGAGCACACCCCCAGCAGAATAAACCCAGCTACACTGCAGTCATACTGCATGATCATTAAACAGCCTCACAGCCCTAAACAGAGTGTGGACTTATTTTTGCCATGAGATGTCTTAAGACTCTTCACTTATTCCACACTCAGGTAATGGTGCCTCTCACTCACTGCTAATGGTTTATATCAGTGCAGCTTAACTCAGCTCATCAAGACTTTCCCCTGATCCAGTCCTTTTACTCAGGACACAGAGCTGCTCTGCTCCCATCCCTTTCAAAGCTACTGTGTCAGTAATAAAACCAGGTGCTTCTGATAATCTTTGGTGAGCACTGGGTTCTGTATGTCCATCTTCATCACAGTTCACATGTTGCTGGTTAAATGTTTTCATGTGGAGTGCAGTGACCCGTGTTTCTCAGAAAGAGGAGAGTTAATCACATATCAAATTGATACAAGCTGATTTTAGCCAGAAGGTTTTAGGTAATGTGATTAAAAGTTAAGAAAGAAAAAGAGAGTGAAAGTATGAAGAAGAAGATTCTAAAGATTGAGACACATATGCTTAAAACGTCCCCTATTGGATGTTGTTCTGCTGTCTTACTAATTGATATTCAGAATTGGCATATGCAAATTATCATAGAACATAATTGCAGAAGTTAAAGTGTATTTTTATGTGCAACATATACCCTGGTCATGACAGTGAAATCCCAAAAGTCTGTTCCTTGCTGTCCTGGTGCTGCTGTTGAACTCTCTCTCTGTCACAGCCCACAGTCTCCAGTCCACAGCACGGCTGGGCTACAAGTGCCTGCTGTACCCAGGAAGACCATTTGCATAGAGAAGACACTTTGCATTGGCAGCACATGCTTCAGTGCTCTGGGAGTGTTTATAGTCCTGTGAGTTTAACACTTGTTGACTGAGAACTGTCCTTCATGGCAACAGAACCCACAGCAACAATGACTTTTATCACCATCTTCATCTGGGCACTCACTTTCTGCATTCAGGGTGAGATTTATGAAACAATCAAATATGTATTATGTGAATATACCATTTATTTGTTCAAAATGTACTATTTTAGTATTTTAATTACATGCATAAAAATACACTTATTCAAGTATGGCTATGAATGGGTACTGTTTTTTTTTCTTTTCCTTAGAGTCTACAGGACAGGTGACTGTGACTCAGACTCCTGCTGGTAAATCTGCTCTCACAGGAGACACTGTCACCCTGAGCTGTAGAACCAGCACTGCTGTGTATGTCTATAGTGGTAAGCACTGCCTAGCCTGGTACCAGCAGAAACCTGGAGAAGCTCCTAAACTCCTGATCTATGATGCAACATCACGTTACTCAGGGATTCCTGATCGATTCAGTGGCAGTGGATCTGGGACTGACTTCACTCTGACCATCAGTGGAGTCCAGGCTGAAGATGCAGGAGATTACTACTGTCAGAGTGAACACTGGATCAGCAGTAGCTGGGTGTTCACACAGTGATAGAGAGCCGTACAAAAACCTCCCTCAGTCAGACTGCACAGAGACTGCACTGCTGCAGCTGGGACCTACTGCAGGTGCTGAGGGGGGAGGCACTGACCCGGGACACTGAGGGGTTCTGCTCCAGCACACTGAGCTTCACTGGTTCAATAATAACTCTCAGATAAACTCTCATCGAATACACTGAGCATTGTCTATACATGCAATAATTTTAAAGTCCCATGGTTGAATAACAGTGGTTATATGAAAAACCTTTTTTTAAATAATGGCATTTATACGTAGTATACATCTTTTTGAAGCCACTCAGTCAACATTAGTTCGAGTCGATGTCACACAAGCTGCCATTTCATACAGTCCACCACTATTGCTCCAAATGTCATGACACAACAATTGCGATAGTTCAGTATCAAATCCTGAACTGGCCAGTGCTAATCAGAGCTGGTCTGCACCAATGAGATGGCCCTGAAAATATTACTGGTGTTACAAACTGGGACAGCTTAACAATATGATAAAACTGATTAAAAAAGAGCAACATGGAACTGCCCTTTATTTCATATGTCAGTGATAAGAGAGATGAAAGGGATATGTGCACACATCTTCATTCAAATAGATATAGTTTTCATTCTCTGACATTAAAAGCTTTAACTCTGTTAGACAGAATCTGGAACTCTTAATGGAAACACAAACATGTGGAACCGCCGTCTGTCTGGATGACCCACTGGTGGTTCAATGGGAAGAGGTGGTCACCTTATTTAGTTTGGAAGTTTTGAGTAGGAGGTTTAAAGATGTCATTTAAAAACTCCTGTAATTAATGAAATTGATGTTTTCAGGAACACTTTGAATGGGAACAGCAGCATTTGGCAGCACAGAGTTAGTCATGTGTATGTGCTGACCCATTGATGGGGCACTGAGACTTTGACCCTGGTCTGTCTCTGGAGACGTTAAACTGCTCTGTCTGTGTCACAGCCCATAAGCCCTAGTCTGCCTCCACAGCACTGCTGGGCTACAAGTGCCTGCTGTACCCAGGAAGACCATTTGCATAGAGAAGACACTTTGCATTGGCAGCACATGCTTCAGTGCTCTGGGAGTGTTTATAGTCCTGTGAGTTTAACACTTGATGACTGAGATCTGTCCTTCATGGCAACAGAACCCACAGCAACAATGACTTTTATCACCATCTTCATCTGGGCACTCGCTTTCTGCATTCAGGGTGAGATTCATGAAAAATAATCAAATAGATATGATGTCTTCAATTTTAATTAAAATTAAAATGACTGTTTGATTTTAATCTAAACGAAGTATAAGGCTTAAATTAACTGTATGAAATAAATGTATAAAATAACTATCTGGGCAGTGGTGTAACTTGCTTATGTACCAATGGATCATATGAATATGCCTTTCTATTCTTCAGGATGCACAGGACAGGTGACTGTGACTCAGACTCCTGCTGGTAAATCTGCTCTCATAGGAGACACTGTCACCCTGAGCTGTAGAACCAGCCCTGCAGTTTATGTCCATAATGGTAAGCACATCCTAGCCTGGTACCAGCAGAAACCTGGAGAAGCTCCTAAACTCCTGATCTATTGGGCAACATCACGTTACTCAGGGATTCCTGATCGATTCAGTGGCAGTGGATCTGGGACTGACTTCACTCTGACCATCAGTGGAGTCCAGGCTGAAGATGCAGGAGATTACTACTGTCAGAGTTACCACTACATCAGCAGTAGCTATGTGTTCACACAGTGATAGAGAGCCGTACAAAAACCTCCCTCAGTCAGACTGCACAGAGACTGCACTGCTGCAGCTGGGACCTACTGCAGGTGCTGAGGGGGGAGGCACTGACCCGGGACACTGAGGGGTTCTGCTCCAGCACACTGAGCTTCTAAGGTTCAGTAAACTCTCATACATCTAATTCACATCTAAAACACAAATACACTGAGACTGAATTTTAGTCAGGGTATCTGAGCCTTGAGAGGGAATGACAGTTATTTCAAATTCAAATGACAATGAATACAATTCAAAGTTGCTTGGTCAATCAGTTGAATGCTATTTTGTGTCATATAATAATATTTTGAATATATTGTAGTTGTACATATCTGTGGAAAGAGTAGCAGTGAACCCCCTGTGCAGGACAGTCCAGAGGAATTACATAACTGCCCATAGTGCTGATCAGGGATGGAGGCTCTCTCTTCATTTTGGGAGATCTGCTCTCATAGGAGACACTATGTAATCACCCCCTGCAGATCACCCCTCAGAAGTGAATCTGCACCTCACTTATACAGCCAGTGCAGATGCAGTCATAGTGCTCTCCCTTTTAAGCAGCAGGGTCTTCTAAACCACCCTGCAATGTCATGATTTTAATTTCTGTAAATGTTAATGTGACAGATAGTATGGACATGAATTAAGGAATAATTTAGAAACACAGCTTTAATCTATCAGAGAGACTGAACTAGTCAGTATCTGTAGTGTTGAACTGGATTGGACAGCGGTGCTGTTTCCATCAACAGCTTCACACCTGAGCTGACTCTTCCTCACCCTTACAGCTGTTACTGTATTATCCTCAACAATACTACGGTCACTTGGGTGCCACCTCAGTCCCTTGTGTTGAATACAGTGTGAAAGTGAGGCACTATCGGCCCCTCCATTGGACTGATGTGTGTTCTACAGAGGTGTTTCATAATCATTATTATGGTGTCTCTGTGGTTCTTCTCAAATAGAGACCATATAACCCCTCTTATATCACAGTAGGGTGGCTCCCCCTTGTGGTGTGGAAAATCATCACGTCTAAGTACAGTGCAAAATTGTTGCTGTCCTGACTAGTTATTTATCAGTATGTTGCCCAGACTGATATTATTAAATACATATTGGTTTGTCTGAATCATACAACAGAATGTTGTCATCTTAGCATCAAATGGCCCTCATTTGATGAGGTCAGCACAAACAGTCTTTAAACAGATAACCATATGGAATAACACATACCCTTTGCTCATGGTAATCTGCAACTATTCACATCATATGCATGATTTGATAGTGAGCGCTGTAGCGTGGGCGCTCTCTTACTGCATAACCAAATGCATTTATTTGGAGCTGGTGCTGATCAGGACATCCTAAGACAGAGGAGAGAGACTCATGTGTGCTGGCAGGTAGAGGCATCCTTGATTCCATGGTGATGGCCAGGAGCCACATGAGCACAGAGCCTTGGTAGACCCTCAGCCTCTGTCCCCACATCATCTCCTCCAGCAGAGGCATAAGCAGAGGAACTGCTGTGTGGAGACAATTCAACAGACTCAGCAAGAGCCTGAGAACGAGGTGAACAGTCAGAGGCTGGCTGCTCATTAAGTGGAGCCAAGCAGACTGGGTGAACTAGAGCTCTAACTCAGAGCTAGACCTACATAAATCAGACTCAAGGTAAATGTTAGCAGTGTAAGGTGAGAAGTGTCTGAGAGTCTTTCTACTCTGACTGCTAAAACTCTTGGAGAAATGAACAGTTTGTCAATCTACCATGGTCAACTCATTTGAGCAGCATGCCCATATATTTAAAGTTAAATGTACATAAAAGCAGTACATTATAAGTTTCATTCATAACATCTTGATCTGCTCTGATCTATGTGCATAATCACTGGGTATGAAATACAGACACTGATATAACTCCCTTCACCCAGCTCTGCCATGAAAAGTAGTTAGAACAGTGAGCTTCAATAAATCTGAGAATATTATTTTCAGACAGAAAACATATCTATGATACCATCTCTAATCAAAAACTTAGGTATCTACTTACAAGTCTGAAGGATCTAACTGTCCAAGAAAATAGTGGTGGAACACAATATTTTCTTCTGCTATACTAAGTGACTGGTACATTTTGGTAAGATATAGTTGCAATCGATGACAAGTCCAAATGACATATTAATTGATAGTTGTTTGCATTTTAAGAACATTCATATTGTGACATCATAGAAGCTGATATACTGAAAATTCTAAACTACTTGAACATATTAATGTTGCTGGGAAACAGAATGATGTGAATTCTGTCCAATTCTATGTTGGAAATTTAAAAGAGTAAAATGTTTTAAATAACGGTTAAGAATTTTCAGTGCTGAACAAGCAAGAGTTTTATAAGAGCACCAACAACAGTCTTACTCCATGATGCAAATTTTGAAAAAAAAAAAAAAAAGGATGTGGTATTAAGGCTGTTTTAAAATAAAAGGGTTCATGTGGGCTATTTAGAAAAATATAACACACATGAATAAAAATGTAAAAGTCTATAGAGGAAGGGGCTTTGAATACATGACATCATTTTATGATGAAATATTACTTAACTCATATCTTATAACTTGCATTTTTAAAAACCAACAAAAGTTGATAAAATGACATCAGATTTTATGGGACTTAATTTCACTGTGTAGTTCTCATAGATGATAACCTCATACATCTGAAAATGTAATACTGATGCAAAAATGCATGAATGATCATATTCTGGAATCAAACTTATAGGCTAATAATTCTTGGGAAACAAACCAATGTACTTCAAACACCCATGAAACTAATTCATGGGTTTCATTTAATGTGATAAATGTGGTGGCACAGTGGCAGGTGAGGCCACTGAGCTGAGCCAGGTGGAGAGTGGAAGTAAAACACAACAAAAAGTGGCCAAAGGCCTTTTTACATACTCAAAAACAAGCTTTAACCAGAAGAAGGAGAGAGAGGAAAAAAAAAAAAAACCCAGCAAAGCCAAGTCAAACAGCCACACAACAGCTCAAAAGTCCTCCTTCAGCTTCTCAGGCTGTGCTTAAATAGAAGACCTAATTGAAGGCAAGTGCTCACAGCTGAGTTGATTAGGAATCACTCTCAGGTGAGGCTGCCTGTTCGTGAGGCCTCTGCTGCTGCAGCTCCAGTTAACTCTCCAGGCTGAGGGAGGGAACCAGGAGACTGACAGCAGTACAGTGGGAGGAGCTGAGGAGCTTGCTCCTCCCTCCACCTCTCCCAGCACCACAACACAGAGACACTTCCACACTTGTTCCATTCCCCACAGGTGATACCCTGTCCTTGTTGACTACGATGGAGAGAGCAGCAAAAGCCTCTTTCACTACAGTGGAAAAACAGCAATGGCTGCAGTAGTCAGCCATGTCTGGTCCTTCAGTGTGATGGGAAACAATCAGAGTATGGATTATGTGTGAGTGCAGCAGTGATAGGACATAAAGAACTCTAACCACAAAAATTAGGCAAAATCCAAGATTTCAAAGTGTTAAAATCTAACTGTGCAATTTCACCGCCTCAAAGGTTTACACTGGACTGTTTAACAGGGGTACATGTGAGAAAAAGAATATGATGGCAAAATGTGAATGATGTTGGTTTGGATTGTGATCCTGCTGTCCAGACACTGTTACACCAGTGTTAAACTGCTCTGTCTGTGTCACAGCCCATAAGCCCTAGTCTGCCTCCACAGCACTGCTGGGCTACAAGTGCCTGCTGTACCCAGGAAGACCATTTGCATAGAGAAGACACTTTGCATTGGCAGCACATGCTTCAGTGCTCTGGGAGTGTTTATAGTCCTGTGAGTTTAACACTTGATGACTGAGAGCTGTCCTTCATGGCAACAGAACCCACAGCAACAATGACTTTTATCACCATCTTCATCTGGGCACTCGCTTTCTGCATTCAGGGTGAGATTTATAGAACATATTCAAATTGTTATACTGTCTTCAATTTTAATGGAATGGAAGTATAAAAAGTAAATGTATTAAAAAATATAAAATAACTGCCTGCAAAATAATGTGACATTCTAATGTTACTACGGATAATATAAGTATTTTTTTTATTATTCTTCCCTTCAGAATGCACAGGACAGGTGACTGTGACTCAGACTCCTGCTGGTAAATCTGCTCTCATAGGAGACACTGTCACCCTGAGCTGTAAAACCAGCCCTGCTGTATATGGCAACAACTATTTACACTGGTACCAACAGAAACCTGAAGAAGCTCCTAAACTCCTGATAAAGTTTGTAAATCAGCGTATCTCAGGGATTCCTGATCAATTCAGTGGCAGTGGATCTGGGACTGACTTCACTCTGACCATCAGTGGTGTCCAGGCTGAAGATGCAGGAGATTACTACTGTCAGAGTTACCATGTGATCAGCAGTAGTGGTGTGTTCACACAGTGATAGAGAGCCGTACAAAAACCTCCCTCAGTCAGACTGCACAGAGACTGCACTGCTGCAGCTGGGACCTACTGCAGGTGCTGAGGGGGGAGGCACTGACCCGGGACACTGTTCTGCTTCAGTGGGTCAGTTATAACTCTCTCACACTCTGTATACTGACACAGTTGTACCTGCAATGTCATACACTGACATTGAATTAAATGATCAGAATATCCAAGCCAGTTAATGACAGCTGGGGGAAATTCAATTGGCAGTGTGAAAAACATTCTAAAACTTCAAAACTGCCCAGATGGATAACTGCCAGTTAATGAAAAGTACTTTCATGATAAATCTGTTGACTATGAAGCAGTGGTATGTAACATGTCTTCATAATTGTAGCAGTGTTCACCAGGCAGGGCAGTCCAAAGCGCTCTCCCCTATCACACCTCACACAAGCTGCCATTACATACAGTGACCACAGGAGGGAGACAGAGCCCATCTGTTGCTCATGATACAACTGCATTGTCATAGAGGAGACCCGAAGCTGCTGAGACACACAATGTGAAATATACTGTGATACTGTGTGATACATTTACTGTGTGATACTAACAAATAACAGGTATTTTTTAGTTTATTTTTTTTATTTTTAGTTTTTACAAAAATTGTTTTATCTTACCGAAATACATACAGTATTTTGGGATGTAAGAACAAGATGACCCCATTGTGTTGTATGTACAAGTGGCACATGAAATGTGCAACCCAATAAGATACAAATAACAGGACCCATAGAACTAAAGAATCACACCTTTCATCTGGCCCTTCACCTTAACACATGTATAACAGTAGAACAGAAGCAGTAGCGTTAGCAGGGAGAACAGCCGAGCTATCGCTGAGCTAAGAGAGGAGGCTGCCACTCTGAGGCAGGACAACCAGGCCCTGAGAGCCCAGCTGGCTGCTGTAAAAGAGCACATGCAACACAGGGAGAGATCTTTCATCAAGGAGATACAGCACCTATGAGAGCAGCTTCAGGAGCTCATATGTACTTCATGTACCACTGGAAACACACACACTGACACACAAACCATTCCCCTCAAAACAACACACCTTCCAATGACACAAACTACACTCTGTGCACAGCCCCCTGCCAAACTACTGGCCCAGAGAGACACAACCACTCCTCCTGACACAACGCAATCAACAGAGTCCAACAGCCCCCCCAGCACACAGGCCGACACCCCCTCCCTCCCAGACTCGCACCCTTCCCCAAACACACACCCCTCTCTGCATTACAACCCCCAACAGAAAACAACAAACACCACCAGAAGCTGAAGTGGTCCTTGGAATGGCTCTTTGACGAAAGTCCCCCTGCGCCACGGGTCACCGTCCTTAAAGTCCACACCAGCCTCACAGCACTGCCCAGCCCCCAGGGCCCCTCGAGCACCCATCCACCTGCAGAACTCCAGCACTGTACCTCCCATAGCACACCCTCATCAGAATAAACCCAGCTACTCTCCAGCCCTGTACCTCCAAGAGCACACCCCCAGCAGAATAAACCCAGCTACACTCCAGCCCTTACCTCACCTCCTACCCCACTAGCCCCTGCTTCTGAGCTGGGTGAGATCAAACACCTGCTCACCATCCTGTGTGCCAGGCTGCTCAATTACATGTTGGTCAATACATTGTTAAATATTAAATATGTGTAACTTAACATTGAAATAATTCCTACCATGAAAAAGTCTGATTTCAAATATGTGTTTTTGTTTCTCTTAAAAATACCATGATCCTTTGATTCAGACCCTGAATTCCTAAAATGTGTCTCAGATGTTGATACTTTAATCCTAGTTGAAATTTTGCCCTCCAGGGTATGGTGAAATAATTGTGCCCTCAATTAAAAGAAGGGAGGTGCGGCATGGCAGAGACTCGGGGGGGGGGGGGGGGGCAGAACCTGATTTTACTGACTCACAGGGAAACAGCCATGTGTTTGGGAATGCCCCTCTGTACCAACCAACAAACAGCAAAAGAAAGAACCCCGACAGCACAGTGAATAAGAACGGTGAGGAGTTAGTGCATCCCTGTCAAGCCTTAAGCGTGTATATCATTAACGGCAGGATCAGAGGGGACTCTTTAGGTCGGCTCACATATTGCTCGGCTCTCGGGGCTTGTGTTGTGGAATATGCTGAATCTGACATGGACCCCTCCTCCATCAATGCATTCACTGACAGTGTCAAACTCCCCTATCAGACCGTAACCAAATCAGTGTGTTTCTGGAAAGATCTGAACAAACCAGAGACTCTCACATCTGTATATTTGTATTACACATGTAATACACTCCAGAATAATCTGTTCCTCAGAGATCTGATGTCTTTTTGGCCCTGTAGTTCTGGGACCAGAGCAGAAGTGCTGACATTTGAAAATAAACAGTGGAGAGAGCACAGACCATGTGTGTTATAAAGTGCAGCCATCTCACATCACAACCTCTCAGACCAGAGTCAATATGAATATCATATCAAATTCAGCTACAATACAACACACAATTCACCTCTGAACTCAAGAAAATGATTGACTCTGAGTGATTATGTACTGATATGAAACATATTTCAATGTAAAGTCATATTGATTCTGTGGAATATTATAATCAGTGAAACACAAATCTTGTGTCTCAGTGTCCCTGGCTGTTGTGCAGGAGGTGCAGAGAAGGCTCGGGGTAACTTTATTTAACACCCTCCTGCCCTGTCAGAGGGGAGAAGGCTTTGGGTGAGGTCGGACCCCTATACAGCCAAAGGAAGAGACATTTGGGGACTGATTGCCTCATCTGTTGTTTATTTGTAAATATTCACAGTTTATTCATTATTACTTTAGTTTGTTAACTTTTTTAAGTTCTCACTTTAATAAATTTGTGACCATTCACCCTATTTTTCTGTGTTGTCCTCTTGTTGACCGCTCACCATCCTCACATGTGACATTAATCAGATTTTGAAGGAGGTCAACTACTTGATGACAGAATTGCAGATGCTTTAATCATTAAAATGACAAGCACACAAAATGATCTTATGTGTCAAAATGAACAGTGCCAAAATCAGGACAACATATTTTAATCAAGGAACAACTGCAACTTGAAAGAGGAAAAGTGATTGAAAAGTTGGATCTCATCCATGGAGACAGACAGACAATGACTGAGAGCTGTCCTTCATGGCAACAGAGCCCACAGCAACAATGACTTTTATCACCATCTTCATCTGGGCACTCACTTTCTGCATTCAGGGTGAGATTTGTGGAACATATTCAAATAGATATGATGTCTTCAATTTGAATTGAATGGAAGAACAAAACAAAGTAACTTTATGAAATAACTGTCTGGGCAATGGTGTAACATCCTTATGTGCCAATGGATAATATAAATATTTATTTTTTTATTCCTTTCAGAATGCACAGGACAGGTGACTGTGACTCAGACTCCTGCTGGTAAATCTGGAGAAGCTCCTAAACTCCTGATCAAGTATGCAAATCAGCGTATCTCAGGGATTCCTGATCGATTCAGTGGCAGTGGATCTGGGACTGACATTCTGCACACCCAGGCCTAAATGTCCTTACATTCTTACCATCATTAGCTGGTAATTGAAATGAAACATTTTTTATAAAAATTCAAGAAAATAATAGTTTTTTCCCATTGTTGCACCTATTATTGACAACCATAGTGCACATTTGCCTTTTGACCATTCTCTTCATTGTTTTTTGCCTGACAGTAGCCTGGGTTGATACGCCTTCGCAATCTGTGAAAATTTGTAAAAAAAATAGAAAGGGCATATCCTGAATAAATTAATTAATATCATCATTGTTTCTGTAAGTGACTCAGATTTAAAGTAGCATAATCAGAGAGGGAATGACTTACTATTTAACCATTTATTACACACACACACACACACACACACACACACACAGAGCTCTCAATGGAGATCTGAGAGCTTGCCTTCCCCACATCTGTTTTTGAACCAGGTCTTGATTTTCTTCAGATTAGAGAATGAGCTGTACATTGAGGATCTTAGTTTTTTCTTAAGATGGTGAAGGTGGTAGTAAATCAAAGCAGAATTCATCTTCTGGCCATGTGTTTGCAAATGTGAATGACTTCTTCATGGTCAATGGGGACGTCCCTCTCAATGGACAGCAGCAGCAGATCTGAGAGCCTGCCTTCCCCCCATCTGTTTCTGAGCTGGGTCTCCATTATTTTCTGATAATGGTGCACATTGATTTGACAGTGGTGGTAAAAAGGGGTCTGTGGTCTGACAGTGAATGCACTAATGTCAGAGGGGTCCATATCAGTGATGGCATAGTCAACTACACTAGCCCTAAGAGCTGGGCAGTAAGTGAAGCTCCCTAAAGAGTCCCCTCTGATCCTGCCATTAAGCATGTACAGGCCTAAAGCTCCACAGAGACGCACTAACTCCCTACTGTTTTTGTTCACAGCACAGTCAGGGCTGTGTCTCTGTGGAACAGTTGGTGTTAGGTTCAGGGGGTTGTGTGTGATATTCATTTCTTAAATCAAAAAATGTACATACACACACGTTTAACAATTATAATATAATTTTACTGTAATAAAATAAAACATGATTACACAATAGTTCTTCAAATGAACCTGCTAAAAAGCCATATTGTTATATACAGGGTTGAACTTGTACTGAGGTAAACTGGAGACATCTGAAACGGTGTCTCTCTCTCCTACCTCTACTCTTACCTAGTGTATCTATGTACAAATCTGTGTGTGTTTCCACAGGCACATATGTTTAAAATATATAAATTACTGTTTGTGTGTGAGCTATGAAACAGAATTTGGTTGAGTGTATATTTACGTCAGTGTGTGTGGATGTTATGTGTGCATGTGTACATTTGTGTTTGTGAGTGAACACACATTTTTTGGTATGTGTGTGTGTCTATGTATGTATGAGGAGTGTGTGTAAGAGAGTTTGTTTATGTGTGGATGGAAGTGTCAACTGCAAACAGTCTTTCTTTACTGTGTTTGCAGTTGTATAAGTGTGTTTGTGTGTAGCAGTTCCGGTGTGAGTGTATTGATACATCGGAGCCTATGAGTGTGTGAGTGTGTGTGTGTGTGTGCATGCATTTTACAGAACATGGAGTGTGTGTGTATTTGTGTGTGTGTAGCAGTACAGGTGTGAGTATGTGTGCATTTGGATTACAGCATGTTTTTATAGGTGAGTGTGTAAGCTGGAGTGGATATGTGTCACAGGGAGAGTATATAAGTGTGTGTGTGTGTGTGTGTCTCTCTACTCCAGTTGGCACAGGGGCACTGAGGTATTAGATCCATACACTCCAAACCCAGCACAGAGGGGTGTGTGTGTGTGTGTGTGTGTCTCTACTCCAGTTGGCACAGGGACACTGAGGCGTTACATCCCCACACTCCAAACCCAGCACAGAGGGGTGTGTGTGTGTGTGTGTGTGTGTGTGTGTGTGTGTCTCTACTCCAGTTGGCACAGGGACACTGAGGCGTTAGATCCCCACACTCTAAACCCAGCACAGAGGGCTGTGTGTTCAGTGAAGTTGGTGTGGAATCTGTGCAGGAGGGTCAGTGTGTCAGAGTCAGAGACGCTGTAGAAGGACACTGTGCCGGCTGGACGGTCCACACACACTCCTACTCTGTACACACACACTCCTACTCTGTACACACACACTCCTACTCTGCAGTAGGGGGAGGGGGGGGCAGGTATGCGTGTTTGATTCTTATTGTGCCAGACAGAGTATCTGTGTTTAGAGCAGTACAGACTCCAGGAGTTTTTATTCCACCCAAACACACAGTCATCACCCTCTCCTTTCCTGCTGATTCCTTTATATGTCACTGCTATATGAACCCATTCCCCACTCAGACTCACTCCACTCAGCCTCCCAGTAACAGCAGCGTTCAGACAGACTCTCTCTGCACAAAACCTGGGGCCAGCCATCAAATCTCTCTGGATGATCAGGATATGGCTGCTCTCTCTCTGTGTTTGTCACCTTCCTGTTCCCCTCAGACAGAGACAGGTATCTGTGCGCTGTGTTTGGATCCAGTGTGAGCTGACAGCCATCTGTAAACCAGAGACATTAATGAGATTAATTATCATTATTTATATTCATCTAATTATGTGTGACTGAGTGTGTGTGAGAGAAAGAGAGAAACAGGGTTGTGTTTGTATGTGTGTGCGCACCTCTGTGTGAGTGTGTTCATGTGTGTGTTTGGAGTATGTGGGGTTGTTTGTGTGTGTGTTTATGTGTAGGTGGGCGAATGTTTGAAAACACCATCTGCAAACAAACAAAAACTGAACTCAATGACCATGAGAAACACACACACGCACGCACGCACACACACACACAGTGCTGTATGTATGGACAGACTTCTGTCTGCGCATGGAAGAGAGAATGGTGAAGAGAGGGACTGAAAAAAAGAGTTGAAAATAGATGTGAAAGAAAGAAGGAAGAGGGGAAGGAGAGGAAATGGAGGGAGTGAGTGTTCAGTGCTGACAGACTCACATTTCCTGGGTCCTGGTTTGTTCCTGCTCTCTCCTCCATGGTCCACACTGTAGGAACAGCAGAACAGACAGTGACTGAGTGACACACAGTGTGGAAACTCTCTGTACTTACAGCAGTGTGTCTATGAGGTGCAGTGTGGAAACTCTCTGTACTTACAGCAGTGTGTCTATGAGGTGCAGTGTGGAAACTCTCTGTACTTACAGCAGTGTGTCTATGAGGTGCAGTGTGGAAACTCTCTGTACTTACAGCAGTGTGTCTATGAGGTGCAGTGTGGAAACTCTCTGTACTTACAGCAGTGTGTCTATGAGGTGCAGTGTGGAAACTCTCTGTACTTACAGCAGTGTGTCTATGAGGTGCAGTGTCGAAACTCTCGGTACTTACAGCAGTGTGTCTATGAGGTGCAGTGTGGAAACTCTCTGTACTTACAGCAGTGTGTCTATGAGGTGCAGTGTGGAAACTCTCTGTACTTACAGCAGTGTGTCTATGAGGTTCAGTGTGGAAACTCTCTGTACTTACAGCAGTGTGTTTATGAGGTGCAGTGTGGAAACTCTCTGTACTTACAGCAGTGTGTCTATGAGGTGCAGTGTGGAAACTCTCTGTACTTACAGCAGTGTATCTATGAGGTGCAGTGTGGAAACTCTCTGTACTTACAGCAGTGTGTCTATGAGGTGCAGTGTGGAAACTCTCTGTACTTACAGCAGTGTAAGTGTGTCCAGTTTAGCAGCAGAGAGCGCTCTCACTCCTGAGTCTCCTGGGTGATTGTAGCTCAGATCCAGCTCTCTCAGGTGTGACGGTTTTGAACGCAGAGCTGAAGCCAGAGAATCACAACCTCTCTCTGTGACTCGACAGCCTGACAGCCTGCAGAGAGAAGGAGACCAGCTCTGGTCAAACACACCTTTCAGAATCTGAATATAAAATAACAGGGCTGTGGAATTGGTGATTATCATTATCAAACACATAGCAGTGTGTTACACACCTTTCAGAATCTGAATATAAAATAACAGGGCTGTGGAATTGGTGATTATCATTATCAAACACATAGCAGTGTGTTACACACCTTTCAGAATCTGAATATAAAATGACAGGGCTGTGGAATTGGTGATTATCATTATCAAACACATATCAGTGTGTTACACACCTTTCAGAATCTGAATATAAAATGACAGGGCTGTTGAATTAGTAGTATACACCTTAGTGTTGTTATTTTAATGAGTGGGACTGACTCATTTACTTCTTTGTTTTCTATAATTGAAGGTATGTAATTAATATTGTAACACTGAATGGATCATTTTCAAAAGTAACAATTCAGTATTTTATTCCCTTATGAACACTGAAATTGCCATTGGAAAAACACACATTTTAACATCACAGATTGACTGTGCAAAGTGAACAGAAAGCTTTAGCCTGAGTCATTATTAATATTAGAGGGATATTTGGTCACATTTGATCCCTTCATGAAAGAGGGGGTTTGTGTTTGTTACTCACCCCAGTCTCTGCAGTTTACAGAGTGGGTCCTCCAGTCCAGCAGAGAGCGCTCTCACTCCTGAATCCTGCAGCTCGTTGTCTCTGAGCTCCAGATCTCTCAGCTCTGAGTGGGGAGAATACAGGACTGAGGCCAGATCATCACAGCAGCCCTCTGTGAGATTACAGCAACCCAACCTGTGGAGAGAACACACACACACAATAAATATACACCAACCCAGCCTGTGGAGAGAACACACACACACACAATGAATTGTACATTTACTCTACATTTTGTTGTGCCCTCATGTGTGAGGATAGATTTTGGCATATTCAATGTTTTGTGATAATATCATTTGGCTGTATTGAATGTTTTTTTTAGAATGACAAATGCTATTCAATTTTGGAAAACAGGCAGAGAGTGGGGCCCCTGTAGAAGAAGGAGGGAGTGAGGCTCCTGACAAAACAGACAATGGGGCCCCTATCCAAGCAGCTTTGAACTTCATTATTGGTATTATTAATCACCCTTAATCATTCAAATCAATATAAGAGACAGCTTTAATTAATTATGAACAATCATTACAGTCATTTAGCAGATGCTATTTATCCAAAGTGACTTACAATTGATTAGGCTAACCAAGGGTTAATCCCCTCTGGGAGCAATGTGGGGTTAAGGGACTTGCTCAAGGGTCCAACGGCAATGGTGTTCTTGCTGTGGCTAAGCTGGGGCTTGAGCCACCAACCTTGGGGACCCCAATCATGCACCTTAGCCACTAGACTACAGACTGCCCAATTATTATCTCTGAATCATGAAAATAATTGTCCATTTGGTCATTTTACTGGGATACCAACATCTTCAGTACCTCTGAAATTTTAGTAAATTGCCCTTAACCTAATTTGAACTGAATAATACATAGTCATGCTCTGTCTTGGCTCTCTCAAGGCAAGCCAGCCTTGCCCTCCTTTGCAAATGAGTAACTAGGGAGTGAGATTGTAAACCTGAAAGCTCAAAACAAACTTCCTCCAAGATCTACAAACCTTTAGCAAAAAAGCTCTGCAGTATCTAGATGATTTGCACTCTGCCAAATCAGATCTCTGCTCCTACAGAGAGGATTTTTTCCTTTTATTTTTTCTCTTGAAAGTGAATGCTCTGCAGTAATGCAGTCACATGACGCCCCTTCTTTTATTTCAGTGGTTCACGTCTCATCCCCACTCACCTCAATTCTGCAAGGAGCCACATATAACCAGGTGCACAGAAACACTTTGCATTCTGATCTGGGTCCAGTATCCGGTCTAGCTGACCTCAGGTCCCACTCTACTTCACTAAGCAGTGTTTCAGTGGAAACCACATCAGACCATGTGCTGATATCTCACTCTTCACACAGTGAAAAGGGGAAAGGGGGGTCTCCTTGTGACTCAGGCTGCTCTGAGCATCATTCTTCTACTTCCTCTAACCAAAACATTTCAGTCTATTCAGGTCTTTAATCCTGCACCCTTCCAAAGGGGGGACCAGAAGATCTCAGCACGAAACTTCTGACAATCGTATGATTTATCCCCCTCCACACAGGGAACACAAACTGTGTTTCAATACAGATACCTTTCACTGGGGATGGGTATCATTAAGATCTTATTGATACCTTACTGATACTGTTGAACAGTTTGCCACAAAAACAGTAGAAAGTCTGGCTTCATTTTACAATAACACACTGTGACGGAGGGCTCTGTCACGGCTTGCGGCGCCATTTAATGCTCACTTTTTTTCCCATACAAAGTTCCCCTGTCTGTGGTAGCTAGCTTGCAGTGAGCGCACACACAGTTGTGTTAGCATATGCCCTGGGTCATACACACATACATGAACATTCTGCATTCGTTTTTCCCTCTCTGTTTAATATGCCAACCTTAATCACACAAACACACACATTTGGTTATTGTTTTGAGTCTTTTATTTTACTTATCTGGTTATTGTTCGGTGTATGTTGGAGCGCTCAGTGTTTGTGCTGTTTTCGTTTCTTTTGGTTGCCGTAGTAATGCTTCCGGGTACTACGGAGGGTGGAAGGGACCAAACCGAGCATTTAGCTGGGCAGGCTTATGAAGCGCCTGACCCAAAAGAACGGATACATTTCAGGGCGGTCCTCAGACGCCACCATTTTAATGAAATTGTTTGAAATGTTTTTGTGATTTATTGCTGTTTTGTATAACAAATATAAGACTATCATTGCAGAGGAATGATGAAATCATGATACATTATATTGAAATGTATGGATGTGATCTATCATCATGTTCAGTTGCAAAAAAAATAATATATGTTGCTACAGTATTTCTAAATACAGGCTAGAGATAAGCCAGGTACAGAAGAGAGTCAAACTTTCAAATCTCTCCTCTCACACGAGCTCAACCCCTGTATTCACACTCATGTTGTTTTGTCCTCAAGACATAAACAATCAATGCTTAAGATTAAAAGGGAAGCCCAGACCATTTGGGACACCCTGCGTATCGTGCCACAAATGAAAAAACTGAGGTTGACCAGAAGGTCCAGAGCAAGTGCCAAGTCACTCCCTCAGAACCTAAGAGCCCCAAAAACACATTAAGAAAACCTTTTGGCCAAAATTTTACTCTAGTTGTTTTTCTCAATCCAATGACAGCAAAAATTGGAGAGAAGATAATTCAGGTAGACCCACAGGTACAGACACAGATGGGGAAGGAAGCTCAGAATAGTTTGACAGTAGCTGCACTGCTTAGAAAGGAACATAAGTTCCCATATGCTCATCAGGAAAAGGAAACCTGCAAACAGAGTACCTCTCCTCCTCCATCACTCTCTTCTCTCTTTGTTCAACTCCACCTTACCAAAGGGGGCTGCATGAGTCATTTTTACTCAGCTTGGTTTGCCTGTAACAACAGCAACCATTTCACTCTAACCATTAGTTTATTAAGCCATTTAATCAGACATATTAATGGTAATTTAGTCATTTACTGTCGACTGTTAAACCCAGCCCAATCAGGCAACCACAGCTACAGGATGATCTTTGCAGGTGCATTGGGCACATCCCTAGAGTGCTGCCCCATTCTTACATTTTTCACAACACCTCCTCATTGTGAGTAGCTGCTCACTGACCCAGTGTCATGTAAGTCAGTAATTAGCTGGACTTCAGGAAGTACCACTAATGTAAGACTGTTAACATACATCTCCTGGCTAGGATATCACACAAACTAGGATGACCTATAGAAATGAGATCATTATGTCTGTATTTCCATTTCTTGATACAGTCACCAGGATAAACAGTCTCTGTCAGAACAGCACAAGGGTACCTGGGGGTAACAGCCAGGAATCACCCTTCCACAGCAGCTCCTGTCTGAAGGGACTAAACAGTCCAGTCCGGACCAGACCAGACCTCAAACTGTAGTCAAAAGTTCATCTGATCCATAGGGCACCCCCCTCAGACTTCTCATGACTGGATCACTGACAACTCATACTCTGCCTCACTAACACTCCTGACCACTTTAAGCATAAACCTCCCAGGTGCTGCTGTTTTCTTATTTTCCATTCTGTTTTATTGATTGATAGCTTTGAGTGAACCTTAATAGTCAGTCCTTGACTGTTAGTAGTGTTCTCTTTTGATATATTATTCATGATTGGTTAAATTTTACACATAACTGCCCAGATGTCTACAGCTGTGTATGAACTGCGCAGATTTGCCAAACTGTCATAACCAGTCAAATGAACTTGAGGACCTGTGGAATGTTGAATGACTTTTGCGCTCTAAATGAATACTGGCTTAAGCCGCATACTGAGACCAAAGGGGGGTGTAGGGACAATGGAACTACATTTCCACACACTCCACAGGAAACACCAGTGATGTTTATAGCACCGCCCCAGCCTGACATCCTCACTTACAGTAAGCCAATTCTGTAACCCCAGAAACATGCAATGGGCAATGAAAGTTATAGAACTAGGAAGAATTGTTCCATTGTTCCCTCTCTTACTCTCCCAGCTCTTACTCATAAGTTTATCCTCATGTGCAGAACACACACAGGAAAACTCACACACTCTCACACTATAACTACTCTCAGTCCAACACAGAAAAATATGCTGACTGAGTCAATGAGTTGAAAGTAAATTTATAAGACTAAAAACTTGTAAAAAGCATAGTCCACTCATTCAATATCCACCTAAACTAATGGTAAATTGGATGTTACATAGAGAATGTAGACAACATATAGAGAAGGTTCAGGGTCAGGGTAAGAGGTCACCAGAGAGGGCAGGTAGGGGAACTCTCTGTCCCATCAAACTGTCCTGTAATCATGAGTGTTATTTTTGAAAATTAATTTAAGGTGAGAAAAATGGTAGCATTCACAAAGATACTCATCAGGGAATGATAGAATAGCTATCTAATCAGGGTCTACTCTCCCTCTCCCCATGTAAAGCTCTGCAAATTATTAGAGCTTCAGTGCTGATGCGATCACCAAGAAAAGGGCACGCCACGTCCGACAAACTATCTCCTACCTACATGCTGCAGGCTCTGCAGGTGTTCTAACGAGTAACTCCAGGATAGTTTAAGTAAGCCTGTTCACTCACTCACTAAAATGCACACACACACGCACACACACGTGCTCCAGAAGGGGAAGGAGCCAGAGGGAGAGAGACAGGTGATAGCCCCCTGTGGTTGGGCATGTTTATCAAAGGATTCTACATTTGGGGGCATCTTAGGGCTTAAAAACAACAAAGAGGGTCGTACCACGCCCAATTCCGCTCTTAACTGGTAATCCCAAATGTACATCCATTTTGGCTTTCATAAGTGTTTCGTTTTAGTTTCTGAGTAAAGCTCTGCTCCTTGCCATGCTTGAAAAGCCTGTTGTCTCTTTGGTCACTGATTCAGGGGTATTTACAAGGGGGTGGAGTCCATTTGTACCTCTCAGGCCGTGTCTGGGTGCATGGCAAGGGGCCATAAAAGAAGGGAGCAGGGTAAAAAACCATAAAATACATGTTGCTGTCTCGACATTAGTCTATGGATAGAACACACACATAATCCCACTTTCACACTGAACTTCAACACAAGATAATTCTGGTCAGCAACCACACAGCTGGCAACCCTAAGACTCATGGGGTTTTATTCTGCTTTACTTTGCTGTGATAGAGGAGTAAGAAGAGAGGGATGGAACCAATGTGGACAAAGGCAGGAAGGCTGGAGAGAGGAGAAGTTGGATTGAGAGAAGGAGCTGTTTAAGGTTTCACTGTATGGAGCCATAATCACTAACTATTTACTAAAGGTCACAAAGTACACAGCACTACTCACCCCAGTGTCTGTAGTTTAGAGTTTGGACTCTTCAGTCCAGCACAGAGCAGCTTCACTCCTGAACCTCCCAGGTTATTGTAGCTGAGGTCCAGCTCTCTCACGGGTGAGTTTGATGACTGGAGAGCTGAGGCCACAATTTCACAGGACTCCTCTGTAAGACCACAGCTGCTGAGTCTGAAAGAAAGAGGTGATGTGTTAATATTTAACACTTAATATTTTAAATGTAGTATTGATAGTGCTCACTGATAAAGAGTGATAATGAGGACTGTAAGATCTACAATGCTCTGATGAAGATGTCTGTGCTACACTCTCCAACTGCAGCACTTTACACCTGAGAATAAGATGTCCTGCTCAAGTCTGACAGTTCTACAGCTGTGGTTCTGACCCAAATAGCCCCTTTTCCTCTATTCAGTTCTGTCAGAATTGGGGCTAATGGCCCAGCTACCTTTTCCACAGTCTTTTTCAGGCTAACTCTGGGCTTTAAGCCTCACTCATGGCCCTACTCATGCCCCTGAGCCAAGTGTGGACAGCAGGGCTAAGGATGGAGTTATCAGATCCTTTTATACTGTATTTCATAATTAAAGCAAATTCCAGCCTTTAGAGTGAATAGTGAGTTAGAGTGACAAGTCGTGAGAAGTTTGTATTTCCTTTCAATGAGAGTAAAAAAGCAAACATTATCACACAGCTAAAGGTTTACAGGAGTAGTCACAGGAAGGCAAGGGGGTTTTTAGTTCACATCTGATCAGCAGTGCAGCGTGTCTGTTCTGATGGTGATCATTTCTCAATGATCTGTGACCAAACTTTTTGATAGTTATTTATTTTATGAATTTTACCAAAAAACCCCAACGTAGGAACACCAATGTCAAAACAGTGCACATCACTGAGCCATCAGCAGGAAACTAAAATCATTTTTTGATGTTTAACTACAAAAAATTAAGGTGCTCAAATAAGAAACAAAAATATTTATTCTCTGATACTTATCTGCCATTCTCTGAAAAAATTAAAGGCAAAATTACAGAACCAAAAAGCAATCAATATTCTAGGCTACTACAGTCTGCTTTCCCTGTTTTCAGGCATCAGTCAGTTTCAGTGCTTGTTTATAATCAGGTCTGCATTTCAGAACATTCACAGGTGCTTCTGATCAAGTTACTGGCCTGAAATTCAGAAATGATTGATTATGGTTAAAATTATAATCCCAATTAGTTTGCTAAATATTGTGATTACAATTTTTAATCACAATCATGAGTCTGATTCAGGAAACAAAATTATTTTAATGCACTTTATGCATCTTAAAACATGCTCATATTTTTTCTTTGGTTCTTGTAAATCAGTGCATTATTCATTCCTCAAAGTTGCAACACCTAGAAAAGCTCATTTTCAATTTTATTGTGGTCCTTATTTTAGTATTTAGTTTTGTTACTTGTTGTATGACTGACAATGATTAACTGGTGTGAAACCAAAGTATTTTCAAATTCTGTGTTCACTTTGTCACTTTCAACGGGCCCTGACGTCTCCTGCTCCTGTACTGGCATCACAGTCCAGCATTTACCAGGTTCTGGGTCAATGTGCTCAGCATCCACAGGTATCACAGTCTCCTTATCCTCAAACTCTCATAATATGCTGGATGGAAAGTGCTCAGTAATTCTTTGGAATTGAGTGATTTTTCCCAGTACCTGGAAAGCCTTTGATACTTCAGTATAGTCTGTATAAATACCCACATTTTGAAGTATGATTAAATTCTCACTGTCACTGTCATATATCTAGCATAAATTCATTCTGTGGCACTGTACCACTGAATTACCTGATTCACAAATATACAACCCTATGCCGTGTGCCAGAAAATTCTGTGTAACCTTATATCATTTGAAATATAATTTTACACAAGGTCTGAATCATCAAACTTTTGTGATTAGAGATAGAAGCAAGTAAATATTTTGGCTGTGAATCATTTTCCCATCTTTTGTTGTGTTTACTTGTCTTTGGTGTAATTGGAAAATAATGCACCTCTGCAATAATAATACTCAGTTTTGCAAGGAACCCAACACAGCCGTGGCTTTAACCGGTCGCATAAAACCAGAAATGAAATATCACACAAAGCTGGATCCATTGGGGCCCTTATTCAGAACAGTTTGGCTGTATCTAAATGCTTTGGCTCCTCTCTAAGCTCTGCTGCAGTTACTAAATGAGTCCACTAGAGAGCGCTGTCATCCCTCCACAGAGAACAGGCTGCAACACATTCACGGCAAAACTACTGTGAGGATATAATAATGAAGCGCTGTGTTGCAGAGGTACCGCTAGCTTTTGGCTGTGTGCGGTTTGTGTCGCTCAGCTTCACAAGCCACTAACGGCATCCAAATTAAAGTTTCATCTGTCAAAGTCACCAGTTTGATGTTAAACAGAACAGAATATTCAACATATACCTTGTGGGTAGCCGACCTAGTACCTCGCCAATAGAATAAGTTTGCTTGGTAGCTGGTACATAGCCTCCCTCTCAATCTCTGGCAGAAATGCTTCTCTGTTGAGTCTCTTATTGTGGCAGGAGAAGCAAGCTCCACTGCTTCTTTGAGCCCAATTGCCAATCAACTTGGCTGTTGGCGATGTCAGGTTTTAGTAAAAACCTTGCTTTGAGTTCACACAGTTTTTGTACAGGTCTCGCTTTATAATCTTGTATTCGCCATAATTTAAACTACTGATACATAGCCTACGTTGACTTCAGTTGTGACTTGATTGTCTCTTCCCTAGTTGTGTCAAATTCAATAACATGATTTATGTAACTATGATAAATGTAACTGCGAGTAAAATATTTTTCTGTGTCCCTCATGGAGTGATGAGGGGTTACCACAGAGCTAGAATCGTGAATCTATAGGGACTCAAAATGGCGCCATCATGTCTGACTCTGGTACCTTTACAAAGTAAACTCAATCATAGACGGTCATATGAGACAGCAGTAAAGTAGGTTTGATAATCATATTTAAATTCTGCATGCAGTCAAATCAATGTTTCATACGGTAGCCAAGTCTTTAGTCTACCAGTTGTGTTCTAAAATATCCATTTGACGAGAGACTTCCACCAAGTAGTCAAATTTGCGAACTCCACTGTTACTGGAGTGATCGCCTACAATGTCCGAGTGGAGCCTGCTGGACTGAGAGCTCCAACAAACTTTTCCTTGTCAAAAGAAAGAAGCCCGGCATTCCAAACGGAAATGATGATGAAAAATGGCTTACAATTGATGTGGATTCCAAAATATTTGTGGTAAAACAGGACACATATTCCTAGCTTGATAGTGTCACGGCCTCCCTGGGCAGATACTGCATGCCTGACCTCACTCTGGTTGTCTTTAAATTCGTCAGTGCTCGCTATAAGGTTGCTGTGTCTAGTGGCATGCGGCAGATACAATCCGCTTGTTTAAATACAATAAGAAAGAAAAGAGGACTGGTGTTTCCTCCGCCGCTTGTACCCAACCTTGTACGAGCCTCTCATTCCGCGGCCAGCTCGCTCTTGTCGCCGGGGACGGACAGCCCGGTCTTGGAATTGCGAAGGCAACAGTTCGCTGTCCCCAACAATCGGTTTGTTCAGCGTTTTCTAAAAGATCCCGACAGCCTGGGCTGAGCGTCACGTTGTCGCACAATTTAGCTGGTTAAAGATGAACAAGGAAAATAAAACCGTGGGGAAAAACAATATTCGAGTGGAGTGGACGAGTTTTGGCAGGTCCACTTCCAGGATTTACCAGACGCCGCCGAACTGCGCGCACAAACCTCACTGGAAATACCGTCGATCCAACTCACTCACTTATCACTCTCTGGGTCGCAGAGTCAAACCACTCTCTCGTTAATTAAACAATGTCAACCCTCGTAAAACATTGTATCCAAACAAGCCGAAGTGCTTTTAAGGGACTCAGTAAATCTAATGTTATAAAATATTATAATCTAAAATGTAATATTTTAACAAAAAATATATAGCATCCTAACAGGCTCCCTTGGGACTAATAAGATCTCCTGGAATTCTTAAAGGGACAACATTAGATCTCAGTAAGAAATGGCCTGTCTGTAACAACTTGCTGGATCATCTGAAAACGTACTTGGACGAATTATAGGAGAATCTCACCAACAGTCAAGGGATGGTCCATGAATTATTGAAATAATTCAATACTCAGTACTACTGGGCTTCTTTTTTAAAACATAAATGTAAGTTGTTTCATCTAATCTCAACCATGCAGGTCATTATGACTTTGCAGTTGTCACAACAGATGGTCAGTTTTGGAATTGTTCATTTGCCTGGGAATATCTATGGTTACAGCCAAAATAAGTGAAATAATTATTTCCTAGATGCTATTCATAATGAACTCTGAGAAATCAATCCTAATCTGAACATTTAATTAGGTGCTTGGTAGCTGGTACATAGCCTCCCTCTCAATCTCTGGCAGAAAAGCTTCTCTGTTGAGTCTCTTATTGTGGCAGGAGAAGCAAGCTCCACTGCTTCTTTGAGCCCAATTGCCAATGAACTTGGCTGTTGGTGATGTCAGGTTTTAGTAAAAACCTTGCACAGTTCACAGTTTTTGTACAGGTCTCGCTTTATAATCTTGTAGTCGCCATAATGTAACCTACTGACACATATCCTAAGTTGACTTCAGTTGTGACTTAATTGTCTCTTCCCTAGTTGTGTCAAGTCCCATAACATGAATTTATGTAACTAGGAAAAATGCAACTTCGAGTGAAACATTTTGCTGTGTTCCACATGGAGTGATGAGGGGTTTCCACAGAGCTAGAAATGTGAATCTATGGGGACTCAAAATGGCGCCGTCATGTCTGACTCTGGTACCTTTACAAAGTAAACTCAATCATAGACGGTCATATGAGACAGCAGTAAAGTAGGTTTGATAATCATATTTAAATTCTGCATGCAGTCAAATCAATGTTTCATACGGTAGCCAAGTCTTTAGCCTACCAGTTGTGTTCTAAAATATCCATTTGACGAGAGACTTCCACCAAGTAGTCAAATTTGCGAACTCCACTGTTACTGGAGTGATCGCCTACAATGTCCGAGTGGAGCCTGCTGGACTGAGAGCTCCAACAAACTTTTCCTTGTCAAAAGAAAGAAGCCCGGCATTCCAAACGGAAATGATGATGAAAAATGGCTTACAATTGATGTGGATTCCAAAATATTTGTGGTAAAACAGGACACATATTCCTAGCTTGATAGTGTCACGGCCTCCCTGGGCAGATACTGCATGCCTGACCTCACTCTGGTTGTCTTTAAATTCGTCAGTGCTCGCTATAAGGTTGCTGTGTCTAGTGGCATGCGGCAGATACAATCCGCTTGTTTAAATACAATAAGAAAGAAAAGAGGACTGGTGTTTCCTCCGCCGCTTGTACCCAACCTTGTACGAGCCTCTCATTCCGCGGCCAGCTCGCTCTTGTCGCCGGGGACGGACAGCCCGGTCTTGGAATTGCGAAGGCAACAGTTCGCTGTCCCCAACAATCGGTTTGTTCAGCGTTTTCTAAAAGATCCCGACAGCCTGGGCTGAGCGTCACGTTGTCGCACAATTTAGCTGGTTAAAGATGAACAAGGAAAATAAAACCGTGGGGAAAAACAATATTCGAGTGGAGTGGACGAGTTTTGGCAGGTCCACTTCCAGGATTTACCAGACGCCGCCGAACTGCGCGCACAAACCTCACTGGAAATACCGTCGATCCAACTCACTCACTTATCACTCTCTGGGTCGCAGAGTCAAACCACTCTCTCGTTAATTAAACAATGTCAACCCTCGTAAAACATTGTATCCAAACAAGCCGAAGTGCTTTTAAGGGACTCAGTAAATCTAATGTTATAAAATATTATAATCTAAAATGTAATATTTTAACAAAAAATATATAGCATCCTAACAGGCTCCCTTGGGACTAATAAGATCTCCTGGAATTCTTAAAGGGACAACATTAGATCTCAGTAAGAAATGGCCTGTCTGTAACAACTTGCTGGATCATCTGAAAACGTACTTGGACGAATTATAGGAGAATCTCACCAACAGTCAAGGGATGGTCCATGAATTATTGAAATAATTCAATACTCAGTACTACTGGGCTTCTTTTTTAAAACATAAATGTAAGTTGTTTCATCTAATCTCAACCATGCAGGTCATTATGACTTTGCAGTTGTCACAACAGATGGTCAGTTTTGGAATTGTTCATTTGCCTGGGAATATCTATGGTTACAGCCAAAATAAGTGAAATAATTATTTCCTAGATGCTATTCATAATGAACTCTGAGAAATCAATCCTAATCTGAACATTTAATTAGGTGGGGATTTTAAACCAGCCCTAAATTACATGGATTTATGACCTTACAGGCCACAAAAAACTGTAATCACACCTCCTTAATCAATATGATGTCTATGTTTGACCCAACCAGCATTTTAAGAGCCAGGAACCCTGATCAAATGGTTACTTGGAGTAATAAAACTGGCCCATCTAAATCTAGGATCAACCGATGGTTTATATCACATTCATTATGCCCTAACATTGTAAAAGTAGAGGTTGTTCCAGCACCACTGTTGGACCAGAACACTCTTGTAATAGCTTTAAGTACTTATAATGTTCATCCAAACAGAAGACACTCTTTCTGGAAACATGATATCTCTGTTTTTGGACTTGAGCCAACTAGATATCAAATTATAGCATGTATTAATTCTGTCTGGATAAAGCAAAGCAAGAAACATTATATGACCTTAACAGGGACCTTCTAAAATGTGAGATACAAAACCCGAGCAATGAAATCAGGTACTGAAAAAAGGGAGGAAAATGAATTGATCATAAATAATATTGCATTTGAAGTACAAACAGTGACTATAAACTAGAGGAAAATTTAACTAAATGAGCTCATTTGAAAAGCAAGGTGAGTCAACAGTACATCTGTAAAGCCAAAGGATTTTCTTAAAGACAAGCTATAAATGGCTGGAAGAAGGTGAACATATTGTAATTACTTTTTAAATGAATTTTAAATGAATGACTCATGAATTTGTACGCCCACCAGGTTGAATCTTAAGGTTCACCACCATTGTTTGCTTGTCACTATAATTACACCAGAGACTTTAATCACAAATACTTACAAAGCATACCCCTTTGTAAAACATTCATTTGCCTTTTAGTTTTTTATTTTTCAATAGAGACACCATATCAACTGTTTGGAACCCATTGTTGCATCAGGCTGGATCAAAATTGGCATGACAGAGCCAGTGGACAGAACAATAAGGATGGCACAACACCCCACCCATCCTCCACAGACAGAGACCAAAATGCCAGCATGACCTGTTTGGAGGTGAAGGTTCCAGGCCCCACTGACATCTTTGAGGTTAGCTTTAAAATGCTAATGCCCTGGAGAGGTTCTGGAACCTCTATAGAGAGGGGAAGGATAAGAGTCCCTCAGTAATTTCACCACTGAGCCCCTGTCTGAGATGGAGAACAAACTGGTCACTGTGCAGCACTATAAGGAAGCCGTATAGGACCTCAGTGCTGTAACATGGTTTGTTTAGTTCAAATCTGACACCAGGAGGGTCCTAGAAGAGGGCAGAGTTTGTACAGGGGCCAGGAAATGGCTGGGCCAGGTCAAACCCCACCCCTCTGCAGTAGGCAGAGTGAGCCACATCCCCAGCACCAGCACACTGGGGAACAACAGGGATGGGGTGTGCTATCACAGCATGCCCAAGCTGTGCAGGAAATGCAGTGAGCTCGCAACCCCCTGTCACCCCCCCCCAACCCCTACCTCTACACCTAGAGCACAAATTCCACATTCAGAGAGGATGCTGTGGTGATGAGGAACACATAAACTGCAGTAAAATTTGGCACTTAAGCTGGAAGAATAAAAATGCTGACTATTGAACATAATTTAAAGTTGCAGATTCATTTTCTGCATCCTACTAGGCCACTTGTTAAAAACATCACATTCAGATTAATGTATTTTACCATGGATTTTCTTTCATGCATACACACCCAGTGGTATAGTAGCAAGCAGAAAAATGGTTTCTGTCCCTTTGGAACAGATAATATAATGTTTTGAAATTTTGTATGTTAACATATTCTGAGGGAAGACAGGGGCTAACTGAGTTATGTTCATGGCACATTATTCTCACATAATTATAAACTGTTTATGCAAATATCAGTGTCAATCGTCTGCATGATGAATGATGTAACAGTACTCACTTGCCCTTCCTGCAGTTCCTCACTACTGGTATCAGTCTCTGCTGACCTGCTGCTGATGTGTTGTACGTCTTCAACTCAAACTCATCCAGGACGTCCTCTGACATCAGTAACACAAAGGCCAGAGCTGAGCATTGGTGTGGTTCCAGCTCTTTATCAGAAAGTCTTCCTGATCTCAGGGAAGTCTGGATTTCCCCCACGAGAGAGTTGTCATTCAGTTCATTCAGACAGTGGAACAGATTGATGGTCCTCTCTGCTGAAGACTCTTCACTGATCTTCTGCTTAATGTACTGGACTGTTTCTTCAATGCTCTCTGATCTGCTTTCTATGTCTGTCAATGTGTCTGGTGCAGGTGATCTGCTTTCTATGTCTGTCAATGTGTCTGGTGCAGGTGATCTGCTTCCTGTTTGTCTGAATAGTGTTCTGAAGAAGTCTATGAGTGATCTGCTTCCTGTCTCTGTCGGTGGGTCTGACACAGGTGATCTACTTCCTGTCTGTGTCAATAGTTCTCCTAAGAGAGTCTGAGTGGAGTCCAGTGAGAGGCCCAGAAGGAATCGGAGGAAAAGGTCCAGGTGTCCATTCTTACTCTGTAAGGCCTGATCCACTGCACTCCTGTGTACCTCAGACAGCTGCATTCTGTAAGTTTTAGGTCTTGACTCTTCTGGTCTGAGTGCATTTCTGTTCTCATTTACACATGAATGAAACACAAACAAGGCAGCCAGAAACTCCTGAATGCTCAGATGCACAAAGCAGTAGACTTTCTCCTGATGCAACCCAGACTCCTCTTTAAAGATTTCTGTGCACACCCCAGAGTACACTGAAGCTTCACTGACATCAATGCCACTCTCTCTCAGGTCCTCTTCATAGAATATCAGATTGCCCTTTTGCAGCTGTAGAAAAGCCAGCTTCCCCAGTTTCAGGATCATTTCTGCATCTGATGCTGAGATCTTCTTTGGGTTTGTCTCATTGGTGCCATGATACTTCTGATTCTTCATATTGGTCTGAATGAGCAGGAAGTGTGTGTACATTTCAGTCAGAGTTCTGGGCAGTTCTCCACTGTCTGCTTTATCCAACAATGTCTCCAGAACTGTAGCAGAAATCCAGCAGAAGACTGGAATGTGACACATGATGTAGAGACTCCTGGATGACTTTATGTGTGAGATAATTCTCCTGGCCAGGTTTTGATCTCTGATTCTCTTCCTGAAGTACTCCTCCTTCTGTGGGTCATTGAACCCTCGTACCTCTGTCACCTGGTGGACACACTCAGGAGGGATCTGATTGGCTGCTGCTGGTCGGGAGGTGATCCAGAGGAGAGCAGAGGGAAGCAGATTCCCCTTAATGAGGTTGGTCAGCAGCACGTCCACTGAAGCTGACTCTGTTACATCCCAGCAGACCTGATTGTTCTGGAAATCTAGAGGAAGTCGACACTCATCCAGACCATCAAAGATGAACACAACTTTGACTTCATCATGTTCAACACTTTCAATCTCTTTCAGCTGTGGAAAGTAGTGCTGGAGGAGTTGCATCAGACTGAATTCTCTCTCCTTCTTTAAGTTCAGGTCTCGGAAAGGAAGAGTGAAGATTAAATTAATGTCCTGATTGGCTTTTCCCTCTGCCCAGTCCAGAATGAACTTCTGCACAGAGACAGTTTTCCCAATGCCAGCGATGCCTTTTGTAACCACAGTTCTGATGTGTTTCTCCTGTCCAGGTAAAGGTTTAAAGATGTCATTGCAGAGGATTGCAGTCTCCTGTGTGGTTTGTCTCTTGGATGCTGTCTCAATCTGTCTGACCTCATGTTCATTATTGACCCCCCCACCTCCCCCCTCTGTGATGAAGAGCTCTGTATAGATCTCATTGAGGAGGGTTGGGTGGCCCTGCTGTACCAAACCTTCAAATATGTGTTCAAACTTCTTCTTCAGATCAGATTTCAGTGTCTGTTGGGCTCTTGTGAGTTTTTTTCCTGAGAAGAAGAAATATGACAGATAATTTACTTATATTTAAAAATAATCAGTTGAAAAAATTGTTATAAACTTTTCCCCTTGACACAATATTTTACACAAGTCTGTCACACAGTGTGTTACACAGCACTCCAACAATCTGCACAAATGGTGAACAGAAATAGATTCTGCCTTGTTCATGAAGACACACCAGAGTAGGGGAACTAGAGAGCATAAGGTTTTACCAACGTGAAATGAGATTAAGAGATTAAGTGAATCTATGAGATTAAGTGAACATGTACAGACAGATAATACTAGATCCATATATATATAAACCCATCATAGCAGTATAAATAATCAGGTATATCTGCTCTAAACTGTATAGGCAGCTTCACAACCTGGTGCAGAGAGCCACTCAGTTTAGATGAAATTTCAGAACTTTTTCTATATATGTTAAGATCACACAATTCTAATATCTTATTAACAGTAATAATATCATAAACTGGGTTTCATTTGGTGGCTGTTGGTGGAATGATGTATTATTCTTGTGATGCTGAAATGCTGAAAATGCTTTTCAGATGTTGGAACAGAACACTAAAATACGGTCTGTTTGGCACAGTCATATTTTTCTGTGTTATCAGGCATGTGCTCTCTTACTATTATTTTAACATATCCATTATTCTGGTGTTAAATGAGCACTACAGCCACTTTATGAAGAAATGCACCTGCCTGTGGTGGTCATTTGACATCACACTAAGGGAATAAGAGATACAGAAAAGTAGAGGCAGAAAACCTGCACTAACAAACATGGAAAAATAAGGATGTGTGATGCATCCACTCATTTAAAGGGAATGTGGAAAACATCCTGATTGGTCAGTGCATGATCAAAGCTTTAAATCAGTACTTTGCTCTATTTGCTTCTCTTTCAGACATTAAACTGCTAAACTGATTCTGCCACAGCTTTTTAAATCTGCATTAATGAGCTTTTCCCAACATTTATATCCTTACATAAGGGGCCTGTGTGTTGCACATCTCTCTCAGGGCCAGGTTTACTAAGGAATAGTCTCAGCACAAACACATTCACTCTTTAGTGGCTTGTTTGCAGTTGCTAATACTGATATATTAATGACTGATTTACACAAAATAGTGTCTTACTCTTCTGCTCATCTCTCTCCAGTGAGTCTGCGGGATCCTTCTGCTTCATTTTCCTCAGGATGTGGTGTGTGAGCTTCAGACACCTCTCAATGCCACAGGTCTCCAGCATCTTCTCAACTACATGCAGGGCCTCAAGGTCCTCCTGTTGTCTATCAGTGCATTCTGGGTAATTCTGACTCAGATGGCTGTGAAACTGTTTCAACTCCTCCTTCCTCAACTTCATCAGAGTGCGTTGGAGAAACTGAAATAAACGCATGAAGAGGTGTGCTGTATTAGAGAGACTGAAATAAACACATTAAGAGGTGTGCTGTATAAGAGAGACTGAAATAAACACATGAAGAGGTGTGCTGTATCAGAGAGACTGAAATAAACACATGAAGAGGTGTGCTGTGTCAGAGAGACTGAAATAAACCCATGAAGAGGTGTGCTGTATCAGAGAGACTGAAATAAACACATGAAGAGGTGTGCTGTATCAGAGAGACTGAAATAAACACATAAAGAGATGTGCGATAATTCACTCCAGTTCTTTGAAGTTCAGCTTTTTCTTTTGATTGATGACTTTGTAGAGGCAGTAGTTCAGATTAATCATGCTTTCCCTGAGAGTAATTGAATTGTTTTGTGAATCTGGATAAATAGACTGCTGCATATCATTATGCAAGACAAACTGTGCTCGTCATGTCCGCTGTAGATTCTCAGGTTCCCAAATGCTCGCCATTTTTCAGTCCCAGGAATTTTTTATGCCCCAGAAAAGGCTGAAGTAACATTTAAAGTGCTCATGATAAAAGGGATGAATCTGGTCCTGGATGATTGGCTGAAACCACATTCCAGCTCTGTATTTTTTCTTGTGTTGTGCTCCAAATGAGGAGTGTGTTCCCTGCAACCTGCACACTGTGAGTGCCATAGCCAGTATCAGCGCTGCTGGGAGTCTGAGTCCCATAACAAACATGTGCCTTTACTGTAATCTGTATGAGATTGTGATTCATTAGAATTAAGGGTTTTTAGTAGAGCACTTCCTTTGAATGTGTGCTATTACACCACATCAGTGTGAGAGGTTAGTCATTCTAATAGTTATGAGCATGAAAAGAGAGGTGAAATAAAGAGTATTCTCCAAGCCAAACCCCATGATGATTAATACATAGATAAAGAGATATCACACCTTTTTAATGGGGTTTACATCCATACACTGCTCTCTCCTCTCTGGACTCTTCTGTTCCAGACAGCTGGACTCTGCTGATTGCTGGACCCTGCAAAGAGGTTTGTGAGGAATCAGAGATCCGACAGAAAGAAACAGTGAATTTAGAAAAAAAAAATACATAAGAAGAGTGCATTAAAATGTTTTAGAGAAGCTCAATCATGAGACCTCTGTCTTGTAAAAACCGGGCTGGGGTGTTTGGGGGTTGGGTCACTCATACTTATATCAAACAGTGAACCTGTGGGTAAAATGTACCTAACCATATAATTAACCAATGAAATAGCCTTTGAGGCGTGACACAAAATTTGATAATTGTTCAAGAAATGTTCACTTCCTTATGATGAGACTAGATTACACATGCCTCTAATTTAATTGCATCTTCAAGCACTAGATAACACGATTTAAACATTTCAAGAAACATCATCACCGATGCACCCTCTCTCAACAGCATGGGAAAAGACCCGAACACCAGAGTCTGGGTCCCTAATGTTAAAGGTTATCAAAATGACATCCCGAGTGTTTGATAACTGCTCTGTTTTATAATTGTGAAGGAAAAATTCTGTGTATAATGCTTATCATATTGCTTATGTTAGTACCTTCACACTGTGACATTCTGGTCGTGTGGTTTAGGCAGAGCTTGTTCTTTGTGTTAAGATAAAGGCAGCTGAAGTTGTTGATATGTTACGCCTAACAGAGACATGTGGACAGAGCCTTTCTGACAAACAAACTATCCATATGAAAATTGTTGCAGAACGGGTTTGGCTTTTTGTCCACTGAAGGCACCTGCTCATGTAAACACATCAAAGTTGATGCTCTGGGCAGATCCCAAAACAGCCACATCAGCTAATTTTATCATTCCCATTATAAGGTGGTGTACAGTCTTAATTCCTTGAACATTGTACATATCCTGCTGTGAGAACTGTTCCCTCTGCACAAAGCTCCTGATAAAAAGCTTCTCTGAAGAAGCCTGGGTCTCCCCAGCCTTATGGAAACTAAGGAGTGTATGGTGGAGGCAGTGACACTAACAAACCAGTTTACCAGGAGCAAATGGTCCTAAAATGGCACCCTGTTTTACTGTGTGATATAACACAGAACCCTGTGGGCCAGAAAGATGTGGTACACCTTCTCTGGTTTGTGCAGGAGAGAGCCACCTGCCCCTGAGCAAGCCGATGCAGGGCTCCACATGCAGCAGGGCCTCTCTGAGGAGGGGCCTGTGTGCCGAGGTCTGGAGTGGCTGCAGCCAGACCCTGCTTAAATATTATAGGGTGCTGTACACTCTGCAGGGGAAAGGAGGTGGTGTGAGCAAAGCAGGAAAAACACATAGCCAGCTGGTGAACCATGTATTTTCCTTCTGTTTTCTCTAAAATAGAATGAAATAAATTGTTAAAGGGGGTGATGCAGTATCCTCAGTATTTAGCTACCCAACAGCCAGTTCAGCTCACTGGTTTAACATTACAGATTTACCCACAGATTTCCACAAGAGGAAGGCCTGTTTCATCCCTAGACCATGGATGGGTGGATCTTACTTGCACAGAGTGATAGACTTCCATTCTTTATCACCAAACACCTACCAAGCTCAGTGGTGAGCTAACAAACTGAACATTACAGCACTAAATATCTTTACCATACTTCTGTGAAATGAATGGTTTAACTGTGATGTTGTTATACTGTATAAGTAATGTAATGTTCAGCTAACAAACTGAACATTACAGCAGTAAATATCTTTACCATACTTCTGTGAAATGAATGGTTTAACTGTGATGTTGTTATACTGTATAAGTAAATACAAGACGTGTCCCTACATTAGTCTCTACAATGTATGAAAGAGAGGTAGATTAGCAGTAAAGCTAATAGCTGCAAGATCCTTTATACCATGTTCCTGTGTTAATGTGGTTTCATCACTGGCAACAGCAAACACTATGCTTACATTTACTACTCTGTGGCACTGTATTAGCAACTGCTGCAAGTGTACTAATAAATAGCACAGAACTGGAATAGATAACTAGCATTACACTAATATGAAACTATTTAGCATGAAACTAGCATGTAGTATTTTTGAGAGAGTAGCAGAGTTGAGAGAGAGCGTAGAATACTGGCTGTGTTCTCTATTGTTTGGACTAAACGAGCCACCATAATATCATCAATGGTGTTTATGTGCTTGTGTGGATATGTATGGTGTGTGTAAGACATGAAATACATTGATGGCTTTGCTCATAATGCCACAACCCCATTTCATGATTGAGTTCTTAAAGGAACTCCTTCCTGCCCATGCCTCATCCAACAGGGAGTGAGGGTGTTTTCTCAAATGATGTTCTCAGCCCCATGCTGTGAACCTTTTGCCCATGCATGTGGCTCCTCCAGTTTGCTGCCCAGTTTGCCAGTAGAGGGCACTACAGAGCAATGAGACAGATAATTTTACTGGTTTACAGTCTATTTTTACCTGTTTAGGCTGTGCTAAAATTGCCTCTCCAAAGTGAACCTCCAGTCATTGTAGCATGGGGTGTTGAACATTTTAAATAAACTGATGATATAGGGAAGTGTCTCAAAATGCAGGTGTTGGTTAAAACAGGGCAGTCAGGAGAAAAGAGTAAGATCTCCAAAACTCCAGCTATGAGTGGAGCTTCTGGAGTGATAAAAGTTGCTCATATTTATAGCAAGTAGCGTCTTATTCCCCAGTCGTGTCTGGGGAAACAGACACATGTGACACAGACAAAACTGGTCAATTATTTTTGCGGTATCAGGAATAAACAACTTAAAAATACTTCCCTTCAGGAAAATAAACCTTTTCTCAGGCCATATTACAAAATTGGAGACAGCGTAAGGCCATGACTTCATCTGTAACAGCAGATAGCTGGCTTACGCTTTATGTGGCAAATGCAGTTGTTAGTAACTTGAAGACCACATACTCGATACACATGAAGACCACATACTTGACTCTAGAAAACTGTCGGATACATCTCTTCATATTCTGCAGGACTTGGCAATGTCTCACACAAACCAAGTCAGCAATGTGGCTAGCTAAACTTGGCTCAGAGACTCCTGGGCTCTCATTATACCCCCACCCTGTGTAAGTTCAAATGTGGATGGATGTTTAGGCTGTTTTGCAAAACATTAAATAGAAACTTGAAAGTTGAAATCTCTGATTAATCAGTCCTTTGAATCATGTTAATTGAGGGGTTTGAGCTTCTGTGAATAATTCTAGAATAATATGGTATACACCAAATGGAACAATGTTTTCATCTTGTGATCTGTGCTGCTCAAGTGGCTTATTTTTTATTATCTTATATCACACAATTAAAAAAAAAAGATTTGTCTGTAATGTGTCGGCTTCAGCATCAGCTAGTTGACTGGCAGAAATGCATTTCGTTCTCATCCCTAGAAGCTGCACAGCACAGGTCTACTGACGATAGATCTACTCCAGGCTTCAAACTGAGCCAGCCCAAACAGGGCCTCACAAAAACAGAGAGTGTGGGTCACTTGAATCGATCTAACATGCTGAAGGAGGGAGTGAGTTATGATGCCACTGGATTCAAGCAGGCTGAGTCACAGCTAAAACATTTTCACTAAACCACAAACAACCATCTACAACCATCCTGAGATGATGGTAAATTTCCACCATCCTGAGAAAGTCTTAACCTCATCCTCTTCCTGCAGCTCTCAGACAGCTGGGTACAGGAGACCCTGCTCTTTCTGCTGGACACAAAACAGTCAAAACAGACATTGCATATTTGTTTTTACAGACAGTTTGGTGAATGGTGTTGAAAACTGTCAAACAGCTGAAGACATCAAGGAACTGTCCAACTAAGCATATTCCTTCTAAACAATGAACTTGGTTCTTCGTTAAATTAGGAAGTTTGGATGAAGCGACGTTCCTTTTCAGATTTAAAGTAAAGAAAAGCTGATTAAATTCTGCATTGTTCTGTCCAGATTTATGAAATACAACTCATCAAATTGAAATGGCTAGTTTACTAAATTGAAACATGTTTACAACCAAGAAACACTTTCATCTCTATCCTTAAAAGACTCTAACTGCAGCTCTAACTCACAGCTCATGGAGACAGAGCTTCCAGTTAACCTCGTCCTCTGACTGCAGCTCTAACTCACAGCACATGGAGACAGAGCTTCCAGTTAACCTCATCCTCTTACTGCAGCTCTAACTCACAGCACATGAACATAGAGCTTCCAGTTAACCTCATCCTCTTACTGCAGCTGTAACTCACAGCACATGGAGACAGAGCTTCCAGTTAACCTCATCCTCTGACTGCAGCTCTAACTCACAGCACATGGAGACAGAGCTTCCAGTTAACCTCATCCTCTTACTGCAGCTCTAACTCACAGCACATGGAGACAGAGCTTCCAGTTAACCTCATCCTCTTACTGCAGCTCTAACTCACAGCACATGGAGACAGAGCTTCCAGTTAACCTCATCCTGTTACTGCAGCTCTAACTCACAGCACATGGAGACAGAGCTTCCAGTTAACCTCATCCTCTAACTGCAGCTCTAACTCATAGCACATGGAGACAGGGATTCAAAATAGATGAACTTACAGGTTTATTATAAATTTACTGTTTCATTGATATAATGGCCAAGTTCTTTAGTCACTCCTGCCTCAATATGGAAAGCAAACATTTTCTATCATAATTTTGCTGTTCCCTTGTGAAGCTACATTCTGTCTAAGCAACAGTGGCCAGTATTTAACCCTGTCTGGATCATTTATTTACTTCCTCTTTCAAGCTTTGAAATGCATTTTTGCTCAAGGTAAAAAACTGATTTCTATGTCAACTGAAATTGGTGAAGCTTCAAAATTGTAAACCTTTATTTTATGCTAGCTTTCGTCAAATCTGTGCACAACATGTTTCAGATCGAACCATTTGTGAAAGAATGGTGCACACGATCAACAGTCTAACAAAGTATTCAATCTTTTAATACGTGTACAATTTAAAACTTGACGACACATTCAGTGAATGTTTGTCATGCAATGAAACTAAGCTTTTTTAAGGCTTGAGACTTGGACCCCCTGCCAGGCCCAGTGCAGCCTTCAACCCCCCCAGCTGTGCCCCTGCCCCACCTACACCAGACTGTGTCCAGTGAGAGTGAGGTACAATGAAACAGTGGTGTGAATAATATCCTGTTTACTTACCTTGGATCAGCTGTGAAATCCCCGCTGAAGTTCTTAGGGAGATCCACTGACCTGTCACTCTTCATCGATATACAGCTGGGTACAGGTGACCCTGCTCTCTCCACCTGGACCCTGTGAACAGAGCATGGAGACAGAGGTTCCAGTTAACCTCATCCTCTTACTGCAGCTCTAACTCACAGCACATGAACATAGAGCTTCCAGTTAACCTCATCCTCTTACTGCAGCTCTAACTCACAGCACATGGAGACAGAGCTTCCAGTTAACCTCATCCTCTAACTGCAGCTCTAACTCACAGCACATGGAGACAGAGCTTCCAGTTAACCTCATCCTCTTACTGCAGTTCTAACTCACAGCACATAGAGACAGAGCTTCCAGTTAACCTCATCCTCTTACTGCAGCTCTAACTCACAGCACATGGAGACAGAGCTTCCAGTTAACCTCATCCTCTTACTGCAGCTCTAACTCACAGCACATGGAGACAGAGCTTCCAGTTAACCTCATCCTCTTACTGCAGCTCTAACTCACAGCACATGAAAACAGAGCTTCCAGTTAACCTCATCCTCTTACTGCAGCTCTAACTCACAGCACATGGAGATAGGGATTCAAAATGGATTAACTTACAGGTTTATTATAAATGTACTGTTTCATTGATATAATGGCCAAGTTCTTTAGTCACTCCTGCTTTAATATAGAAAGCAAACATTTTCTATCATAATTTTGCTGTTCCCTTGTGAAGCTACATTCTGTCTAAGCAACAGTGGCCAGTATTTAACCCTGTCTGGATCATTTATTTACTTCCTCTTTCAAGCTTTGAAATGCATTTTTGCGTAAAGTAAAAAACTGATTTCTATGTCAACTGAAATTGGTGAAGCTTCAAAATTGTAAACCTTTATTTTATGTTAGCTTTTGTCAAATATGTGCACAACATGTTTCAGATCGAACCATTTGTGAAAGAATGGTGCACACGATCAACAGTCTAACAAAGTATTCAATCTTTTAATACGTGTACAATTTAAAACTTGACGACACATTCAGTGAATGTTTGTCATGCAGTGAAACTAAGCTTTTTTAAGACTTGAGCCTTGGACCCCCTGCCAGACCCAGTGCAGCCTTCAACCCCCCCAGCTGTGCCCCTGCCCCACCTACACCAGACTGTGTCCAGTGAGAGTGAGGTACAATGAAACAGTAGTGTAAATAATATCCTGTTCACTTACCTTGGATCAGCTGTGCATTCCCCTCTGAAGTTGAGAGGTTGATCTATTGACCTGTCACTCTTCAATGATATACAGCTGGGTATAGGTGACCCTGCTCTCTCCACCTGCAGCCTGTGAACAAAACATGGAGACACAACTTCCAGTTAACCTCATCCTCTTACTGCAGCTCTAACTCACAGCACATGGAGGCAGAGCTTACAGTTAACCTCATCCTCTTACTGTAGCTCTAACTCACAGCACATGGAGACAGATCTTCCAGTTAACCTCATCCTCTTACTGCAGCTCTAACTCACAGCACATGGAGGCAGAGCTTACAGTTAACCTCATCCTCTTTCTGCAGCTCTAACTCACAGCACATGAAAACAGAGCTTCCAGTTAACCTCATCCTCTTACTGCAGCTCTAACTCACAGCACATGGAGATAGGGATTCAAAATGGATTAACTTACAGGTTTATTATAAATGTACTGTTTCATTGATATAATGGCCAAGTTCTTTAGTCACTCCTGCCTCAATATAGAAAGCAAACATTTTCTATCATAATTTTGCTGTT
>JAFBMS010000468.1:102500-108141 GCA_019788955.1 Albula glossodonta | reverse complement strand
CACACACACACACGTGTTTTAGGCGGTGATCACAGCATTCCTGCTCTGGTCTTTCTCCATATTGTCTTCCCATAACTGTGCTGGGTCCTATGGGCCGTCCCTAACCCAGCTAACCCAGCACAGGAGCTGCAGGTAAAGGTGCTAGGCTGTCCCTAACTCAACTAACCCAGCGCAGGAGCTGCAGGTAAAGGTGCTAGGCTGTCCCTAACTCAACTAACCCAGCGCAGGAGCTGTAGGTAAAGGTGCTAGGCCAGTGGTTCTTAACCTTGTTGGAGGTACTGAACCCCACCAGTTTCATATGCGCATGCACCAAACCCTTCTTGATGGCCAAGGGGGGCGTGTCATCACGAATCATATGAGTCGGGTGTGTGTCTTGACCTCCGCCAAACCCGAGACTGACTCACCGAACCCCTGGGGTTCGATTGAACCCTGGTTAAGAACCAGTGTGCTAGGCTGTCCCTAACCCAGCTAACCCAGCACAGGAGCTGCAGGTAAAGGTGCTAGGCTGTCCCTAACCCAGCTAACCCAGCACAGGAGCTGCAGGTAAAGGTGCTAGGCTGTCCCTAACCCAGCTAACCCAGCACAGGAGCTGCAGGTAAAGGTGCTAGGCTCTCCCTAACCCAGCTAACCCAGCACAGGAGCTGCAGGTAAAGGTGCTAGGTAGTCCCTAACCCAGCTAACCCAGCGCAGTACTAGGTTTGTACCCTTGTACTCAATAGTCCTTTATTTGCACACCTGCCATTACCCATTATGCATTTTTAATGGGTTTTTAATTAATGCACATTGCCCATTTGATTTATTTGTGAGTAAATGATGTCAGAGACAGGCTTCCTGCAGTGTGCGTGTGTGAATCAGGCGTGTGAGTGAACCAGGCGTGTGTGCCCACCTCCTCCATAGACGCACATGTGTTCTACAGAGCAGCTGTAAATACCGCCGTGCTGTAGGTCGAGAAACAGTAAAACATTTTATTACTTAGCACCTGGAGTGTCCCTTTCCTACCTCAGCAGGGGCAAAGCCACAGTCGCCTATTAAAGCAGACTGGAGTGCAGGTAGTGTGCACCTGCGAAAGCCTGCGCAGTTTCCTCACCATGCAGCTGTGGAATAAAGAGCAGACGCATGCGAGACGCTCCAGCCCAAACCCAAACTCCGTCCCTACCTGTGAGCCCTGTGCAAACCATGCCCACAATCCCCACAACTCCAGCAAACAAGCAGACAAACGAAATCACTGTAGGACTGTGGCCTTCCAAAGCTGTAGGACATCTCATTGGACAACCCTCAGCCATGTTGCCATGGAGATCCGTGTGGTCCACACTGCCAGCTGTACCTCTGGTGTAAACCGCAGGAGCAGCTGTTAGAGAATTCCTGCAGGATCAGCACAGCCTCCGGGCCTGTCCAGACCCACCCAGTCTGCGGCAACCCTCTGACCACATGACTGGTCCCGTGGTTGAAATCGAGAGGTGCATTTGTTTGTGAGCGCTTCTAAAATAGTCCATAAAAAATCATTGACATACACACATTGCCTTGTTATTTTTGGAGCTCAAATTCCAACCTTTTTATTATATAAATAAATGTTGAACAAAAAAAGCAAAAACATTTGGTTTCTCTCCACAATTACTATATTTCCTTTCAACTTTTCAGCAAAATTTAATTCCAAAACTTTTTAAAAGCAGTTGTGAAAGGTTCTGTGGTGGATTCACATGAAAAGCCTTCTTTGGAAATAAACTCTGAAGAAGTGCTTGTTTTATGTGTTGTTCGTTAGCTATGCATTGAGCATTCTTTACCAAAAATGTCCGTATGCTCAAAGACCCCGACTGGTTTCCCACTGAATTTCTGTGGAATGAATGAAGCTAATTGCTGTGAATAGCAGAGGTTCCTGCTCAACATCACTCCTGTGGTTCCCAGCCCAAACAGACAGGAATTACCCCCAGCAGATGAAAAATAAAAGTAGTGTTACTAAAGACTGTGCAGTTTCTGTGGCAATTCTCCTAATTGCATGTCCTTTATTTATGAAAGCCATTGAAATCTGAAGCACCAAGGGAAGAATTTCTTTAATCCTTTCAATGCCCGTGTGCAGTTTCTGCATCCTAATGGGCCGAAGAGCGTGCGGCGGATTCAGATATTGATTGTGCGGGAGATGAGCACATCCCCACACCCCCGCAGCCCGGCCGCACACACTGCCATAGGGCCCGCTACTGTAAAGCTGCTTCACTTTGTTATTTACAGCCTGATAAAAAGGTCTCAGAGACCGAGCATGGAGCAGTTTGGCTTCAGTCATTGCTGGCTTTGTTTGGGTTCAGTAGCTGTTTGCAGTTAGACGCAGTTTTGGCCTGGGTGGTGGAAACCTGGTTGTTACCTCCGTTAGGTAAAACAGAACAATCTGTCTGCTGTGGCCAATGAATGAAGTTTCTGTTGCCAATCCCCCCCCCCCCCCCATGTGGTAATTACTGCCACACGATTCCCCAATAGCAGCCCAGCTTCACCCAGAGCTGAGTAACACGTCCTCCATGGCCTGGGCCAGTCATTACAGAGCACTGAGCAGGTGTGTTTACATTTTATTCCAAATAAAACAGTATTTATTCAGTTAAATATTTCAAGATGATTTTTCCAACTCCTCATGACTTCATATGCTTTGGTTGGTTCGACATAAAAAGTTAAAACAACGGTCATTAAAAGTTCTTTATGGATTGTCGTCTCGGTGAGCCAGTTAGCTCGAAGCATAGCGTGGACCAGCCTCCGACAGTTTTTGTTGGCAAACAGGGAAAGGGGGGGAAAAAACCACTGTAAACATTTAAGAATCTTTAATTCACACTAGTAATAAAATTGCATTACATTTTCATAAAATAAATGTTCCAGTTTATATATACAGAAGAAACAGGCTGTACAGACCCTCCTAGGAACCAGACCCAAGGCAGGGGAGGAGAAAAAACAACCCAAAAACATTACCAACCCAAAACCAACCCAAAACAAACATCACAAACATACAGGCAATACAGTGCTTGGCTAAGCAGCACAACTGTACATCGAAAAAACTTGGAACTGCTCAGTGTTGGGGTTTGGGAGGGGGGGGGGGAGTGAGGCAAAAAAATAAATGACATTTACAAGAGTCCTCAGGGAACAGGGAGGGGGGGCAAGCAGACGACGCGCCTCACGCTCGTCCCGGGACAGCAGCGGCTATTGCACCTGCGTCTCAAAGCTGCCGTTCATCTGACCCTCCTCATAGTCCATCTGACACAGAATCATGTTGTTCTTCAGGAAAAACTTGTCCCCGACACAAAACCTGTGAGAGAAAGACACAGTGCTTTACAGGTGTCTGCAGGTATTTACACCAGCTACGCACTTACCTGAGGCCTAAATAGAGAGGCTTTGTTTGAAAGTTTGAAAGTAAAAGAAAAAAAAATACAAGCTAATTTTAAGTAAAATAAAAAAGCATGTGCATGTTAGTATGACTGAATATGTGAAATAAAGACAGGCTGACGGGGTGCTTGTGTGAGGCATGATTAACCAGGAGAGGGAAACACAAACTGACCCTCCACGTGATTCAATTTCAGTCAGCAGCCATTTCAGTCTGGTATTTCTCTTGTGTCACTGTGGTGAAATAGTGTGTGTGTTTCTGTTTCAGAGCTGTGATGTAATTGTGTATGAGTGCGTTACTCTCCATTTCAGTGTAGAGATGCAGCAGTGCGTAACTCTCCATTTCAGTGTAGAGATACAGCAGTGCGTTACTCTCCATTTCAGTGTAGAGATGCAGCAGTGCGTTACTCTCCATTTCAGTGTAGAGATGCAGCAGTGCGTTACTCTCCATTTCAGTGTAGAGATGCAGCAGTGCGTTACTCTCCATTTCAGTGTAGAGATACAGCAGTGCGTTACTTTCCAAAAGTGAATGTTGCATCTGCGATCTGGCGCTCTCTCTTACCTCTGGTTGCAAAGCTGACAGGCGAAGCAGTCCAAATGGTACACATTATCCCTCGCTCTCATCACCATTTCAAAAGCAGGGATCAGTTTGCTGCAGGCCGCACAGTTCCCGGTGGTACCAAAGAGCCTGCAAACAAGAGCAGAGGAGCAGAGTCAGTCTATCAGGCCACTGGAAATACAATAGGAGAGTTACACACCAAAGAAACAATCTACAAACACATCTAATGCTGCACACACATCTATCTTGGCACACACTTGGTATTTTTCTGTTAATGAGGGTACAAACCTACATGTTAATTCTTTGCTAATGATCTAATTAAAATGATCACATGATTCTAATCCCCCTCTTCAAAGGCTCTCTGTATTTTCACATTGCTAACGCAGGGAAAAATGGGTTCGAGACTACCAACTGAACCGCCAAAAGTTTTTTTTTTTTTTTTTTGTTAAACCAGTGTCAGTAATGAGACGCTCCAACCAAATCCAGCCGGCTTTTACGCAAGAGGCTCAATCCTGCCGCACGGTCTTGAGCCCGAAATATTCCAGTCACAGAGGACTGCGTGTCTCTCGCCGCTCTCCCTGCTTCCTCTCTGGAGGGCGCAGCACAGGGACGTGTTCCCAGAGAGGAAACAGAACAGCTCATCTGATGCTTGGTGAAACGGGAGGCAAACACGCGGGCTGTCGCAAAAAGAATGAACGAGCGATAGACAGGCACAGACAAACACGCATATACACACTCGGGAACGCACACACACGTGCATGCGCGCACACAGCTCAGATACCCTACTGCCCAGGAACAGGCAGGACGGGCAGCGAACAGACAGACACCCGGAGAGCCTGACCCCCGAGCGTGCTTAATTTGGAGGCATTTGAATCACAGATGGGCTGCGGCGGCAGGGCGGGTGCTCCGCGGCCGCGTGAGGCCGACGACGCACGGATCGTGGCTCTGACAGCGCTGTTACACACTCCAGAGTTTGCAGGGCTCAGACGGGAGACGAGCTGGTATCACACCACCATATTAGTCCCTCTCTACTGCTCCCCCCTTGTCACGGCAAACATCTATCCAGCAGACCTTGCTTTTAATTAGCGTTGGGAGCCCCAGAGGACGGCGTCTTACAGTACGGGGACAGGGTTTGTTACCGGAGATACAGTACATGGGGTGGTAAAGGAGGCATTGTTAAAACCTGCCTCTGTTCTGCAGACATGGGATTTATATATAGACCTCTAACACTGCGAGAGCAGGCCGCTGGAGCTGAGCCTCAAACACACTACACACACACACACACACACACACACACACTCTCTCTCCCTCTCACTCACACACACACACACACAGACACACACTCTCTCCCTCTCTCTCTCACACACACACACACACACACTCTACCCCACCACACACACACACACACACTCGCGCGCGCGCTCACACACACACACACACACACGCGCGCCCGCTCACGCACACACGCACACACACAGACACACACGCTCCGCTCTCGCTCAGCACACACACACACCCACACACACACACACGCGCGCGCCCGCGCACCACACACCACACACGCTCGCCCGCGCGCGCGCACACACCACACACACACAAGCGAGCGCCGCGCACGCACACACACGACACACACGCGCGCGGCCCGCGACGCACACACACGACACACACGGCGCGCCCGCGCACGCACAACACACGACACACACGCGCGCGCGCACGCACACACACAACACG
>JAFBMS010000468.1:0-100000 GCA_019788955.1 Albula glossodonta | reverse complement strand
GATAAACTGCACCAACTTTACAGGAAACCACACCTAATCGATAAACTGCACCAACTTTACAGGAAACCACAACTAAAGCGTTTGGTTTCGTGTTTGTTAGGCACAGAAATGCAGTCCTCTCGATATATGTGCAGGTGGGTAGCAAAGTGCTTAACAACGCAAATGGAACCTCGTTCTTCATCGAGTCTTGCGATTTTACAAGGACACAAAAGAATCAGGCCCTGATATATAAATGTAGGCTGAAGTGCTCCTTACTTAATGTAGAATGTATTAAAAGCATGTGAAGTGGGAGGGAAGGTCACAGTGTCCGTCCTGTTTGGAGATGTGCGGTAATAATGATAATGGAAAACTAACCATTACAATCGCAAGGTCGTTTCAAATATGATTTCTTACGTGAATGTGTGTAAAAGTGCTTTCCAGTTAAATGGATTCAGTCTAAAGGATGGGGTTTAAGTCTGTGAGAGAGCTGCAATCTAGTATTGAGGATCCTCACAATCAACCACAACATCACTCTGTGAGTGTTTTACATTTTTTATTTTTATTTCTGAGTAAAATGAACCGATAGACATTCAGTACCTGCTTAACACTACCGCAGGTATTTATTCACCTGTTGGGCAGAGGATTCTGCTAACAGGATTTTAAAAACTGTAAAACATTAATAACCCAGACTTGTGTGTTCCAGCACTGAGCAGAAGAGAACTCACCCCGGCCTTAGTGCAGAATGTCTCATGCCTGTTAATGCAGAAATGCTGTTCAAATGCAGACACACTGTTCAAATGCAGAGACGCTGTGTAAATGCAGAAATGCTGTTCAAATGCAGAGACGCTGTGTAAATGCAGAGACGCTGTGTAAATGCAGAAATGCTGTTCAAATGCAGAGACGCTGTGTAAATGCAGAGACGCTGTGTAAATGCAGAGATGCTACGTAAATGCAGAGATGCTGTTCAAATGCAGAGACGCTCTGTAAATGCAGAAATGCTGTGTAAATGCAGAAATGCTGTTCAAATGCAGAGACGCTGTGTAAATGCAGAGATGCTGTTCAAATGCAGAGACGCTGTGTAAATGCAGAAATGCTGTTCAAATGCAGAGACGCTACTGTCTAGACACAACATGACCTCTGTGCTCTCAGGATGTTCAGCCACAGTCCAGCACATGCGGTCAGCTCTCTGAGTGCAGAGAGGGAAAAACGTGCACGCATCACTCAGAGCTGTTACCACGGTGCCCGGGCCCCTACTCAGTGCCACAGTGACACAGGAATAGCCGTTAACCATGGGCATTTAAAAAACATTTCTCCAGTTTACTATTACTGCTGTGCAAATGTACGTATGTAGTCAAATGTAATATTTGGGACCGTTTGGTTCATATGCACATACAAAAAAATGTATTTATGAGCTGAAGAACCTAGAGAAAAACTTCTTTTCCCCCAAGACGATCAGCAGCAGAACGCCAGCTTCCAGAACGCCAGCTCCACCGCCACTCTGCGCATGGCAAATGGGATTAGTTTCCATTTAAGTTCTGACAGGATGTTTTGGGTTTGAGACTGGTGTACATACCTGAGTAAGGGGCGAGTGAGGGGGAGTGGCACCACGAGAAGTTTGTCAAAGCCCCTTTGGTAAAGACAGTACCAGTCTGATGAGGTTTTGATTGGCCGAGGCGGTGTGGGGATTAGGGGACAGATGCTCTGAAAACCGAACAAACAGCCGTGCAAACTTCAAACCGGCCGCTTCCCTCACCTGCGCGTCTTTGTTAGCGCGTCTTTGTGATGCGGCTCCAGCGTTTCATGTCTGAGGCCCACGCCTCCGTCCCTTTGAGGATTACTTCCCTCTCTGCGTCTGCAGGTTTGTCTAATTAAATTAAAAAGCGCAGGGATGAATTGAAAGGTATGTTTCGACCTCCTTTTTTTTCACACATTCATTTGTCTGCATTTTAAGATAGACGGCAGCACACTGTGCATTTTAAATGTACTTCCACCTTCATACCCTTCAGAGTTTAGTTTTTTTCCCCTTTCTTGAGTGTTTGAAGCTGTTTAAATAAAAACAGACCAAAATATCTCCCTCCCTCTTCCGTAGGGACTCTCAAAGCACCATAACGATCACATCTGCACACTGAGTGCCGATCGGATGCTGTGGCCTGCCCTGCTCTGTAGAGACAGGCTGCGAGCTCCGATCCCTCTGCCGCACGTGCTGTAGAACCCATGGGCAATGACCGGCACTAGGGCGCGACCGCTTCGGTAAAATTCCGGCTGCTGGGCAGCGTGGAAAAACAGCTGCAGGCTGACAGATACATTAACGTGGGATGCTTTAGCTCACCTCTCCCTATTCACTTCCCCATTCTAGTTTAAACCAGAAATATTGGTATTTTCTGCGGGTTAAAAGAGCTCACATTTTAATTTCAATTAAAAATGCCCTGCTTTGATAAGTGAATGGCTAATCTTGTGCGTTTAATGTATTAAGAGCTGCCTGATGAAGCCCGGCTCGCGCGGAGGGTCCCGGCGCTCAAATGCCTGGCTGGTCTGTCATCCTCGTGCGGAGAGGTCACCAGATCCGCAGCCGCGGTAAAACGAGACCGCTAATTAATCTATTGTTCTGCGCGATAATGAAAGCGTGTGTGCGACGGTCAGGGAGAGAGAGAGAGAGAGGCACAATTGCTCATAAACTCAGCCTTTAATGGAATGAATTGAATGTCAAGGGGATTGGGAAAGTTGTGGCATGATGTTTGCGCGATACTTGCCATCCGTGTCTAAAGGGGCGGAGAGTGAAGCGATCCTTTCTTCCCTTGCGATCCTGAAGGTCAAATGCAAACTGAGACCATCAAAATCATCATAATTAATTTTTTTTGTTTAGTGATTTTTCTCTTTTTTCCCCCACCCAAACTCCTCATATATATATATATATATATATATATAAAATAAATAAAATATAAATAAACTATGACGGCTGCGCATAGTTCACTCCACGCTGCAAATGTGGCACCGATAAGGTATTCGACGCTATCAGCAAAATAAAGACAAAATCTGATTTTGTTTCATAGAGTACAGTCCATGCAGAACAGCGTTCCTTTAGAGTTAAATACAGAAATAAATACATAAAGAAATTTATTTTTGTGTTCGTGTGATCAGCTCACCTGCCCTGCAGGACAGGCTGCCATGGGGCAACGAGACTGAGGCTCAGCCGGCAGAACCCCCCTTCCCTGGGGAGGCCAAGCTGAGTGTTCCCTCATCAGAATCCCCGGCCCCAGTCCGTAACGGTGCGGATGGGACTCGAGCGCTGGGCGGTGTGACCCACAGAGACACACAAACAGCTGCCCCTATTCCCTGAACCTTCACACTTTATTCATTTATGAGACGATTTTTATTTAACAGCAATAGTATCCAATACACTGTACAAAATGACACATGCAGTGGTGGAGTAAACAGACTATAGCAGCCACAGCAGACCTCTGTTCACCTCAGCCCAAATAAAGGGATCATTGGCCAGGGATAAATCTACTCTGGCCACTAGGGCGGCAGCAGAGAGCATTCCCACTTCCCTGAGTCAGTCAGACTCCAGGGCCCCTAAATCCACTGGGCCGTCAGTCCGTAGCCCCCAGAGTGCTCCTTTTAATCATGATGCTAATGTTTAAACCCCCACCCGCTGACCCCCCCAGACTCACAGACACACACCCACTCAGGGGCTGGTGCTTAATGGAGCCCCACGCAACAGTGTGGGCTCAGGGGTTTGACCCGCTGTAGTTACGCACTTTTCAGCCAATGCCCCAGCCATCTGCCCATGGTGTTAGAGCAGGCCGGGACGGTAATTGCCCCTCTCAGTTCTGTCTGGGGGGGGGGGGGGGATTGGTTTAGGGGGAGCCCCAGGCTGGCAGCGTCATTATGGGGCCCCCCACCTCAGATGAGCCTCTGGGATAAGGGGGTAGGGGTGGGGGTGGGGGGGGTGACAACGCCCAGGAAATAATCGTGTTTAATTTAGCAAGCAGATGGCGTGGGGGCCAGCGTGGAGCGGGGGGGGGAGGGCACAGTGCTGGTGTCACTGGGGTTGAATGCAGACTGCCTGCAGCGTAGAGACCTGTCCCAGCACTGAGACCATGTCAAACACAGAAACATACACACACACACGCACCCACTTACACAGACCAGAAACACACGCACGCACTTACACAGAACAAAAACACACACACGTGCACGCACTTACACACACCAGAAACACACACACGCACGCACGCAGACCAGAAACATACACACACACACACACTTACACAGACCAGAAACAAACCCACACATGCACTTACACAGACCAGAGCCACACACGCACTTATGCAGTACAGAGACATACGCGCACGCACTTACACAGTTCAGAGACATACGCACACATACATACACACATACACACACACACTCTATCTGCCTGCGTCTTGCTGCTGTGTATCATCTTCTAATGAGAACCAAAAACAGGTGAAACCGAAAGACGTTTTTTTTTTAAAGAACCTTATTGGGTATGGCAGGGTCATGAATGCACTGAGATGAAGCTACACAGACACTCTGAAGAAGTTCAACTCGCCAACTCAGCTATGTGGAATTAAATATATTTAATTCCGCCCTGCCACTCACCTGCCGGCCAGGTGAGGATGCTGGTAATGCTGCATTTACCTTGAGAGGCTCTGGACCCCCTCACCCCCCCGAGGCGGGCCGTGCTTACCTCAGGTAGTCACGCCGGCACAGGATAAGGTTGGCTTTGGTGTAGAGGGTGGAGCCCACCTCCCCTAGCCTGCAGTCGCAGCAAGCGCACTTTAGGCAGTCCTCGTGCCAGTATTTGTCCAGCGCCTTGAGCAGGTAGCGGTCTTTGATCTTGCGGTTGCAGCCAGCGCATCCCTTCTGCTTCCCCTTGGGCTGAACAGACAACATGGGCACCCCTGCAGCGGGAAGGACACACAAAATAATAAATGATAAAAAAATGACCCTGCATGGTTCACCTTCTGTGTAAACAAGTCGCTTTCTGTGTTAGGGGCTGATAAGGCCTGCAGGGGCCAGAGAGCTGTGCCCCGCCTTCTGCACTGCCACAGATACACTCTGCTCAGGCTGGACCATCAGGTGATCTGTGCAGCATTAATCCCAGTGAATATCTGAGGTACCAAACTGCTCCTCTCTGAACAACAGAACGGAACGTGGGGATTTCTGTTAATCTTTCCCATGAAGGTAATGAAATCCAAATCTGCATAATTTGCATGATTTTTAAAATGCAGAATGTGATTTACTCCAACCTTATGTACATTGAACCTGGACACACATGACACATTAGTGAGGGACACACACAGGGACCTCCTTGGTAATGAATATTAAAGAAATAACACACTCACAACAAGATGATGCTGTCCACAGACGCAGGCCAGACACTCTCCAAAGTGCCCCCCCCCACAGTAATGCCCCTTCTCCTTTTACGTGTCACTCTGCTCAGAGTCCGCGGCGAGCGAGTGGAGTAACACAACCTGCAAATTGCCCTGCTGTCAAGCGGCCTGTGCTTTAAGTGCGCCTTTTAGCCTCCTAAAGGACAAATAAAGTCCATTTAATGACTGCACTAAACTCTAATAGTCTATCTGCGGTTGACATGTGTGTTTGGGCTAAAAGGCCCCCCAGGCCAGCGCTGCCGGCAGCCCCCCCCCCCGCAGGCCCTCTCCGCTGCACTAACCGGCCGGCCGCTGCTGAAAGCACAGGACAGCAGCTCTCCAGGCTCTCTCTCCCACACTGAGCTATTGATCCGGCTAATAGAACACACTCGCTGCCCCCCCCGCCCCCCGCTGCCTTCAAAACACATTTTCTCCAGGAAAAAAAAACGCAGTGCGTCTCTAACCATCACTTCGGTGTTCAAAAAAAGAACATACACAGCTCTATGATTGTAAAATTATGGACAGGTAAATGACTGGGGCCACCACAGTCCTGAGACTCCCAAACAGAGTTCCATAAGTTTCTGAATTATTCTCAAAAATAAAACTGCTACATCGTTGTTTGTACAACTGTGGACCTCCCAAAGAGGGGTTATGCTGAGAGGCCGCTGCAGGTATGAGATGAGCGTTATTATGTTATTATCTGAGGGTACAGTCATTATGAGCACATGCATGCTGAAAGAGGGGCAGAGATGGCATTTGGGTCTGTACTGAGCCATCACTGGCCGAGGCACCGCCCAGCGGTTTCAGAGTGGGGGGGGGATCCTCCAACACTGGGCAGGCCTGGCCGTACACAGTAATTTAAGTTTGTTTCCTGGCATGAGTTTTTTTTTTTTTTTTTTACTTCATTTCTGGAAAAAAATCCTCAAAGTCTTTTCTTTGTCAGAGCCTTGTTCTACTGAATATCAAAGCAGCAATGCCTCTCTCTCTCCCTCTCTCTCTCTCTCACTCTCTCTCTCCCTCTCTCACTTGTCATTTCTCTCCCACTCTTAAAGTCTTTATTGGATCCACATTTGTCCTGGATCATCGCACCGTCCACACATCAGTAACAGTATGAATGTAATATAATCACCATTTCCCCCGTTAGGGAAAAAGATGGAGGAGTTTAGGGGGTGATGCTGGTTAGGCGAATCGAAGCAAAGGGCTGGAAGTGAATGCAAGCTCTGGTGGTATTCAGCCATAAGATTTCTTTATTATGATTTGGAGGGGGGGTTGGTCTGGCTCTGCGTGCGGGCCCCCCCCAGCTGCACTCCTGAAACAGGCAGCTGCAGGGCGCCACATTAGGATCACAAAACCTGCTATAAATACCGATGTTCAGCGCAAATGAAGCTAAAAAGCTTCAAATTGAAGCGGCAGTAGCTGAGGGCGGTCGGCTCTACCTGCATTTCATGGCTTGTTAGTGGATCTCTGCAGGTGCAGCGTCAGGGCTCGTCTGTCAGCCGTCTACGGAACTAAAAACAGCTTTAATGAGGAAAGAGTGTGAGAGCGTACCAGTCCATGGTATGTGTGTGTGAGCGAGCGAGTGTGCGCGTTACTGCGTTTGTCTGTGACACACACAGGCCCGTCTGTGTAAGCACACTCACGTGTGTGTGTGTGTGTGCTGTCAGGAGACCGAGTCTGTGTGCGTGAACGTGTGTGTGTGCGCGTGTGCGCGTGTGTGTGTGTGTGTGTGTGTGTGTGTGTGTGTGTGTGTGTGCGTGTGTGTGTGTGTGTGTGTGTGTGTGTGTGTGTGTGTGTGTGTGTGTGTGTGTGTGTGTGTGTGTGTGTGTGTGCGTGCGTGTGCGTGTGAGAGACACAGACTGAGTAAGAGAGAGAGAGATGGGAATTGAGTCCTTTTGAAATCCCTGTGGGATTGCACCAAAATCTTTAATTTGCCATTTATGACAGCTAATTAGTTATTCTATTCAAAATCTTTGCTTTAAATAAGAGAACTAATTATACACAAAGGTCGTTTCCCCCCCCCGCTAGTGAGGCGCTGGTAATTGGCTTGGAAACCCCCCCCCCCCACCCTGCCATTTCCACACACTTTTCACAGAACAGGGTGTTCAACATGAATGTGTTAAAGGAGGGCCTTCAGCCTTCAGATGGGCTACACGGCCCCCGCGTGTTTCATGCCATTAGTGTGGGGGGACCTCTCTGCGGGGGGGGCCAGCGGAAGGGAGGGGAGCACCACAGCTCAGACGCCGCACTCCGCTCCTACATTCACTACAGTAATCTATATACCTGTCTCACTGGGCCTCACAGCGCTGCATAAAGGACAGCAATGCAAGCCCCAAACAGGACTTAAACCCCATGCAAGCACTTTTACAAGTGTAGGAGGACACAACGGGTCCTTCACACTTGCCTCTACCTGTACCAAAACAGGGGCTTTGAAGAACCTCCACCTCACAGGAATGACCTTAGAAACAGGATGCACAGAATTATGGATTGCACATTTCCATGTTTAAAACACCAGCACACAAATGCCAGTTTTTAATGAAACCCACCCCCTGCAGCTTTGAAACTCCGGGAGAGTACAGGTGAAGGGGTCAGGCCTGGTCTGCTCGTTATGCCTGTTGAAAAATATTAAACCTCTTTCAATCATGACTGATACACAGCAGGGCAATTACTTTTGCCATTAATGCTTCACACTGGCAGATTTCATCCTCCTCCCTGTTCTGTGTCCCCACTCTTTCCAGCACATACAGTTTGGTTTGTATTTGCAGGCCACGGACTCCCCATTACAAAGACAGCATCAGATTCTTACCTACGCCTGTTTCCAGTTCAGTTTTTCCTGGCTATCGAGAAATCAAATCGACGTGGTAACCCTTTTGATACATTAAAGATTTTTTTTTTTGTAATAAATTCCATGCACTTGAGGAAGCGCTTTTGAAGCAATTATCCCATCTGCACAGCCCTGCAAAGCCCAGAGAGGAGGCTGGGGAGGCAGGAGGGGGCCTGTTCTTTTCCCCTCCGTTGCTCGTGCTGATGGCAGAGTGAGACCCCAGTCAGGCCACTCTCTGTAATTAACACATCTGATCAATCAGATGGATTGACACCTTGATGTTTTGCGGACGGCCGCCGACCGGAGTGGTGAACGCCTTGGACAGAACCGGCCGGAGAGCATGGGGGCGTCACCCAGACGTGCCTATGATTACCGCCATAGACCGCGATAAATAACCCCGCGCCGCAGTGAAGGACGCTGGGAGAAACCCCGTGGAAGCGCATCTCGCACTGGTGCTCTTACACAAGACTGAAACAGCATGGATAATCCCAGCTAGTGCGTGTGGAACAAACACCCACAGGGCTGTAACCTCTCTAATTAAAAAGCTGTACAGCGGTCCACGCTTACACTGAGGCCCGGTTTGCTCTGCTGGAGACTTCAGCCGCAACACAAGAACAACGTGTGCCGCATGTTCCCCAACTCAGCTCACCAGTGAAAAAGTGGGCCGTTTTGCACTGTATACAGTCAAACACATTGGAGAGTTTAGGATGCTGCACCAGAGCTGGTTGGCTCAGAACAGCAGGATTACAGACTCTGCAGTGATAGCAGACACAGACCAGGAAATGGCACCAACAGGGTTAAAGCCCCAGACTATCCTGTATAAGTGTGGCCCTCCTCTCCACATTTCAAGGCTGGTATTGGATCTAGGCCAGCTCAAAAAAATTTGGCTTATTATGATTATATATTTTGTCATGCATTTGATTTTTGGGAGAAGTTGGCCTTAAACTTTTCCTGCAGATTTAGCAGAATGACTGCTGTACTTGGGCTGAATGTGCTTCCCTTAAGACTACCAAGAGGAAGGGGCGGAGCTGCGAATGGACACTCACAAGACTCAGCTCTGGTTTGCCAGTAACACTAGGCCCTTGTTGCTGTGGTTACAGGGCTCTGTGACTCGGCCCTTGTTGCTGCGGTTACAGGGCTCTGTGATTTAGCTCTTGTTGCTGCGGTTACCGGGCTCTGTGACTCAGCCCTTGTTGCTGCGGTTACCGGGCTCTGTGACTCGGCCCTTGTTGCTGTGGTTACAGGGCTCTGTGACTCGGCCCTTGTTGCTGTGGTTACAGGGCTCTGTGACTCGGCCCTTGTTGCTGTGGTTACAGGGCTCTGTGACTCGGCCCTTGTTGCTGTGGTTACAGGGCTCTGTGACTCAGCCCTTGTTGCTGTGTTTACAGGGCTCTGTGACTCAGCCCTTGTTGCTGTGGTTACAGCGCTCTGTGACTCTTGCTTTGGTGTTCTGCAGCTGAACACGTGGGAATGCTGGTGAGAAAATCCTGCCGGCACATCACAGCATGGCATGTCGAGATCTCTCTTTACTTTGGCTTCCTTGATTACACTAAAAATAAATGAAATAACACTTGATACCTCAGATTCCAAGAGATGAAAGCAACTGGCAAATTCACAGTGAAACATTTTCTCAACTTACTGATCTAATGCTTAAAGGGCTTAGACGTTCTTTTCTCTGCCGAAACAGCCAAGAGCCAGCTGAGCTGCAAACCTTTTTATGCTGTATATGTTTATTTATGGGACTCCTGCAAATACATAAACGCTTATTACAGTTGTGAAATGAGTGCCTTATTGACTCCACCCCTTTTGGGCAGCTGGCCAATCAGAAAGTTTGATATAATTTCACCAACTCCACCCCCTAGCAGTGCTACTGAAGACAGCAGCCTTTGAATCCAACCCTGGAAGGCTGCAGTGTTTCCTGGTTTTTGCGGTCACTCAGCCAATGAAGGCCAATTACAACAGTGGACAACACAGTTAACTCAACCTGCCTGGTTTCTTGGGTTTAAAGTGGCCTTGTATTTTCAGATGAAAGCAAAAACCAGCACACATTGTGGTCCTCCAAGACTGGAATCAAACATCCTCCCTCCCCCCTCCCACCAGTTGCATCAACCCACAGAAACGGCAACGGGCAGATCTGCCACCGAGGCACGCAGAGCGCTGAAAGACCGTTGTGGAAAAATTGGCTCTTTATGCAGCTGGGCATTCGGTATCGCGTCAGTCACATTTCAGACACCTGAAGTAAGCGCTAAGTCACACAGCTCGTTCTGTGGCGCAGCGGAGGCCCAGAGTGTGTGCCGTTTGGGTCTGAGCCCGTAGCGCGCTGCGGTTTGGCTCCCTGTGCAGGCCCAATTAACAGATAACTTCATTAGAGTGTTCTTTCCACTCCCCCCCCCATTATTTTTAATTTATTCACATGGGGTTAATTAAAGAAGTGTATCACGAAGACAAGCAACAGCTCTCTAATTAAATTCATTACTGCTTATTTTGAGACTCCAAACTGGCAGCTTTTCCCAGTTATTACAGAAGGAAACTTGTTCCAGCACTCAGTTGCTTGCGAGCATGGTGAGACTAAGCGAGGGAAGGTGAACTGTGAAAACTCAAACTCTGTGAAACTGCTGCCATTTCGGCTCATTCTCACAGTGCAGATGCCGCGGAGCAGCTGAAACACTGAGCAGTGCTTTCACACTGCTCTGATCCCCAACTGCAAATCAACTTCACCCCTGGTGATATCAAACATTCATAATACTATATAGGTAGAACTTCATTTGTCAACAAGTTTGAGGGGGGAAAAAAAGTCAGAGCAAGAATTTGGTGTATGGTGAGCAATGGCCTTCAAACTCCAGAGGCGGGCTTACTGGACTACCCAATCAGATGAGTCTCTGTAACTGTACCAGCCATGTGGTCATCCATCTGGCCAATCACATCGCTCACCATCTCTGCTGTGCAGTGGGGGCGTCTGGCTTGGGGCTTGGGCAGACTGATGATGGGGGGGGGGGGGGGGGGGGGGGGGGTGATAAAGAGCTTAATGACTCCTTTGGCAGGGGACTGTTTCAGCCTTCACCTCTTTTGGACTTGGGTTGCATTTCACCACACTACAAGCGAGAGCCAGCTGATAACTCAGCAGATGAAATACATGCAAATTTGATTCATTTTTTTCCCCCTTCCAGATTGCATTAACATTTGAATAAAAAGGATAAATCCATTCACTCTCAAAACTAGATCTTTTCACAGTTTGATAAGGGGAACACAATTGGTTATCTGCCACTTGACGATTCCTGACAGAGTGTAACCATTAGGCCCAGTCACCGTGCCTTTCTGCTGTCTGGCAGAGAAAACGCTGCAGCGCTTTTTAGGCCGCATTAAAAATGGCACGCAGGAGGCAGAAAGGTGCTCCTCCAAAAGTCTGTCACTCCCAGGTTTAAAGTGATGAACATAAAATTTCTTCCTTAGCAATTACTGAGCACTTATTTCCACAGATGCAGAGAGGAGACAGGTCTGCGCTGGGGGCCCTCAGTCAGTGTGACACGACGGGACACAGTGCGGGGGCTGCGGGGGTTTAAAGGCTAATGCACATTCACCATGGGAGGCCCTGTTTGGGAAGAGCAAGCCCTCATACGCTGCCACAGCGCTAGCCTCCAGTCAGGATGCTCAGTCTCAAACTCTGTCAGGGTCTGGAGTTTTTATACAACAGACCGCCTGCAAGCTTATTGGCTCTTCAGATTTCAGAGGGTGGATTTGGCTGGCTCAGAAAATCCACTTGAAGTTCTATAGAACATGATTTGTCAGAAGTAGAAATCTTACTTTACCCCACTGGTTTATTAGCAAAGAACATCCCCAAAGCTGGGCATTGTGATGTCACAATGGAGAAAGTTGTTTGCTAGGCTGGTCATTATGACATAATTATGAGCCTGTCAAATGAAGGTACAAGGTGCATTCTTGAATTCATACCCTACTATATTGGGGTCTATAAAAAAAAAGAAAGGTTTTATTACACAGAGCGATACATGTAATGTTGATTACTGTACAACAGTAACAGTACACATGTTTTTAGCAAATATAAAATATACAAAAACATGTCATATACATAACATGAATATATATTTATGCTAAGTATTTGTTATTTGTATAAATATTGATCACTGAAGCTAAAACAGTCTGGTAAAAGGAAGCATGTGGATTCTACCTCTGCTTTGCAGCAGGGCCTGGTGTCAGAGCTTGGCCAGCTCTGTGAATGTGGCCTTAAGCGTGTTCAGTTCCAGTCCTTTCTGTGGCTATGTGGGAATCTGAGGCACTAGCGAGCGAAAGCCAGGAGCGACTGCTCGAGAAGGTTTGGGTGATAACAGCGTGGCCATGCCATTAGCGGCCGTAGCGGTCAGCATGCGCTAACGGTCAGCGCGCGCTACTTACGCACTTTACTACCGCCATGAATAAACATGGCCCCCATGGGGGGGCAGGGATGATATAACTCAGTCTCAGTTACCCATTTCAATTAGCCGCGAGCGCAGGGAGGTGAGTGTATGCAGAGTGCAGCTGCTACACGTTTAATGGATCAATGTTCAGCTCTAATCAACGTGTGCGTCTCCTATACCACCGGCCTCCTCTCACAGTCACGGTCTAAGCACCTACTCATCATTTTAATCAAACGACACGCCATGCAGCCGCTCTCAAATTTCTCATTAAATGACAGCCACACTGCACCTTTTACCCTCAGATTTTCAGCTGCCCGTCCTCTTCCTTTGTGCAAGTGCTCAGACTCGCCTGCAGACTGTACTTTAGCAACCATGAAGTTAAAGGCATACATTCTATAACCAAGTTAATATATTTAGTGTCTGCGCAGGAATGTCACTGAGCTTTCGTTAAATGCCCCTGAATGACACAGCATAATATCCCATGTGCTCTTGCATTCGTGGGAAGTTGTACAGGTGTCCATGGGATTCTATGGCCACGGCCTTCAGGGAGCCCACAAAGGTAAGCCTCTTCTGCTCTAGAGTGGGATATCGCTGTCAGAGGACCATTAGAACTAGTGTGGTTTAATCTTTAAAACAGTTTGGGCCAGCAGAGGCGCTCTGTCCCCCCCACTCCTCCCCAAACACTGCCTCCTCTCCACACAGTTCTCCCCCCTCAGCTTTGATTGGTAGATGAAGAGTGTGATTGTAGTAAAACACAATCAGACTCAGGGAACGCAACAGAGACCCCCTGACTGGAGCTACAATCTCCAGAAACATTAAAGCATCTGAAAACTCCTGGCACCTTTCCCTGTTTAATACCGCTGCAGTTAGCCCTCTCTGCGCCGGCTAATCCCTACGCCAACACACCAGCACCCGCAACAGGAGTACAGTTTACATTAACGAGTGTTTCCACCTACCTCCACCTATCTCACACACACATACACAACCACACTCTCACACTCACACACACTCACATGCACTCGCTCACACACACTCAGCTCGTCACACACGTATCTGACTTGATGTTTTTGATAGGTAAGCATGAATATGACTGTCTGCTATAGGTATACATGCATGAGACACTATTCTGGAAAGATCTAGTGAGATCTCCTTATTTGCGCTCAGATGCTGAACGGCAGATCGCTGTGTTTGAGGATGGAAACATAAACAGTCTCAACGAGCCCAATTACAGCACGGTGTTCGATTTCCACATAAATGATTAATTACCAAGATTACCACCTCATAAACACTGGAAAATAAAAACAACGGCTTTCATTTGTGTGGCTAAATACCTTTCAAACAACATCCCCCCCAGCCTGAGCCCTTTATTTACAGCGGCGCTGCTCTGCAGACGCTGCTCTGCAGACGCTGCTCTGCAGACGCTGCTCTGCTGCTGAAGGTTTTGTTCAGTGGCGAGATGGAAACGGCCATGCAAATGAGAGAGCAGCACCAGCTACACTTTCAGACTTCATTAAGGCCCCACAGCCATTGCTGAAGGGATCCTCGGCAAGCTTTGATCAAGTTACAAAACGTGATACAGCTATCGATGGGGAGGGGACACAGGCCCCCGCTACGCTCCTCCGTGTGGTTACATAGCTCAGCGTTTATACATGCTAGACATCAGTCCAGACACTAAAAAGCAAACCAGACTTACACCGCTGGCTGCATTAAGTTTCTGAAGGCTTTACATTTTTGCATGATTCGTTTTAATGATAAAAAGCAGTGCTGTAGTTTACTATGGGTACACAGCCTAGCCATTTATAGAGACGCCTTAGTTTTTCCCACTTGCCATCGCTAAAAAAAAATTAAAAATTAAAAAAGGTCATTTTCCAATAACATTAAAAACCACTCTGTGTACCTGATACATGGTTAGAATCTTGTAAAGATCAATGCCTTTTAAGTTTGCTTTTCCCATGCCCCAAAAAACAAAAAAAGTAAAAGGTAATTTATAGCACAGGCTTGTAAATGCTGGTAGTTTATCTGGCACACTTCATCACTGCTGACAGGGTACATGGAGGAACAGTAAAAGTGTCTCAGAACACAGGAACACAGCGGTCACACGATACAAGAGGTGACATGCACAACGACTTGCCATTGCATGTGTGTGTGAGAGAGGTAGAGAAAGATAAAAATGAGACTGTGTGTCAGTGTACAAATGAGTGTGCTTGCCTTAGAGCGTACAGGAACAATATATAAGTGAGAGAAGAAAAAAAAGAGTGTGTGTGCAGGACAGATTATGAACATGTGGGTGTGTGTGCACAAGTTAAACGGATTGTGTATCCGAGCATGTTCACACACGCATGCAAGTTCAGCTGTGTGTGTGTGTGTGTGTGTGTGCACGCAGGGAGGCTCAGCGGCTCACCCTTGCAGTGTTGCAGTGGCATTGAACGCGTCCACAGCAACAAGGGAACTCGAGGGAATAACGGGCGGTTAAAAGACCAAAAGAAAGTAAATTAAAAACCACCTACTGTAAAATCATCAATATGTAGCGCTATAGCCTTCCCCAGCTGAGTGTGTGTAGCGCTATAGCCTTCCCCAGCTGAGCGTGTGTAGCGCTATAGCCTTCCCCAGCTGAGCATGTGTAGCGCTATAGCCTTCCCCAGCTGAGCATGTGTAGCGCTATAGCCTTCCCCAGATGAGCGTGTGTAGCGCTATAGCCTTCCCCAGCTGAGCGCGTGTAGCGCTATAGCCTTCCCCAGCTGAGCGCGTGTAGCGCTATAGCCTTCCCCAGCTGAGCGCGTGTAGCGCTATAGCCTTCCCCAGCTGAGCATGTGTAGCGCTATAGCCTTCCCCAGCTGAGCGCGTGTAGCGCTATAGCCTTCCCCAGCTGAGCGCGTGTAGCGCTATAGCCTTCCCCAGCTGAGCGCGTGTAGCGCTATAGCCTTCCCCAGCTGAGCGCGTGTAGCGCTATAGCCTTCCCCAGCTGAGCGCGTGTAGCGCTATAGCCTTCCCCAGCTGAGCGCGTGTAGCGCTATAGCCTTCCCCAGCTGAGCGCGTGTAGCGCTATAGCCTTCCCCAGCTGAGCGTGTGTAGCGCTGCGCGGAGCAGATCCACGGGGACGGACTGTCACTCCTCCAGCTCTGCTACCTGCTGCATTTAAACTCTCAGCCTTCACCGACTCAAACCCCACACTTTAGGATGCATGTTACACTTCAGTAAAACCTGCCCACATTTACGCCCTGAAAGAAACAGCAGGCAGTATCACAGCGTTATGTTTAATGGCTCTTACACAGAATTTAAGTTTAAAAACAAAATGGCAATCGAATCGGTCATATATTTATAGTTTTAACATGAACTTTGTATTTTCTATTCCCCACAGCATTTATTCAGTAAAATCCTGCTTCTGATTAAAAAGAAAACCTTTCACATGCTGAAAAGTTTGACACAAAGCCATTTACCAAACCAAGTGCCGTCTCCCATAGCCATGTGCATGCAGTACGCATGTTTACTTCACAGCTCCGTTTACTCACTATTTAATCTGACACTGCTGCATGTGTAATTCTGGCCTGCCGTGCGTTTCACAGCCTGTTCTGGGACATTGTGAATGCATGTCTAATGACTGCAATGGCTGCACTGGCTGCAGCAGAAATGTAAGGTCCCTCGGGTCATTTCCAAAGAAGGCCGGAAACAATTAATGCCACCTGTGTGTCACATTTTCAGATTTACAAACTACTGTACTCTAAACCTAATGGAACATCCACTGAAAGCTCTGCATTTTGCCAAAAAAGACAGCAGTTCATGTGCAGTGAAATAGTTTGTCAGCCAGAAACGCACTAACTACACTAAACTACAGTCAGCGTGCATGTAAAAAGCGCCGGCTGAAGAGCAAGGGTGTCACTGTTGCGGGCGTCAGCTGCAGAAAGCGCAGGCTGACGGAGACGGCGACGCAGCGTGGAGCATGCGGGCCGCACTCGCAGACACGCTTTCTGCAGCCTCTCCACACGCCTTCAGTGTGTGTGGTACCACCTGGGGAAGCCCACCTGGGCTGGGGCAGGTACAACCCCTCATTACACATGCAAGCTTTTAAACTGAAGTACGTACAATCACTAATACTCGCATCACGCCTCTGAACTGCAAAACAGCATGTGAAGGAACTGGAACCAACAAACATGACGGAGTACCTTATATTTTGGCAAAAATACCCAGGACAGGAACACAAAGCCAGGACCGATGCATCGCGCCCGCTGTGAACCTTGGGGGTGTCCGACTGGGTGCGGCTAACGTTACAAACCTCAGACTGAACAGGTTTTTGCCATTTTCTCGACATCGAGTCTGTTGTATTCATTTAATAAAAATGTGCAAAATGCCTGCAAGATAACAAAAGCCAAGGTGGATCCAGCTCAAACCGATGAAATCTAATTCAGCATATAATTCACCAGGATTTCATTTAACTGAATAATTTCAGTGCATCATACACAATAATATCACACAGGAATACACACATTATTACACAGCATTATGCAGCATCTGGCCAGAAAGATAAAGGACAATAAAGTTAAGCTTTAAGTTGTAGTAAATATAAAAAGGCTTAAAGGTAAATTATGTGGTTTTAAGAATTCAAATCAAGTCCATACGGTTTTGTTGATAGGGCAAGTATGATTGTAAAGAGGGCTCCAAGTGGTACAATGTAACGAGTGCAAAACGCAAAGTCCCTATTCCAGCATTAAGCTCCAAAATAAGGCGTAATATTGTGCCATACCCAAGGGGGTGAAAAAAACTGATGCAATTTCAATATTTGAAATTGGCAAGTTTAATTTAAAGAAAGAACAAGGCAATAAGCTGAGAAAATAGCAAATACAAGAGAGAAAATTGCATTGCTGGGAAAACGGTGAGAAGACTTAAGAAATGTATAAAAGTAATCTCCAAGTGGAAATTAGAAATCAACCCGCAGAAACGAAATAACAAAAGAAATATTACTGTCCACTTTCTAAATCAATATAACATTGCTACAAGACAGAATTACCATGGTAACTCGGGTAAAAAGAATGAAGCAATTCTTATTATTTCCAAAATAAAATCTGAGCCCCAAGCCCGGGTTTTATTAGAGCAGCTGACAGATCACAGCCTGGTATTTATTTGAGACATTGCTTTTCAATCACATGCTTTATGAATGTACAAATTACTTTGGACAGTCAGCTCAGAGGGTCATAAATTTAGGCAAAAAGGTAACGCAAAAATGTATCACCTTTCAGAGTTGGGTGGTTTCCCTCTTCAACCATAGTCTTCGAGGGAGACGCTGAGAAACCAAATAAACAAGATCAATCAGCACCCAGTCCCTTTCACCCTCAGATCATCAGTGCATTTTAAATATATTCAGCTCAATTACCAAAACATTACATCGTGCATGAGTGATATGAGTACCCACAAAACTCTGAATTATCAGTCAAGTGTAAAAACGCATTTAAAAACGTCTGTCAGCCTTTTAAGACAAGAACCAGCAGTGCTGCACACAGCCAGGCGCGAGTGACTAACATCAGACCGCTGCACACAGCCAGGCGCGAGTGACTAACGTCAGACCGCTGCACACAGCCAGGCGCGAGTGACTAACATCAGACCGCTTCCCTTTGCATGGAATTAAATGCATTTAAGGTTACATGGAAAGCCGGCGCTTTGCCCGCGCGGTAGACGTGTGAGTGTCTGTGCTAATTGGCCTTGGCGGAAAAGGCAGAAACTCCAGAGTGGATCCAGGCAGACTGACATGTGCAGTGATTCTCTTGGCACAGAAACATTAATTATTGATAGCAGCAGGTCACTGAGAAGGTTGTATTAGAGAGCACATTCTGAAAATGGTAAAACAAAAAACCGTGCGACAACACTGCCAAATACGCGTTGCCATGACCGGGCCCCCTCCTGCGCCGCTGTGTTTTTACCGCTTTGTGAAAATGGCAAAGCCATGAGGATAAGAAATGGCGGACTCCTAGTTTCATCTTCATGCTTGTTGTGAGTGTTTTGAGCGCTGAGGTTTCTCTGGTAGTTTGTCAGAAACACTCTTGTACAGGGGCAGGCAACATTACCCCAAAGCGTGAGTGGTAATTTTCTCCCAACATGTCAGATTTCCATTAAGGATTCTTGACTGATTGTAGGTCAGAAAACTAATGCAAGATTTCAGCAGTGTTTAAAAATAGTGTACGAATGAAGACAGGGAATTGATTTGTATCCTACTTTCCCAAAAGTGGTTTAGAAAAGAGGGAAACTAAATTATCTGTCCTCAAGGAGAACTAGTTATTCCTCAAGATCGTTTGCTGGCGTGCACACGTTCCCTCAATGGGGCTTCACCCTCGGAGCGCACTCTGGAGTAACGTAGCTACGCCGCTCTGGTTTCTGCGTACCTGTAGCCCAGCATGTCCCAAACTCCAGGAGTCCGTTCTGTTTCACAGGACGGATGGGGACATGCTACAGTGAGGTTAACAGAGCAAAGTGAGATTACCCTAACCTACTAAAATGAGTGTTTTTTCTCTTGTATGTTTTAAGGTGATTCTGTTCCCTGGTGTTTCCCCTGAGCGGGCATGTGGCAGGCGGGCCATTCTGCAGGACTGAGCTCCTCTTTCTGCAAAAGCGCCGAGCCGTCCTGGCTGCAGTGCATGTCCATTTCACCAGCCAAATGGCTGTGCGCCCCGCCTCAACCTGGGGAAGGTAAGCAGCCCTGTGCACCCCCTTCCACCCCCACCACCCCCATTGGAGTGCAGCCGACATTAACAGCCCTGTCCATGAGTACAGCTAACAGCTCTCCACTCCAGCGCCAGAACGGCAGCGCTGTCGGGCCGGCCTCAGCAAGCGAAGGGTGAAGCTTTTAGGGAATGAGCAGCAGGTGATCTCTGCCTTTCTGCAGGTCCTAATGCTCCTAAAAGCCACTCTCCCCGTGTCTGTAATTGGGCATCAGTAGTTAATGTAGTATTGACTGCATTATATGCTCCCCTGCATCCTCTCTCACTAATGTCATCTGCATCACCTTGTACATTTACCGTATTGCTTAGCCAATAGCTGCTAAAAGCAATCCCAATCATGAATCATATGGGAAACTTTTAGCAAGACAGACAACCAGAGGAGACCATTTACAGTTGAGTTAATCTGGGTACATTAGCAAGACATGGATTCAGAGAGACAGGCCGATTTATGTTTCTGCGGCTTTCACTTTATTGGTTTTTAGATGGGTAAGTGAAAGGATGCCCAGTTAAAACATATGAAATATCCATTTTCAAACATAAATAATGGGCCTAAAATGCACGCCATTACCTCTGAAACACAGCCCCGGGGTATAGCACCAACGGGTATGGCGCTATTCTGCCAAAGATGACAGGAGCGGTTCGTTTTAGGTCATTTGAGGTTGGGGGCAGAGAAGAAATTGTGAACACAGAATATTTATTAAACTAAACTAAGCCGTGGAAAAACGTAAGTGCATTTTGTTGTACACCCATCTCCGACTCACTGCCCATTGAATCGCGCACAGAATACCTCCTTCGCTGTTATAAAGTTGTTTTGACACAAACTGGGAGTAAGTCGTGTAAGCTTAGTCGGTCTTTTGCAGACGCCGCTACAGCGGCTACCCTAGGCTTTACTTGAACCCCAGGGATCGATTACCTTTTTATATTTAATCAAGTTGTTTGGTCAAATAAACGCAACCTTTAATTAAGGGTGACTCTGATCAACACATTTCCCACATAGCAGGTGGCCAATGCATATTACAACTATATGATAAAGGAACGCCGAATGCATATTACAACTATATGATAAAGGAACGCCGAATGCATATTACAACTATATGATAAAGGAACGCCGAATGCATATTACAACTATATGATAAAGGAACGCCGCCAAAGGTGGGTCGGGATATGAGACATCCGAAGAACACTCTGAGAAGAGCCGCCGAACGCTGAATTTATCAAACATTGTGCAAGAAATGACTTAGCATGGCACGCGGGGAGAAATTCAGCTGTTTAAAATAATACAGGCGTGAATATGGACTGAAATACGACGTAGCGGCTAACATTTCCAAGTAAACGGACCGATCCGGACAAGTTTGGATAGGGACGTAAAGTGAAATAAAGCACATATATTCTTCCAGTTGCGGATGGGGTGCCCGTTAGTCGCTGTTTAGAAAATAAAGCGATGCAAAGGATCACTAAATAGCACTGTTCTAGAGTGTATAGATGAAGCCGCTTTTCCGTGGATAGATTGTGACCCTGCCGTGCTGGTGCTACGAAAACAGACACAGATCCACTTCGTGACATTCGAATGAAAGACCATTAGGCTGCCAAATCGTAGCCCACCTACCTTCTTCCTTGTCGAGCACCATCGTCCTAAAGAACGAGGAGTCCGGCTCCAAGCGATCCGTCCTCGGCTCCTGCAGTCTTCACCACCTGGTAGAGACTTATCTCTTTCGAAATTGCCTTGCGATGATAACCGGATCGTCCGTCTGTTACAAGCCGTAATTGCGCGGTTGTCCGGCTTTTAGAACTAGATCATTCAATAAAGGAACCCATTCACAGCGAAAGCAGGTTAGCTTATTATTTTTCTTGGTTATTTTACGACAACAGTCAGTACTTCCCTTCACTCAGTTCGTGCCTTGCTCCTTTGCTCTCAAAATAAGCCTCGTCGGACTAAACTAAAACAGCAATTCACAACATCGAAGCAAGACTGATTCGCGAGCATCTTCCGTACGTAGAAAAGAAAGAATGGATAAAAAAAATGTATTCGACTTGCTTCGTTATGCGTTACGGTGTTCAGCGGATCAGAAGCCGATTATTTTCGACCGGAAAGCTTTCTTCCCAACAAAGTGTTTCTTCCGCTTTCATTTGCTCCAAAAGTGCAACTATATTCAAAAATCCAATTCCAGACCTGACAAGTGCGAAAAGCATACCCTCTCTGCCTTCTCTCCCAATTTATGTGCTGCGCTTTCGCCTGCTCCGGAATAAATGCGCGCGCTTCCCAGAGCCTCGCGGATTCCCCTGTTAATTAAATCAATTCATTATGCTGGGATCTGATTAGCAGCCCTCCCCCCTCTTTGAATCAATTATTCAATACACAAACATAATTGCTTGTGCCAGAGGTGTCTAAGTATTAGCTTATTTAACTCCAAGGACACTAATTACCCCTAGGGCAAGGGAACTTTTCTCATTAATTCTGACAAAACACAAAAGCACAGCTAAGGGAAAGTGTGCTTCGGTGTGTGTGTGTGAGCGTGCGCGCGTGTGTGCTTCGATCAAAAAGGTGGTTGTGCTTGGGGTTTTATTGCGACATAGACACGTGCTTATTATTCCCCTTGTCGTGCGCCACCCCCTTCCTATTTCTGATTATTCCCTTCAAATTAAGGATTCAACAGAATTTACTTATAATTGCATGTATTAGTTTCTCGGAATACATCGGCACGGTGAAACACTGTTCATGTACAGAGATAAACATTGTTTTTGAGAGCGAAAGCACAACAGATGGGCCGCGTTCCGATCAGTGGGCAGATAGAAGGCTCGGTTTCCAATCTAGTGATATAATTGTCGGCTGTTGGGTCTGGATGAAAGTGCTGCCTTTTAATGGAGAAACCTTGAATAGCGGTCCTGTCTCTTTGCCCTGTGGAGTCTGTTAAAGAATTAAGAGAGGGATGCAGCCCAGAACCTCCTTGGCTCAGGGTGAAGTTGACTATATTTCCAGAAGCCTTTTCTGACAGCAGCTGGCTACCTACTGTAAAATGCTGATCCGATATTTATTCTCACCTCTGAAACCCAGAAAATTATTATGGAAGAGAATTGATAACAGTGTCAAAAAAAATTACGTATTTGACAAAATCCGAAAGCATTTGTTATTTATCCATACTTTAGGCCATTAATTTAGTTAAATATGAAAGGTGTTGTGTGCGTGCCGTTTTATTTTATGATGATTACCCATCTGAGATGGCAGAATCCTGGCACAGCCCTGGCACAGCCTTGCCACTTTGGAGAAACCCCAGTTCCACTGTCAAGCCTTTACCAAGTTTTCCAAAATGGATGATCATTCCCTTCCCATTTCCCTGGATATTCTATTCCATATTGCAGCTTTCCTTTTCTATGGTGCTTTGTCTGCCTGCCCTCGTGCGTAAGTGCTCAGAGAAACAGACTGCAGAGGCCACGGAGAGACACACAGAGCCTTCCCTGAAATCAGTCGCTAGGCCCTTGTGTTTCTGTCTTTCTGGATGGCCTGCCTGACTTTTCATCTCCGTAGTCACACAGATTGATGACTTATGACCGAGAACGCATGTTTGCTGACCTCCTGCAAAAGTGAATGACACATAATTAATCCAATCACACAGAGAGAGTGGGGGAGAGAAAAAACGCCTCTCATGTCATCAGCCTTGGACTTCAAATAACCATTTGACATTTGAATGTAGGAACACGTCACGATAAAAGGCACATTCAAAAGATGAGAGGCACATTGTGTGTGCGTGTGCGTGTGTGCGTGTGTGCGTGTGCCTGCGTGCGTGCGTGTGCGCGTGCGTGCATGATTTGTGCATCTGTGTTTTCCTGTGTGTATGTTCATGTGCACATTTTAAAATGCAGTTAATCACAGTCATCCTGTCCCTTAATTTGAGCTCCTGCCTGTTTTTAGGGAGATATATGACATCATGTTTATCATGCTCAATTCTCCATAAATTTCCCCTTCTCTGCAGCATTGGGCAGCTCAGCCCGGCGGTTTGGAGTTCATCCTTTCTGTGATGAAGGACACACAGCATGAGGATTATCCTGCATTCCGTCTCTGTGTTGTTTGTTGTGTTCGCTGCTGGCTCATGACCATGCCTTCGTACTTCTACATGGCCGGTGTGCTGTAGGGAGCTGTGTGTATGTGTGTGTGTGTGTGTGTGTGTGTGGGGGGGGGGGGGGGGGGGGGGGGGGGGGGGCACGAGGGCAGCGGTGACTCTGCCCCTCTGCCCTGCCCCACTCAGCCCCTCCCATTGCAAACATCTCAACATGTAAACAGTGCAAACAGCACTCAGAGCGATGTGGCTGGGCTTTGGCCGTTATTTATGCCTCTTCACCCTGTGTATTGAGTTTTAAATCATAAGGCTTTACAAATGTGTCTAACAGTTGATTGACTGTTTTGGGCCTTCATGATGATATGAGAGATGGTTTGTGTGCCTGTGTGTGTGTGTGTGTGTGTGTGTGTGTGTGTTTTCAGTCAGTGAAAATGATACTAATACATAACTAATACATATTTATGAAGTCATATTTTTCATGCTGAAGATTATGAAGACAATATCCTATTGGGTATCATTATTACATAAGCGGTTTTCATATTGGACATCAGACATGACTTTCAACTCTCAGATAGTTATTGGCTGCAGGCTTTGCAGGTGAGCTTTAGTTTCACACACACACTGTCTCTCTCGCTCTCTCTCACACACACACACGCTCACGCTCACTTGTTAGCCCTGACCCTTTCTGAAGCCCAAAGCACAGGACTGGTGCCATGGAGGTACCCTTTCCCTCACTGATCTCTGTGGCAGTTATCCCTGTCGACCACCAGGGGGCACTAAGCACAGAGCTGGATATTCTTAGTTGCACACATGGCCTGTGAGATGTGCTGACCACAGTAACACATCACTGTATGTGAGTTTATAATTCATACACAGTGTCATAAAAGAACTGTTGTTGCCTGTGATGCTGTGGTTGACACTGTTACATATGTACTGCCGTTATGTTACAGAGGGCAATAATGTAACACTAGTGCTCATTACAATTTCCCTGGATATGTTTTTCTCTTTCAGCGCCTAGCTGTAGCCCCTGTGAGTGAATGAACACTTTGCTTATCCTCTTCAAGTTTATGCTGAAAATAATTATGAATGGTGTTGTTCATGCACAGGTGTTATTGAAACATTCTGCAGTCACTGCTTAGCTGGCAGCCAGGTTGGCTTTTGGAGGCTGAAATCGCCTGTGTTTGAGCCGCGATGCTGCAGAGCCAGGAAAATTATGAGTAACCCTGTAGCATGGAATTCTGGGAAAGAGAGAAGGTGACTGTTGTTGTTGTCACACATATTAAGTGTACTCTCTTGAACACGTATTGATTTAAATTTGTGGGGTCAGGCAGAAATAGACTAAGCATCGTCTGCAAAAAAAAAGAAAAAAAGACCCCCTTCCCAAACAGTTAATCCAACTTTAATCCCAGTCATTAGGAATTAGACATGTGGAGCTGTCCGGCCGTGCTTCTAAATTACAATCAAACGCTTACCAATTACGCAAATTATTGACGGTAGATTCTCTTTTCAACTGCAAATTAAGGCTATTAAGAAAGGCTCCTTTTTAATGCAAAAGTGACTAATTAACCAGCGGATGGGAAATCTGCAGCCTAGATATCAAAAAAGGGCTCGGCGCACGTTGCAGAAACACAAGGGAACCAATTAGTTTAATTATCAAAACAGCTAATTAAAATTGCACAGTTCCTAATTAGTTCTTTGCTTTTGCTTCTAATTGACAGCATGGAGATAAATGGGCTGGGGAAGAGGAAGGGGGAGAACAGAAAACAGGAGAAACTTGGGCGGAATATTTATGCTGACTTTATCTCTGTCTGTGTGGCAGCCCTTGAAAGTGGAAAATTAATGACCTTAATTCCCAAACTGTTTTTCCTCAGACTGCTCTCCCCCTCTGTTCCCCGCGCCTCTTCCCTTTACGGGTCCGCCACCCTGCCAAGTCCTCTAGCGGGAGAGAGAGGGGCGCAGGGGCGGGAGAGAGCCACCACGTTTCTGCCTAATGTGACAGCTCGTGCTCAACAATAGAGCCCGATGAAAGAGTGGAGCAGATGTACCCACTGGGAGCATTGCATCATGGGACTGCTCCTCTGCCCCCCACCCCTCAAACCTCCCCCCACCTCTACTCCTACCCCCATTTTTTTTTTAGTGGTTTCCGTCATCATTTGCAAGACTAATTTGTCCCATTAAAAAGAAAGAGCTCTGTGCCGGGGGAAGGAGATGAAAGGAGCGCCATTTGATAGGATTACACTGAAGATTTTTATTTGGAAGCCAAATTGAATGTTAAAATAGCTAATGTATAACTGCTGACAAAAACCCTTCTGCATTCCTACTGTAAAATGGCTCGAGGAATTTACCGCATGATCCGAGCTCTGGTCTCCGGGTTGTGGGAGTGAAATGGGCGGCTGAAACGCTTAGTTAAACGTTACACCCTATAGATTTATTGTGAGGGCTTCCTCTCTCATTGGTACAATCTGTTTAAAGGTCCTTGAAGCTAAAGAAGAGGGATGGGAGCTGCTCAGCAGAACTGCTACACAGGCAAACCTGAGAGACAGGCCTTTACTTTCCCAGACAGCGCTCGGACTGGGTCGGGCCTCTGTAGCGCGCGGCGCATTGCCTCTCTCTGCTGCTCCCACCATCGTTGTCCTTGCTGTGCACGCGCCGTGCTGTGTGTTTGCCCTGGGCGGAGCGGGCACACACATGACTGTGCCACCCACCGTAGATGCTGTGTGATGCCAGCCTGCAGATCAGCCAAACATAAGCTGAATGAGTGTGTGTGTTATGCAGTGAATTAGGATGAGTGCAGGCCGGTGTGGAGTGCTGGATGCGTTGAGCCCGTGGAGCTGGGGGCTTCACCCCGTCTCTCTCACTGACACGCACCTCAGTTCAGTGGCCCAGGAGCCAGAGCAGGGGCTCCATAGCGCATCAGAGGAAAGCGCTTTCCGCTGAAGCCTCCTGAAGGTAGCGATAATAGTGTATTAGTGCTTTTACTGACGTTTTTACACACAGAGAAACCTGTTTCAGCGGGGAGGTGAATTGGTCTCCTCCTGGGTGTGACTGTGTGGGTTTTCACTTACCTGCAGTCTCAGTAAGAGAGGAACACCTGGCCTAAGAGGACTTACAGTAACATTCACAGATGTGTTTTATCTCCTCTCTCCCTCTCCCGCCCCATGCTCTCCCTCTCCCTCTATCTAATTCAAATTCAAATTCCTCTCTCTCTCCCCCTCTCCCTCCCTCCTCCCCTCCCCCCCCCCCCCTCTCTCTTCCCTCCGCCCCCCCTCCCTCTCTCTCTTCCCCCCCCTCCTTGTTGAGGAGGTGCTGCCTGAAGAGACCCTGGTAGAGTGCAGTTGTAGCCTGAAGGACTCCGCTGCTCCCCGCTAACAAAGACATGCTCTGCGCTAATTGATAAGTCCTCTGTTTTATTTATGACGCTGCCGCTAATTAGTAGGCAATATATCGTAATCCATTCATTAGCACCTTGGTCCTGCTATGGATTAGCTTGCTTTGTTTTAGCTGTGCGTGCCATTAGGGGAAATAAAGGTGTGAATTTATTAACGCAGCGCCCTGTAAATATTCCCAGGGTCTGTAGGCCTAAAAGGAGGAAAAGAGCCCTGTGAAAACGTCTGTCAGCGCTGGCACGCTGATTCCGTTCTTCCACAGAATATGTTAAGGAAGTGCTGTATAAATTTAATTTTAATTGTTTTGTACACAGGCCATTGAAAAGGAACTGATTGGACACAGTTCACAGGCAGTATATTAATATGTTATTTTCATATGTTAATTGGTTTGCATAATCGTCCCCCTCACTTGGTTTCAGAGTACCTGGCATTGAGACGGCAGCCAGAGAGGAAAGGAAGAGCCCCCATTTGCATAAAACGGGTTCCTCTGGACATTAAAAAATGATGCATGCGCGAGTCGAAGGTGTGTTCAGTTAGCAGAAAGCACATTTCTATAATTTATACGCCAGCTGTTTCAGTGCTTTGGAGTCCATTCTCCCCCTGTCTGCTCTTAATGAAATCTTGTTACCGGAGAATTGACTGCGGTGAATTGAGATTTGGATCCCATGGACGCTCCAGGATGGAGAGCTCACTGGTGGGAACTTTAAGTGGAAGGTCCTGTAGTCAGGAGACGTTTGTATTCAGCTCCACACAATAACCAATCTCATCAAATGTTAAAGGCGGAGTGGGTGCGTGGGGTGTGCGGAGGCTCGGGTTTCTGCCCGCGCTGTCTGTCCCCATTTCAGGCGCTCCTGTGGGACCCTGTGATTACTCAGGTTTAGCGGCGCATTGCCTCATCTTTCAATAGCCACTCAAGCACAAAATTCCCCTCTCAGCCGCTCCTTTCTCTCCTCCTTCCCGTTTTTAACTTTTTTTTATTGGGGAGCAGGCAGCTATGGGCAGCGGAGGGTCTGGGTGGGTCCTGGGGGATCTTTGTTCTTCTGTAACGTTAATCAGCCCCACGACACACATCCCAGCGCACCCCACACAACCGGCCGGGGAAGTGAAAATCAGCAAAACCACTGATGGGGATATTATTTTAGCAGGGATCTAAAGGGGTGTGGGGGGGAGTGGGGTATGCTTAGGGGGGAGTGCGCACTTGGCAGTGGAGTTTTGGGTCAGCAGCTCCCCCTTCCTCCTCCTCCTCATCCTCCCTGCCTAACCTCTGACAGCAGAACGTTGTCAGACAGAAAGGTAATGGAGATTAGGCAGCTTTCTGGGGCGGCTGCAGGAGCGTGCGGCTCAGATACCGTGCCGCCACTTCACTCACACGAGATCAAGCCAAGCGCATGCTTCAGCCGCCGCCTCCTCTGCAGAGAGGCTGATTTGGTGAGAGAAATGTGAAGAACTTTCCCTTTATCCACTCATTTTCATACCCCTCCCATACATAGTCAAAATACTCTCACCCAGATAGATGGCTGAACACAGTGACTCTCTGTTCTTTAGTTATTCTGTTAAACATGACTGCTTGCAGAGCAGAGACAGAGACAAACTTATGGCTGGAATTGTGCTTTTGCTCCAATTATAGATGGACTTATTGTTATAATGGACATCACAGATTGTGTGTGAGATCATTTACAGAGCCTGAATTTGCCATATTCTCAGTGTCACCTCACGCCAGTGTAAACTGAATTTATTAAGATCCGGTGATGAACATGTAATGTGGTTTTCAATGATTACCCTTAACCTGGAACAGTGACCTGACAGTTCAGAGGAGGAGCTGGTCACATGGGATTGCGTTAATGCGTTTTTATATCGGATTGACCCCAATGACCTTTGGATTAAAAGAGGAGACCTCTGTCATTGGTCTAGAGAGTGTCCCTGTACCAGATCAATGGCCCTCTTGAGTGCTGAGTAATTGGGCCAGTATCACCGGTGGCAGCTGCAGAACACTACTGCAGCACAGACACTACTGCTCTACTGCAGCACAGACACTACTGCTCTACTGCAGCACAGACACTACTGCTCTACTGCAGCACAGACTCTACTGCTCCACTGCAGCACAGACACTACTGCACTACTGCAGCACAGACACTACTACTCTACTGCAGCACAGACACTACTGCTCTACTGCAGCACAGACTCTACTGCTCCACTGCAGCACAGACACTACTGCTCTACTGCAGCACAGACACTACTGCTCTACTGCAGCACAGACTGTACTGCTCCACTGCAGCACAGACTCTACTGCTCCACTGCAGCACAGACTCTACTGCTCTACTGCAGCACAGACTGTACTGCTCCACTGCAGCACAGACACTACTGCTCTACTGCAGCACAGACTCTACTGCTCCACTGCAGCACAGACTCTACTGCTCCACTGCAGCACAGACACTACTGCACTACTGCAGCACAGACACTACTGCTCTACTGCAGCACAGACTGTACTGCTCCACTGCAGCACAGACTCTACTGCTCCACTGCAGCACAGACACTACTGCTCTACTGCAGCACAGACTCTACTGCTCCACTGCAGCACAGACACTACTGCACTACTGCAGCACAGACACTACTGCTCTACTGCAGCACAGACTCTACTGCTCCACTGCAGCACAGACACTACTGCACTACTGCAGCACAGACACTACTGCTCTACTGCAGCACAGACTCTACTGCTCCACTGCAGCACAGACACTACTGCTCTACTGCAGCACAGACTCTACTGCTCCACTGCAGCACAGACTCTACTGCTCCACTGCAGCACAGACACTACTGCTCTACTGCAGCACAGACACTACTGCTCTACTGCAGCACAGACACTACTGCTCTACTGCAGCACAGACTCTACTGCTCCACTGCAGCACAGACTCTACTGCTCTACTGCAGCACAGACACTACTGCTCTACTGCAGCACAGACTCTACTGCTCCACTGCAGCACAGACACTACTGCTCTACTGCAGCACAGACACTACTGCTCTACTGCAGCACAGACTCTACTGCTCCACTGCAGCACAGACACTACTGCTCTACTGCAGCACAGACTCTACTGCTCTACTGCAGCACAGACTCTACTGCTCCACTGCAGCACAGACACTACTGCTCCACTGCAGCACAGACTCTACTGCTCCACTGCAGCACAGACACTACTGCTCTACTGCAGCACAGACTCTACTGCTCTACTGCAGCACAGTAATTGAGGCTGTGCTGGGTGGAGGGTGGAGCCCATTGTGTGCCATTAGGTGGGGGGGGGGGCATTCTCTCCAGCCCAGCAGACCAGGTGTACATCAATCACAGTGTAGCCCCTCCCCCCTCTGACTCACCCCATGTGACCCCCAATCGCACCCCTTGATTGCTCTGTCAGCTGGAGCAGCATGATGGGGTTCTGGGTTCTGGGCCTGTCAGCGGCACACAGAGCCCTTTCCAACGCTTCCAATTATTCAGGCTGACCCAGGTGAGTCAGGAAGGCAATTGGGATGTTATCGGGTAAAATGACCAGTGGTTAACCTTACAGAACTCACTCATGGCCATGTGGGAGCGGACATCTTTTATGATGCTCTCTGGAAGTCAATGCATAGTTGACATCAAAACCCAGAAATTATGGCTGTATGTGCTGAGGAAACACCAGTGTCATTTACTTGTACAGGGGTTTACAAATACCCATTTTTCCAACCAGATACTACTCTTGCTTATTTTGGTTATTTTCTCTCTGCACAAGCTTTCGTGCCTTTAAGGTGTGGTGTTCATTGTAAACTGAGGTTGGAGTGGGGGGGCAGGGGGGGGAGGGGTGTGGGGGACCAGGGCATTAACCCAACCGCAAAGCCCCCAGAGCCCATGACAGCCACAAACAAACAAGACTGTACCGAGTAACACGACTTCATGGGACGGGTACCTTTGATAGTGCTGATGGGTGAGGCTGTGATAACGTGGAGGGAATATATTATATTCCCTCCATGTCGCGAACATAGAGAAAACAGCACGTCTCTGGATCAAATGCCGAACGACTGTCAGGGCGCTGCTGTCTGTTCAAGAGTTTCATTCCTTACACTGGCAGGGTAGTGTGCCCAATTAGCTGAGAGTACTTTGCTGCACATTCTTTTCTTTGTGATGTGTCTTAGGAGGACCAAAGAAAGGCTTAGTCAGGTCACATGGGTCTCTGTCAGGTGGCCTTGGGTGAGGGGTCGGGGTGAGGGCCCTGGGTATGGGGTCAGGGTGTAGGCCCTGGGCAAGGGCCCTCGGTGAGGGCCCTGAGTGAGGGCCCTGGGTGAGAGGTCAGGGTGAGGGCCCTGAGTGAGGGGTCAGGGTGAGGGCCCCGGGTAAGGGGTCAGGGTGAGGGCCCTGGGTAAGGGGTCAGGGTGTGGGCCCTGGGTGAGGGGTCAGGGTGAGGGGTCAGGGGTCAGGGTGAGGGCCCTGGGTGAGAGGTCAGGGTGAGGGCCCCGGGTAAGGGGTCAGGGTGAGGGGTCAGGGGTCAGGGTGAGGGCCCTGGGTAAGGGGTCAGGGTGAGGGCCCTGGGTGAGGGGTCAGGGTGTGGGCCCTGGGTGAGGGGTCAGGGTGAGGGGTCAGGGGTCAGGGTGAGGGCCCTGGGTGAGGGGTCAGGGGTCAGGGTGTGGGCCCTGGGTGAAGGGTCAGGGTGTGGGCCCTGGGTGAAGGGTCAGGGTGTGGGCCCTGGGTGAGGGGTCAGGGTGTGGGCCCTGGGTGAGGGGACAGGGGTCAGGGTGTGGGCCCTGGGTGAGGGGTCAGGGGTCAGGGTGTGGGCCTTGGGTGAGGGGTCAGGGTGAGGGCCCTGGGTGAGGGGTCAGGGGTCAAGGTGTGGGCCCTGGGTGAGGGGTCAGGGGTCAGGGTGTGGGCCCTGGGTGAGGGGTCAGGGTGTGGGTCAGGGCTGTATCTGAGCCCCTCAGGGCGGGACGGCTCCTCCAGCCTCAGGCATTGACTGAGGTGGTCTGGGTGTAATGGGCCTTCTGGCTTCCATTAGACAAGCAGCCAATGTTTGTCTAATTACTCAAACAGATGTCCGGCCCAAGCCCTTCAAATGAATTGATCGACTCATCTTCTCTCAAATGGGAAAATGGGTGAGTATTGATACGGGTGCCAGCGAGGGGATGGAGTCTCCGTGGTGTTAAAACATGAGGTAATGACCAGTGGCAGGGATTGTTGGAGGGGTTGAGCTCACAGGAAATGACCTTGTGATGTTGAGTCAGGCAGCAGTGGTCGGCCATTGTTGGCAAACCCCCATGTCCCTCCGACGCAAGTGTTTGCAGTGTGTTTCTGATATGGCCAGTGCAGTACATTTGATATCAGCCAACGATGCGTGTATTTAGCATAACTCAGTGCAGATTAGGTTTGTTTGACATGTCTGTGCTGTCTGCCATTTCATGGTGGTGATTCCATCAAAAATAAAACTAAACTGTGTTCCTCCCTGATGCCTTGTATTGTGTAAAAGGCCAAACCCCTTCAGTCGCAAAGGTTTCTGAAGTGGGCTGGTTCCAAGGACTGCTGTTCCCCTGCTCCTTTTCTGCTGTTCCCCTGCTCCTTTTCTGTTGTTCCCCTGCTCCTTTTCTGCTGTTCTCCTGGTCCTTTTCTGAAAGTCCTTTCATTTCCTTTCATTTGGTTGTGCTGTCAAATGGGGGCTATGTTTCAGTGTCGCTTTTCTGTGCTGTTCTGTGCTGTTTCAGTGCCGCTTTTCTGTGCTGTTCCGTGCTGTTTCAGTGCCGTTTTTCTGTGCTGTTCCGTGCTGTTTCAGTGCCGTGTTTCTGTGCTGTTCCGTGCTGTTTCAGTGCCGTTTTTCTGTGCTGTTCCGTGCTGTTTCAGTGCCGTTTTTCTGTGCTGTTCTGTGCTGTTTCAGTGCCGTTTTTCTGTGCTGTTTCAGTGCCGTTTCAGTGCCGTTTTTCTGTGCTGTTTCAGTGCCGTATTTCTGTGCTGTTCCGTGCCGTTTCAGTGCTGTTTTTCTGTGCTGTTCCATGCCGTTTCAGTGCCGTTTTTCTGTGCTGTTCTGTGCTGTTTCACTGCGGTTTTTCTGTGCTGTTCCGTGCTGTTTCACTGCCGTTAGTCTGTGCTGTTCCATGCTGTTTCATTCCCGGTTTTCTGTGCTGTTCTGTGCTGTTTCAGTGCCGTTTTCTGTGCTGTTCCGTGCTGTTTCAGTGCCATTTTTCTGTGCTGTTCCGTGCTGTTTCAGTGCCGTTTTTCTGTGATGTTCTGTGCCGTTTCAGTGCCATTTTTCTGTGCTGTTCCGTGCCGTTTCAGTGCCGTTTTTCTGTGCTGTTCTGTGCTGTTTCATTTCCGTTTTTCTGTGCTGTTCTGTGCCGTTTCAGTGCTGTTTTTCTGTGCTGTTCCATGCCGTTTCAGTGCTGTTTTTCTGTGCTGTTCCGTGCTGTTTCAGTGCTTTTTTTCTGTGCTGTTCCGTGCCGCTTCAGTTCCTTTTTCTGTGCTGTTTCAGTGCCGCTTTTCTGTGCTGTTCCATGCTGTTTCAGCCACTCCTGGCTCCAGCTGTTGGTGATCTGAGGCTGCTGTATATTCATGTTCTTAGATCCTTTAATGAGACTCTGGGTGCCACGCTGAAGCCTGGAACTGCAGACCCTTGTCATTTTGGAGCCCTTTTGGCACATACTGATGCCAAGGTGGGGGGAGGGGGTGTCACTGCCAAAAGCTGTCAATTGATTTCAAAGTCAAAGACCAGTCTCTCACAACCATTGAGGTCGCAGCACAAAATCTGTGTGCGAGGAGTCACTGGGTGCAGGCCGTCAGCCGGCCGTATGGAGCATGTGTGTCCTGGGGAGGAGTCACTGGGCGCGGGCCGTCAGCCGGCCGTATGGAGCATGTGGGTCCTGGGGAGGAGTCACTGGGCGCGGGCCGTCAGCCGGCCGTATGGAGCATGTGTGTCCTGGGGAGGAGTCACTGGGCGCAGGCCGTCAGCCGGCCGTATGGAGCATGTGTGTCCTGGGGAGGAGTCACTGGGTGCAGGCCGTCAGCCGGCCGTATGGAGCATGTGTGTCCTGGGGAGGAGTCACTGGGCGCAGGCCGTCAGCCGGCCGTATGGAGCATGTGTGTCCTGGGGAGGAGTCACTCGGCGCAGGCCGTCAGCCGGCCATATGGAGCATGTGTATCCTGGGGGGCCATGTCCCGTTTCAGGCAAAGAAGACCTAGAAATGTGAAAAAGACAAATAAGCAATGATGCCAAATTAGGTTGCAACGATTTGAAGCATTCATTGCCAAACAGCATGCACACTTATTGTGGCTTGCTCTCCTCCAGTTTCTCATGTTGGGTATGGAGGCCTGCCGTATTTAATCACAGCATAATCAGGCCCCTGAGGGAAGTTTAGCACGCTGACTCGCCAGCTAACCTGGCAATATGCACATTAAGAATCTTTTTTTGAAGAATATATATATGGACATATATAAATAAAAATATTGAAATCTCTGAATCTGAGATAATGAAATAACAGGTGCAGCTCACCAGTCATAAGTCATGCCAGATGAACAGCAGATACTCTGTGTCCCTGGGCATTTGCATCCAGGCTGAAAGACAGAAGAGTCAGGCCTTTTAGCGGCTCAATCAGACTGTTTATTGACTGAGACAAACAGAGTTGGTGCAGAGCAGAGGATGCTGGGATATCTATTCATTCTCAAATTGTTTTCAGAATTGAACATAATAATAATGAATACATTTTTCAGACTTCCACAGTAGTGGTTTAGCTGCCTGTATTGGTGCTGTAGGGCAGCCTTTTGCTCTGCTGTTGGTGTTTTTGAGATGTGAATGATCACACCAGAGCTTTCATTTCTGCATGGCCCAGTGAATAACACGGCTTACCCAAAGCCCACATGACCAAACATTTCCTAATAAAATAACAAAACAGGTTAATCATTTCCTGAAATGTGTCTTTATGTAGATACAAGGTTTGTTAGGACAATGATGCCTTGCTGGTGCATAGTTGATAGCTGTTGATTTTACCTGGTGTGACCTTTGTTTGTCAGTGTACCGAAGATACTGAGATTCAGTCAAACACAAAGAGTCTCTTAGGAGCAAATGCAGTTCAGTCAAATGTACTGTAGTCTTTTTCAGGGCATATGCTCTTCTATTTACAATGAAAATAACCGATTTCTAGGGACATGCTTTCTGGTCTCTAATGAAATATACTCAAAGACATTTATGTTGTAATGTACAGGTTTAATTCAATTCAATGTGAATAAGACTGGGTGCTTTCAGATGAATCTCACCTAAGGACCCAGTGGTTACTGTAGTGAAGGTCTGTGAGTGCACTAAGGGCTCAGGGGTTACTGTAGTGAAGGTCTGTGAGTGCACTAAAGGCTCAGTGGTTACTGTAGTGAAGGTCTGTGAGTGCACTAAGGGCTCAGGGGTTACTGCAGTGAGGGCTGATTAATATGCACTTGGTTCCAAGTGTGCTAAAGGCAGCCATACTAACTGCAATGCAATTTTTCCTTTGCTTAGAGTAAAAAAATTTAAACAAATGACATTTGAGTCTCCAGGAGTTGAAAGCAGTGAAACAATGAAACAATGAATCAATCGGCACAAATATAAAATACAGACAGTATATTGAGACTGAAATCAAATGCAGACAATATATCCGTAATACTGTAAAATACAGATTGGTTATAGCTGTTATAACATTAAACACAAACTGGATATATCCGTAATAATTTTCGCCTCCCTGTTCCCCAATGGTCTTTATTTCATTTCCACACCGTTGCACGCAGGCAGAAACGGCATTTTTCGCACTAAGGATGCCCTTCCGCACAGGGAAATGAAGCCCCCCCTCCGCCACTCATGTCGTCCTCTTTGGCTGACAGAAATGTTAATCTTTTCTTCAGCATGAAATTATGAGCCAGCTTTATTGGTCAAAGGCCATAATAATTTGAGTTCTTATTTTATAAACTCATTTCTGCAAGACTGACATTGTGATAGAGGCAAGAGTAATAAATCACTAACACGTCCCTGAAGATTGCATTGTAAATGTCAAACCAGACAGGAAATTGTAATTAAAGAAAGGAAATTGCCTCAAAGAAGCACTTGATTTTAAAATGAGCTAAGCAGGGAATTTTGTAAGCATTTAATTATGGCCCAATTTGCAGGGACTGTTTGGCTTTTTCTCTCTGTCCCAGGGTCTTATTGTAATCCTCTCTGCCACAGTGTGACACTGAATAGGCAGAGCCCGTCGTTGTGACCAGAACAGAGCTTAATTCTCATTGCGCTTGTTCACAACCAGGGCGATTATTTCATAATATATTTCCACACTATTGTTCCTTCATGCTCTTCTCTTGGGCGGGTCGGGGGGGGGGGGGGGGGGGGCTGTGGCACTCCTCCCCCCCATTTTCCTCTAATAAAGCACTTGAGAGATACCATTGGATTGAATTCCTGAGCAGTTGGAGTAACAGTGCGAGTTAACCCTAAAAGGGTTATAATTATCCATTATGTTGCGGCAGAAGTGACTTGGAGGTTGTAGACTGGGATATGTGACACCTAAAATGGCTCTCTCTCATTAGTATTTATTTATACCGCAATAACAGCAAGGCAACAGAACACAGGGAAGGTGCCGTTTGACATAACACAACCTGCCGCGGATGACGCTGCGCTGCCAGTCACATGCAGCTTCCTGCTCTCCTTTTTCTCTCCTTTCAAAGGGCTCCTCTGCACTGGGATGGTACAATCGCTGCAAATTACTGTCTGATTCCCATTACAGACGCTTCTCACTCCAAAATTTGAGTGAAGCACTTTTTTGCATTTGACAGTCATGTATAAGTTAATACCATGCTACTTTTATGTGAATTGCATTTGCTGGTGATAGTTGGTCCTGATAATACGACACACTATGACTGTTTCAAAGTCAAATTTTATTATTTAACAGGAAATGTTGCCAAAGTGCAGTAATATATTCAAAATGGTTGCAGGAGCTGAGATTGGGTTTGTTGCAGTGTTTCCCCTTTAACCTTAAATGTAAATGTATCATCGTCTCTTTAATAAATACTCTCTTTAGAGGCTCTGAATAGGATGACTGCAGATTTGATTCTCTCTTACTTTATCTGTCATAGCTCACTGTCAGAGTGAAACCTGCTTTTAACTTATCCAGATCCAATTTGTAAATTTGTAGTGTTGAGAAAAGGTTTGGGGCGAAATGAGGTGGTGGGGGGGGGGGGGGGGCTAGGGTTTACAGTACCCTCAGGGGATATCCTCAGGTTAAAGTATGTGTGTGTGTGAGCAGCCTGTAGTCTAGTGGCTAAGACCCCTGAGACACCCACATTGCACCCAGGGGGGACTGGCCCTTTGGTTATCTTAATCACCTGTAAGTCACTTTGGATAAAAGTGTCAGCTAAATGACAGTAATGTAATGTGTGTATGTGAGTGAGTTAGTGAGTGTGTGTGTGTGTGTGTGTGTATTGAGGGTGAGCATGTTCACTGCAGTTGCCATGCAAAGTGGGTGTCCAATGGAATGTGGGTGTTTAAGGTGTTTGGTGTGGGTGTGGGAGTTTGGGGGTGGTGGGGTTCAGAGGAGCAGTGTGGGCTGCAGGGGGTGCCCTGGCTGTGGGGGAATGTGGGGGGTGTGTGTGAGGAAGCGGGGGTGGGGGTGTGTGGGGTGCCCCGGTGTGCAGCTGCACTATGGACAGCACACCGACACCCTGCAGACTGGCTGACTTAGAGGAACAACAGAATTTCAGCTGCAGAGATCAATTATAGATAGAAGGAAATGAATGGGGAAAGTAATTTAATAAATTATTGAGCTGATGTCGTATATCATGTACAAAAGCAAATGAAAAATTAGATTGTGTATTTGGATGAAGCCGGGTTTAAAGAGCTTCAAAATTATATTTAATTAGAAAAAGAAAAAAAGATTGCTCCAAATGAAGTTCATACAGGAGTTTTCACCTGGGACTGTGAATTAATGGGGCTTCCAGAGCCTTGGTGCTGGAGAGAACGTGAGCGTGTGCCGAAATGCACAAGGAGAAACACTCTAATCCTTCAGTTTCCTCTCTGAAATAGACAAGAAAAAACTCTGTCTCTCCCTCAGTTTCCTCTGACATACGCAATGAGAAGCTCTGTCACCCATCGCAGTCCCCATGGTCACCTTCAGTCCATATGACCGTGGGAAATAAGAGCTCTCCCAGAGAGACATTTTGTCTCCCGTGCAGCGCGGCTCACACCAATCCTTCTGTAAATGAAACTCAGAATGGTGAAGTTAGTGATGAGTGTGAGAATGTGCCAGAAAGAGCAGGGTTCAGAGCAGAGCACATCTCTGAGCATTCAGCGCCAACATAACTCCAGCTGCCCTGCCCCAGCCTCTCCTCTCCTTACTTTCCGTTCTGTTAGTTTTCAGTGTGACTTCCTGACGTACAATTAAGCAAACTTTATGCAACTAAAGAGGAGGACACTTTTAATTCACCCGCTGGCCTTTGGAAAAGAGGAATGAATGGTAATTAGATCTGGAAAACTTTTCAAGTTGAGTTTGGTTGTCTCTTCTATGTGAACTGTGACAAAAACAAAAAAACACCGAACAGTGAGAGCAAAAGAGAGAGGGAGGTGAACAGATCAGTCCTATGCATTTCTATAGGAAACAGCTCTGCCTCGCTCGGTGCTCTCTTCCACTGAAATCAGATGGAAATGGAACATATTTGTGGGTGAGAAACAGAGCAGTAGAAACCCATGTTGGGATCCTCTCTGTGTTCTGTCGCTAAACACAGCTTTGCTATGATGCCCCCCTGAGACTCACTCAAACGACTCCTCTCATCTTCGGCGCAGTGGTGTTACAGAAAAGAAACGTTTCCAGCCAGTATTTATACGATGAAAGCGTCTCTTAAGGGAAGAGCAGAATTAGGATTTTTTTTCCAATTAATGTGCGCCATATTGTCGGCTCCTTCGTAGCCGCCGTTCCCCAGTGAATAGATATTTGGGTGTTTGCGTGCTGAAAGCGGTCCCGCTGCGCGCATGTGAGACGGTGTTTGTGTGCGCCTGGGCTCTGTGAAGCTGTCTTAGCGCAAAGCTAGTCGCATCGCGCGGTTAAAAAGCCGCTTCCAAACGTTACGCTTTGATCAAACGCTCACTTTTCCATGCAGACTGCTGTTTTGGTCGTGGGAAGATGCCACCGCGATGTATCGCAGGAAACATTAGCGTCATTTAATGGCCTGTTTTATAGTGACATTCTGTTTTAGCTTCCTTTCCCTAATTTATAGCGACCCTCTATTTTAGCATTGCCCTTATAATGGCAACGTGCTGCTGACCAGCAGACTCTTCACCTCCATGAAGGTAGAAAAACAAGACAATGAAAAAAACAGCAAAACAATGGCGGGCCTGCCCAATCTCCTGCTAATGGCAGGGAAAAAACATGAAAAATTAAGAGCAACTTGGTATGATTAATTAGTTTTATCAAGGAAAAGTAAAGATAAAAGCTGAACTGTAATTGAAAGTGAAGCTTCATTTAACTATGGATTTCTTCCGAACCACTTTATTGAATTGCTTTCTCCCACTTAAAATATGCTTTTACAACACCAGCCCATTTAAAACACAAGAGAGAAAATCAATCACTTCTTCATTTGCCTAAAATGGCCGGTTGTTTGTGGAAGAGAGTAGGAGAGGAGGGTCTGTGCAGTAAGCAAATACAGACATGTTGTGCATCCTGTCGGTGGCTTGTGAGCTGCTTTAGCGTTCGCGTCAGACCGAGCTCTTGAGAGAGTGTTGATGTGTGCCTGAGCGCTGCGCAGCAGTAATGGAGTACCGGAGGCGCTAATGTAAAATGTGCAATCCCGCTAATGAATTTGTTTAAATATTCCGCGATTGTAAGCATTTGATTACCAGTAGACTTCCGCTATTTTGGCAATTCAAATGAGCAATGTTTTGCACTGAATAAATCCCTCAGCCTTAATGAGCGGGAGAAGCGCCTGATTACAGCGCAGCCGCCGTTTCCCCACAGCTTCAGTGGGCCTCAGCGTCACACAGATGTGAGCAGACTGCTTCCTCCTCTCTCCTGCACACTTCCTGCGGAGCGGCTGCGATGGATCCCGTGTGCTACGTGCTTACCCCCGCACCCCCATCTCCCCACGTCTCTGATATTAATGACATTATGCTGAGGAGAAACAGAGGAGGTTTGGGGCGAAGGCAGAGTCATTTTAACAAAAAAAAAAGGACAATGTCGATGGGAGTGAGCCGGCGCAGTGAGGCGGAGAGTGACCACAGCAGTGACAGGTGACAGCTGACAGGTGGACTGGATGCACTGTTATTACCTCTTTAACTCTGCAGGGTCACTTTTCATGAAAAGCCAAAAAAAGCCTCCCTCCCATCCCTACAAAACGAACTTTAATCAGTGTAATTATGACCAACTAAGACATCCATCTGTCCAACTGCACTGACAGAAATCTCTCACAGAGGTGAGGGTGCTAATGCTAACGCAGTCATGCTGTAGGTAGCCTGGGCCTCCCATTAGCCCTCAGCCACTCAATAGGAGCCAAACACCTCAGCATCTCCGGGTGGCTTTCAACCCCTTCTCTGCTGTAATTGAATAAGTTGTTGGGGAAAAAAGGCATCGCCTCCTATTCTCTTACCAAGGAGGTGGTGGGGGAGTCGGGGGTGAGGGGGGGGGGGGGGGGCATGGCTGCGAGGGTGGGGGGGGGGCTGAATAAAGTCCCCCTGTAACTACCTGGATGGCATCACATCAACAGCTGTTAGAGCTGACTTGAAGGTTAAATATTAGGAAGGAATCCAATTTCTCTTGTCTGTTGAGCTCAGCGGTGTGTTAGATTGCGGCTGGAGTGTGCTCGCTGAGTGGGGGAGATGAAGTAGGCTAATCAATCCCCCCCGCTTCATTCTCACATTCCTCTCATATCAGGGGCCAGCCCCTCGGGCGGCCCTTCTGCCTTCCCAAAGCCAATTCCACACCAAATAAGTGCTGTGACCTGCAAGCTGCAGGGTGAAGCTGAGTTTTCGCCTCATGATTAATCTCTTCTTGGGTGGCTTTCTGAAAAAAAGGAGAGAGAGAGAGAGTGGGGTGGGGGGGGTAAGAAAACACGCAAGTCGCTGCCTTGTCACAAGCCCCCACCCCCCGACTCAGGCAGGTGCACTGGAGCTGCTTATCGGCGCACAGAAAAAGGGAATTCATTTTTTGACAGTGCTTCATGTTGACATTGAGAAAATGAACTACCCGATTCTGCGATTAAACCTGGCCCGCCATAATTGTCATCCCAACTGCCGCGATGATGAAACTTAAAGTATGTTTTTTAACGGCTTCTCGTTTCAAGGACTTTGGAGGGCTCGGGCGATGGAGTGCGGCATCGAGAGTGTGGCGACTCGTATCCATGCAGGCGGCGCGTCGCTGAGATACCGCGCTGCCCCACTGCGCTTTACCACAGAGAAACCACCTTCCTCCATCCATTACAGTGCACCAAACCAGTGGCCAGAACCAATCAGGTCTTCACTCACATGTCTCATCTGCAAACGATTGACAATTAATAATTATTTACAATTGAAAATAAACAGTCGCTGCTTTTGTTCTGCTGCATATTCCATGCATTTGCAGTCATGCCTGGGCTTCTGCGGCTTCCTGAAGGAGAAACCGCAGGGGCTCTCTCTAAACTAATAAAGTGCAATTTAACGTGGGGGAAGCAGATGGGCTCAGCGCTAGCTAGCTGAACAGGCAGTCGGGTGATATTGCCTTAAAGTGCCAGGGCCACATTTTGCAGGTTATAATGACATCGGTCACTGTGAATGGACCTGTCAGCCACTCTCCCGTCCAGTCGGATCGCTCTTAATGGCTGTGCGTGATGGCTCAGACATACTGCTAAACCCGGGTCGATGGTCAGCGCAGAGTGTTGTTTTGTAGTGCGGGAGGGATGAAGTCCTTTGTGAGGTGGGTAGAGTCCACCATCACCCACTGCTGTGACCAGACGTGGGAGACTCTTCTGCTAAATCACAGAAAATGCAGCAGATCAGAAACTGAGCCAGACATTTCAGAAGTTAATTATTATTTTCCTATGCTAATTAGTGTCCGGAGATGAGGAAAAAGGCTTTAACTGGCACGTAACAGTCGATCGTGAAGCATTTTTGTGAGCGTTAGTGTCGCATTGATGAGCAAAAACCGTTAAAACAGCTCCTGTAAAAATGAGTTTGTTTTTTTAAAAGCACATAATGCAAGATTGGAGAAAACTTTTAATTGAACCGTTCAGAAAAAAGGGGCTAAAACAGGATCCCAAACGGCTTCACTAATCGTCTGAATTCTTAATGATGGGCCCATGTAGCTCAGGAAAGTGCTACACACACCCCTTGTAAATTTTTAACTGTACTAAACATTCCAGCCCCCCCACCTAAACAAAATAGAGAAAGAACAACAAATTTCACTCTGCCATTGAGTATGCGTTTGTTCTCATGTTCAGAGGGCACTTATGACAGTGTTGTTTTGCATGGGGAGGCCCATGGGCGGGCCGTGGGGCGGGTGGGGTCGGGGGGTTTGAGGGTTGGGTGGGGGGATTAGCCTGCTCTTCTGGGCTGGGCTGAACAGCGGTCTTGGGCCTACACACACAGGACTAAATGGAAGAGTGGAGTAGCGCACTCCAAGGAGCTGCTTACAAGTGCACGGCATGAAGCAGCAGACATGCGGTAAACGTGCTCCCTGTCACTCTGGCATTCTGGCGTTCCAGCACGGCAGAACACAGGCCGGGAGGATGTGTGATGCTTCAGTCCTGTCTGTTGCAGAGAAGGGTAATGCCTCACACCCCTGTGTCTGTGCTCCCGGAGACCCAGTGACTATTTCACATTCTACAGGCCACACACAGTACTACAGGACAGCCAGTGACTATTTCACATCCTACAGGCCACACACAGTAATACAGGACAGCCAGTGACTATTTCACATCCTACAGGCCACACATAGTACTACAGGACAGTCAGTGACTATATTACACCCTACAGGCCACACCCAGTACTACAGGAGAGCCAGTGACTATATTACACCCTACAGACCACACATAGTACTACAGGAGAGCCAGTGACTATATTACACCCTTCACGCCACACATAGTACTACAGGGGAGGCAGTGACTATTTAACACCCAACAGGCCACACACAGTACTGCAGGGGAGGCAGTGACTATTTAACACCCTACAGGCCACACACAGTACTACAGGAGAGCCAGTGACTATTTAACACCCTACAGGCCACACACAGTACTGCAGGAAAGGTTGCTCCTCCCAAGGAGTGTCCTTTCAGGAAGATTTGTGTTTAAAGTTGGCCAGTTGGTATCAGCATCAAGCTACAAGTCACCGACTCAGACAGCATGAGTGCTTTTGCCAACAGTGTATTGTTATTATTTGGTGGATAGCTGTCTTGGTAGCTGGCCAATGCTAGCAGGTTTGCTAGAGCACTAACTAGTTAGCAAGCTAATTTACAGCACATCACACTGTTACCCTCCGCTGATTTGACACTATGAAGCTATTCCTGTCAGTTACTTAAATATATACATTTCAGTCAGTGCAGCATCTGAACAAGTAAGTTATTGAGAAGTGAAAGGCAGTCCTCCATTTTGGAAGGAAATGAAACTCATGTTTGATTGTGGTCTTTGCTGTCTCAGCCAGGTGAGTGTGAGTATCAAGGATCTGTGTTTCGGGTTTTCCATCCCAGCATGACGGCACACCTCCTTCCCCTCTGAAAATGAAGGTTTCTATGAGCCGTTATGTCGACTGCAGTGCAAATGAGCCGTTATTCTCCTCCAGACTCTGTTTTTATCAGAATACTGCCGCTCCCTGAGATTATGCTGTCAATTTGGTGGAGCTGAGCTGAGTGAAAATACAGAACCAATGTTGTAATGCTCTGTTCAATACTCTATTAATATTAATAAAGCAATACAATATGTCATTAATATTGTGATGCTGTATGTAGTCATGATGGTGTTCTGAGAGCTGGTGCTAGGCGTGGATCAGGCTCTTTTGTTTGGCCTGGCGCTGACAGCTTTATTAGCAGTTGGTAGTAAGTAAGGATGTGATTTGGGAGTGAGAGCGGTGGTCTCTTCGCCCACGTAAACATGCAGCCTTTCCCTGTGAGCCGGTGACACTCTGCTGGGGAGAATAATGTATATTTTAAGCTGATAAAATAACCATGATATGCAGCCAAATAATTTACATGCACTCAATTTTGGTTCACATTGCGAAGGCTCTTTCCTGGCTTATCAGTGCTTAAAAATGCATCTTTTAAAAGCCGCAGGCATATGGCAAAACCCAGGAATTTAATGATTTTATAAATCTGCATCTGCTTTCTGTGGCTCCTCTGAAATGTGGAAATAGAGAAGGAGCTGCTGGGAGGCAGAGCTGGAAGCTGCGTGATTCAGGAGGAGGACACATTTAGAGATGTCTTGAAACTTTTTTTTTTTTTTTTTTACGGTCTCCATTTTCTTTCTGTTTTATATATTGATTAAGATTGACTGTTTTTGAAGGGACGACGTGATGTAGCACAAACCTCATAACGTGATGGTAAATATGGAACTGGGTGAGTTTTTTCTTCTTCCTGCCCTGAAATGTGAATGTGTGCTTTGATCATTCTGTCCTGTGACAGATCCATCATCCTGTTCATCTCCGAGGAGGGGCGCAGCTTAACACCATAACTGGAAATAGGGAGGACTCTCCATTCAGACAAAACAACAGAGAATCCGAACTGCGTATGGACAGGCTCTGCTCATGTGAGGTCCAAACCTGTACATGCTTGTAATAATAACATTGTGGCAGCATTGTGGTAAAGCTGTGCCAACATTGTGATAGAGTTGCAATAGTGCTACATAAATTACACTGTGAAAACATTTCCCTCACCTTGCTCTAATGTTGCAAAGCTGACTGGAAGCATTGCAGGGACATTGTGAGAATGTTGCAGGAACATTGCCGGAATGTTGCGTGGACGTTGCAGCAATGTTGTGAGGATGTTGTGAGTTTGGCAGGGGCCGCTTGCGTCTGCAGTACCTGTGTGGGAGCCTAAGTCCTCGCTCTAATCTTGTTTAACAGTCTCTCCCTGACGCGGCACGCTATGCAGGGCCTGTATTGGAGGGTTTCCAAACAATCCGCGGCTCACCCAAGCTTGGAATTGGTTTTCCCTGGAACATCTCCCTCCTCCCTTCGGGCACTTTACCAATTTGACCAAATTTGTTCCATGGCTGGCCGTGAGCAGCAGAAGTGCTTTCGCGCTGCACCCCGACTCCTTTCTGCCGTTTGCGCATTCTGTGCAGGGCATTTGTGGCTTTGTCAGGTGCGCTGGCCCAGGTGCGCTGGCCCAGGTGCCCTCCCTCTGGTGGGGCCCACAGTGTCTCCTCTGTGTTTATAGGCATGCTACTGCCCTCATCTTTGGAGGGAAGAATGTGCGGAATCTTTTTTTCTTTGACTTCTGACATTAAACCCTCTTGCGTTTCGCGCACAATGTCAACAGTGAACAGGAAATGTAAAATACCCAACTCCTTTGTTTTTGTTATTCTGACTTTTTTTTTAAACTTTGTTTAAGATTTTCTCCCTGCCCTGAGAGCCGTGTGCAGGGAGACATTACCCCACCATGCTTAGAACAGCAAAATCAGCCCCAGCTTTGCTCTGCTGTGAGCTGGGGCTCGCTGCCTCTGAGGATGATCCCCACAGTGTCCTTGTTTCACCCAAAAGAAGCTGAGCTGCTCTTCTGTCAGGCCCACAGGGAGCCCACGCTAATGCGCTAATACTCTGCGCTAAGGCTCTGTCCTAATGCTCTGCGCTAATACTCTGCGTTAATGCTCCACCCTAATGCTCTGCGCTAAGGTTCCACCCTAATACTCTGCGTTAAGGCTCTGCCCTAATGCTCTGCGCTAAGGCTCTGCCCTAATACTCTGCGCTAATACTCTGCTCTAAGGTTCCACCCTAATGCTCGCTGCTAACGCTCCGCCCTAATGCTCCTTGCTAACGCTCCGCCCTTATGCTCCACCCTAATGCTCTGCACTAATGCTCTGCGCTAAGGCTCTGTCCTAATGCTCTGCGCTAATGCTCTGTCCTAATGCTCTGCGCTAATACTCTGCGTTAATGCTCCACCCTAATGCTCTGCGCTAAGGCTCTGCCCTAATACTCTGCGCTAATACTCTGCTCTAAGGTTCCACCCTAATGCTCCTTGCTAACGCTCCGCCCTTATGCTCCACCCTAATGCTCTGTGCTAAGGCTCTGTCCTAAGGCTCTGCCCTAATGCTCCATACTAATGCTCCGCCCTAATGCTCGCTGCTAACGCTCCGCCCTAATGCTCCTTGCTAACGCTCCGCCCTTATGCTCCACCCTAATGCTCTGCGCTAAGGCTCCGCCCTAATGCTCCATACTAATGCTCCGCCCTTATGCTCTGTCCTAATGCTCTGCGCTAACGCTCTGCGCTTATGCTCCACCCTAATGCTCTGTCCTAATGCTCTGCGCTAATACTCCACCCTAATGCTCTGCGCTGATGCTCTGTCCTAATGCTCTGCGCTAATACTCCACCCTAATGCTCTGCCCTAATGCTCCATGCTAATGCTCCGCCTTAATGCTCCGTGCTAACGCTCCGCCCTTATGCTCTGTCCTAATGCTCTGCGCTAATACTCCACCCTAATGCTCTGCCCTAATGCTCCATGCTAATGCTCCGCCTTAATGCTCCGTGCTAACGCTCCGCCCTTATGCTCTGTCCTAATGCTCTGCGCTAATACTCCACCCTAATGCTCTGCGCTGATGCTCTGTCCTAATGCTCTGCGCTAACGCTCCACCCTAATGCTCTGCGCTGATGCTCCACCCTAATGCTCTGCGCTAATACTCCACCCTAACGCTCCGCCCTTATGCTCTGCCCTAATGCTCGCTGCTAACGCTCCGCCTTAATGCTCCGTGCTAATGCTCCGCCCTTATGCTCTGTCCTAATGCTCTGCGCTAAGACTCTGCCCTAATGCTCGCTGCTAACGCTCCGCCCTAATGCTCTGCGCTAACGCTCCGCCCTTATGCTCTGTCCTAATGCTCTGCGCTAAGGCTCTGCCCTAATGCTCGCTGTTAACGCTCCGCCCTAATGCTCCGTGCTAACGCTCCGCCCTTATGCTCTGTCCTAATGCTCGCTGCTAACGCTCCGCCCTAATGCTCTGCGCTAACGCTCCGCCCTAATGCTCTGTCCTAATGCTCTGCGCTAATGCTCTGTCCTAATGCTCGCTGCTAACGCTCCGCCCTAATGCTCTGCGCTAACGCTCCGCCCTTATGCTCTGTCCTAATACTCTGCGCTAAGGCTCTGCCCTAATGCTCCATACTAATGCTCCGCCCTAATGCTCGCTGCTAACGCTCCGCCCTAATGCTCGCTGCTAATGCTCCACCCTAATGCTCTGCGCTAATGCTCCACCCTAATGCTCTGCGCTAAGGCTCTGCCCTAATGCTCCCTGCTAATGCTCCGCCTTAATGCTCCGTGCTAACGCTCCACCCTAATGCTCTGCGCTAATGCTCCACCCTAATGCTCTGCGCTAATGCTCCACCCTAATGCTCTGCGCTAAGGCTCTGCCCTAATGCTCCATGCTAATGCTCCGCCTTAATGCTCCGTGCTAACGCTCCACCCTAATGCTCTGCGCTAAGGCTCTGTCCTAATACTCTGCGCTAATACTCTGCGCTAAGGCTTTGCCCTAACGCTCCCTGCTAACGCTCTGCGCTCCTCTCTATTAGCAATTCAACTTCCCCTCTTCATAATCACCCAAGGGTGTGATATTGCATCTTACTGAACTTTTGTTTCTTCGCCGTCTAAAGCGAGACAAACACTCGGCGGCAGAGCCACCTGTCCGCATGATGTATTGCGGGAGCACAGTGGACCACTAAAAGTTGATATACTGTAATTGTGTGAGATAATTAGAGTTATAAAGGCGCAGTGAATGCCCCATTGGGATGGGGGATATTAGATTGTCCACAGGAATGCACGCCCACTGCTTTTTTTAATTTAAGGGATGAGTGTTAGCGGAAATATCATTTAGCCCCGCCATCACATTGGAGGTATACATAGAGATAAAGACCTGAATGCTTCATAAAGCATTGCTTTAGAGTCGGAGATAAGCGTGTGAATTAGGATACCGCTAATACAGCCCCATGTAAACTCCGCAGCCACTTAATGAGTTTCAAACCATGAGAAGAACCACCGAGCAGCTCCGGGCACAAAAAGCAATTAACAAAAAACTTAAAATAATTTGAATTAATTCTTTTCTTGTTATCTGCAAAAATGATGCATTATATGTTGATTATGGGCAAAAAGAGCTTTTTATCTGCAAAGGGAATACCTTATGCTGATGTGGCTCATATTTGGGGGGGGGGGGGGTGCTCGCTCTTTCTCCAGAGAACGCAAGCCCAGCTCTTACTTCCATTTTTTGCGTTTCTTTTTCTTCCTCCCCACGCTTCAGTCGCAGTTCAGACTCATTAAATGTGGTGTCATCCCGTATTAGTTTTCGTCTGTTTATAAGGAGGTCTTTTTCCTCACATGCCAGCAGTCCTCTCTGTGAGGGTTTGGCCATGTGCAGCATGGGGCACAAAGCACAGGAAATCATGGTGAAAGCAGGATAAATCCTGCAGACGCGCATGGGCTACACATGCTACCAGTCCAAATGTGCTCTCCCTGCACCACCTGCACCTGCAGGGCCTACGGCCTGGGGGATTCTGGGTAAGAATGGGGCCTGCGGCCTGCGGGATTCTGGGTAAGCATGAGTGGGTTTGCGTGGTGCTCGCAACCCTGCCTGTCTGTGTTTTCCTTTTTTCCAAATTTTTTTTTTGAAGCTCCATTTTTGGTGCAAAGCCAAGAAAGCGAGAGTTGTCTTTGGATGCGCAACTGCAAGCAAGGGGGGCTTTTTAATAAAAAAACCGTCTTCAAATGTCAGGCTTTGTTGACGTTCGCCTTTTTTTCTAATATCGCAGATATAAATATTTCTTTTTAATTTTGAAAGAATCATTTGTTCGTGCTCGGAGACATTTTGTTGATATTTAATTCCAGCATACATACACAGTACAGCAGCTGCCTCTTGTAGCGGTTTATTTATTTAATTCGCTGGAGAGCCACGCTTTCTCCTTGGGCTGTTGACTAGGCCTCATCTGAACCGAGCAGAAATGATTTTTCCAAACAGAGCAGTCGGCCGGTCAGCGCAGCGTCCAGTGCAGACTCGGGGAAGGAGTGCATCCATGTGCTCCAGTGTTCTGAGTCTGGACTTTATGATTCACTCTTAGTAAAACCTTTTTTTTTTTAAAGTTGTCCTCAAATAACTGCAGTCTGGGTGGGCAGTATCTCATTGATGCAGGAAGGAAAAGCCTTTGTTTTAGTATGTTTAGAAAATGCATGCAAAAGAGTATGTAACTAAATTAATGAATTGGAATAATATATCTTGTGAAAAGTTGAGTTTTGGTGGTGAGGATGGTTTTTTTTTCTTTCTTTTTTTTCAGAATGATGTATTTTGTAAAATATGTGTAGTTTTGATCTGTGCTGGTGGAGGATGATTGAGCAGCTCCACACAGCACAGGATGTCCTCTCCCTAAAGTCTAACCCTAACCACTCAGTGTTTCCACACTCATTTACCAAACACATGATGCTGACACAAGACGGCCCGTGGTTTCCTTTATGTTGCACTACCAGAAATGAAATTTAATTCCACAAAACGGCTCCTTTTATTTTTATCTGAGAAAAATACTGGAGTGTTTCCAGCAGCTTCTCCCTTTCAGAGCTGTTGTGAAGTTCACAGCAGGAGCACCGCCCTGTCACACCCATGGGGTGTAATTATTTAGAAATAATCGATTGACTAATGATGCTGCGATTTACGGTGCACATTAATCAGGTGACCGGCCTTGTTAATCACAGAAGCACGGCGGTCAGGGTTCCGCATACTAAATGAGAGGCACCATGGTGCTGAGCCTGCCGTTTGGGGCATGGGGTGCGGGGCGCAGGGCATGGTGAACGATCCCGCACGGTCTAGCCTTAAAGGCTCCACCGCCCGCATGTACCAAACCCCTGGGGAAGTGTTTGATTGGCCCAGCCGTTTAGCACCCAGCCTGGGGCCGTGGTTGAATTGGAAGGTGCTGCTGAACTCTCCATAGCCCAGGCCTGGGCCAGAGCCCTCCTGCTCCCCCTCTCTCCGTCTCCCAGGCCTGGGCCAGAGCACTCCTGCTCCTCCTCTCTCCATCTCCCAGGCCTGGGCCAGAGCCCTCCTGCTCCCCCTCTCTCCATCTCCCAGGCCTGGGCCAGAGCCCTCCTGCTCCCCCTCTCTCCATAGCCCAGGCCTGGGTCACAGCCCTCCTGCTCCCCCTCTCTCCATCTCCCAGGCCTGGGTCAGAGCCCTCCTGCTCCCCCTCTCTCCATCTCCCAGGCCTGGGTCAGAGCCCTCCTGCTCCCCCTCTCTCCATCTCCCAGGCCTGGGCCAGAGCCCTCCTTCTCCCCCTCTCTCCGTCTCCCAGGCCTGGGCCAGAGCCCTCCTGCTCCCCCTCTCTCCATCTCCCAGGCCTGGGTCAGAGCCCTCCTGCTCCCCCTCTCTCCATCTCCCAGGCCTGGGCCAGAGCCCTCCTTCTCCCCCTCTCTCCGTCTCCCAGGCCTGGGCCAGAGCCCTCCTGCTCCCCCTCTCTCCATCTCCCAGGCCTGGGCCAGAGCCCTCCTGCTCCCCCTCTCTCCATCTCCCAGGCCTGGGCCAGAGCCCTCCTGCTCCCCCTCTCTCCATCTCCCAGGCCTGGGTCAGAGCCCTCCTGCTCCCCCTCTCTCCATCTCCCAGGCCTGGGTCAGAGCCCTCCTGCTCCCCCTCTCTCCATCTCCCAGGCCTGGGTCAGAGCCCTCCTGCTCCCCCTCTCTCCATCTCCCAGACCTGGGCCAGAGCCCTCCTGCTCCCCCTCTCTCCATAGCCCAGGCCTGGGTCAGAGCCCTCCTGCCCCCCCTCTCTCCATCTCCCAGAGTGACTGCACGGCTCAGCTGGGGGCTGCAGAGTGACTGCGCAGTTCAGCTGGGGACTGCAGAGTGACTGCGCAGCTCAGCTGGGGACTGCAGAGTGACTGCGCAGGGATTGCAGAGTGAATTTGCGGAGGAAGTTATTTTAGTGGAAACAAACTGGGCACCATAAATGTCTTATGGGACAAAGAAGAAGTATGTGATAAAAATCTGCTTTTAAAACAAGAGCTAAATGGAGAGATGACAGGAGCATTCTCTGTAAGTCTGTGGGTGAAATCATTGCCACGTATCCTTACCGACCTCCACTGTGTCCCCCAAGCCTCAGCGTCTCTGAGACACCAGTGAGAAATGAGAACAGGATTCCAACACAAAATAATCAACAAACCCTGCATAACACTCGCCATGTGAAAGAGTTTACTGAGAATGGATCGTTTGTTTTGTCAAGTAATCTGCTCCATTTAATGTGTGTAATCAAATTTGGTTTTACTTTAATTTCCGCCAGATACCAGAGACTGGAGTTCCCCATTTTCATGTTATTATCTGTATTGCTTCCAAAAACCTATAAATATTTGGATAATTTTTCAGTAGAAATTCCTTTCAGTACATATCTATTCAACCAGCTTTAATTATGAGAGAAATATTGTGTGGAGGCCTGTGCATCAGCAGATCTGAGAGATGGGATTAGCCATAACCCTGGAGACCACCAGCGGTGACAGCGCTGTTTGGGTGACACTCTGCTGGTGTGAATTAAAGGGCTGAATTTAATGAATATTCAGATAATTCTCCAAAATAATTGAAACAAGATGCAGTTTAAACGATCAGTTAAATCTGGTCTGAAATAATGCATTATGCTAATTCAGAAGCCCCATTTTTGCTTTGCATTATTCAATTATTCAAGCTCAAAATGCGTGCTCCACTGAAATGGACGATAATTGCATAAAGATTTTTAGACCCTTGACTGCGTAGATTATTTTTAAAAACTGAGGAAGAGACAGTAAGGCAGAACAGCAGAGCTGCAGCCCTCTCTGAATGTAAAAGTTCTTTTCTGTCCTGTATTTGTAAAGGTCATGAAGCTGGTAAATAAAGAAGCAGAGAACTTTGTTGTCCTAAATTACTTGCGGGGGTCCCTGAAGGTTGTGCTTTAATATTGGAGAGCTTCGACAGTAAGGGATTATTGTTTAAGCCAAGCCTATGAGCTTTTTGCTTTTAGTAAGACAAATGGGAAAATTGTGGTACACAGATTTTCAATAACCCGAACAGCGTCCCGCAGTATCCGGGGGGAACGTAGCTGGAAACACTCGTCCTGTCCTCAGTAGCGCTCACACACACAGAGCTGCACACACACACACACACACACACGCGTGTCACAGGTAACAGCCTCCGCCTCATGGCCGCGACCCACCCCCCACACTGCTTTTAAGTGGGTATGTCGTGTTTGTCTCCTGGGGAACACGGAGGAATACTCATTGGTGTGAACATCGCTTAAAAAGGAACATTCAGTCCAGCGTTAAGACAGCCAGAGCGCTCTGGAGACTGTCCCGTAATGTCAGCTGAAGGGTGGCTGAGTAAACAGGCAAGCTGCCCCCCCCCAACCCCCCCAGGCTCACACCAAAGGCCTGTGGAAGGGGAGTGAGCTGGGGACGGGAGATAGCCAGACTCTTCCTGTCTCTGCATTTCTGGGAGCCCCCATCCCTCCGGCTGGCGCACAAACCGCTGCGCCCCATCCCACCCCGTCCCCACCGCTGTTTGCACACGGGCCAACGTATTCATTTATTAATTTTCACGTTTTTTAATGTGTGTTCTTTGAAGCTGTGGTGGTGAAGTTGCCACAACTTCCATTACAGAGTGAGTGCTGGATGAAATATAGATGGGGAGGGATGGGATTAGAGCGATGCTGTAGGCCCAGTGCAGCCTTCCTGCGCCGGGCTTCTGTCTTGGGGGTGAGAGCACTCAGCCCCGCGGATCTGACGCAGTTTTCAGGGACTGTGGGTCTTCATCACCAGCCCAGAGGAGGTGCTAGCTGCTCTTTGAGCATGGACGGATGTTGTGCAGAGGAAGGCAGGCCAGCTGCTGAGTGCCGCCCTCCCTGGGCCCGAGCCGGAACCTGGAGCTGCTGCTAGTGCTACCGGGGGGGGGGGGTCATCAAAGAAAAGTTTTGACCCAAAAAAAAGAATCTGAAGAACCCCAGTCCCAAAGAAAGGACTCTGTCCACTTGAGCAAATCCATAGTTGACTTTTAAATACCAAGCGCTCCTTAAACTGTAGCTTTGACTTTTAATGAGCAGTTAGTCAGGAGAAGGAAAATGGCAGTGTCATTAAATCTTTTGATTCTTTATGTATCGCGCTGAATACCAATATTGCAGTGTAAGCGAGAGGCTGGGGCTTTAGCCGATGCATCAGGACATGCTAATCAGCCGTACCGAGTGCTCAAGCAGACGGTTTAAACGATGGGGCTCTCACTCCAGGCAGTATATTTTTGAGACATCAGTCTTCAGAAGTTCATATTCCATACCATTGCATTGGCTAGTATCGATGTTAGGTTTTAAAAAAGTGATTTCAGGTTTGTGATCTATTGTATAGCAAATATCAGTGATGACCTTTCAATTGAAAACACTGTACAGAATGCTATTGCTTTTGTAAGCTTAGACCCAGATACCCAGGACAAACCCTCCCCAACCCCCCCCCCCCCCCCCCCCCCCACACCACCACCACCCCGCCAACTCCTGCTGCATGGTTACCTGGGAGACAGGTGTGGGGTACCACTCTCGGAGTAACAGCAGTGAGGCAGGCCCCATGTCAGCAGAGGGATATGACTGTAAGCACCCCCTGCAGGAGTGGAGGGGTAATCACTGCTGACTGTAATGTGAGCAGAGATATCTCTGCATAACGCCTCATCAAGCCTCCTCAGATCCGGGCCCAAAGCCTCTCCTTCCATCTCCTGGGACACCACATAAAAAGTTCTTAGCTATTCTGTTTTTTGTGTGTCTTGCTGTTTAGCTGCAGTGCGATAATTAAAATGAGCATCCATTTGCTCTCACTTTGCTTTAATGTATTTGTAAGCGCCCCCAATCCCCAGCCCCGCCCTGCAGAACGGCCTCTCTCCACCAAGCTAATAAAATGGTGAACAGCTGCTTTTATATAGCAAAGCCTCTCCTACACAATAAGACTTCATTGGTCAGTAGGGCTGGGGGTGGGGGGGAAGACAGTAATATGTTTAGTTTTGTTGCCACACAATTCCTTTGCTTTCTGAATCTTCCTTCCATAAAGACATAGAAACGGAAACTCCTGGGTCTGTACCAAAGTGTCATTGAGGTAAAAGAGGAATAAGTCTTAGGGGCCTGGGAATGGGGGTGGGGGTGGGGGTGGGGGTGCGGGCAGAAGGAAGTTTAATTGAACCAACTAATGAGGAACTCTCCCCTCCATGTGGGACGCTGCAGTGGGCTCGCAGTGAGATAGTTTGACAGTTTATCTGTGATAAATAAATGCATTCAGTGCTAATTAGCTTTTTGGCTCTTAGGGAGTGAGGGGTAGGGTGCTGGTGGCAGGCCCCCTCCTTAATCCAGCATCTCATTCACAGGGTGGAGGCCCCAAATCCCACTAGAGCAGAGCAGAGAGCAGACTAACACTGAGCAGAGCTGAACACTGTAGCAGCAGAGAGCAGACTAACACCGAGCAGAGCTGAACACTGTGGCAGAGCAGAGAGCAGACTAACACTGAGCAGAGCTGAACACTGTAGCAGCAGAGAGCAGACTAACACAGAGCAGAGCTGAACACTGTAGCAGAGCAGAGAGCAGACTAACACAGAGCAGAGCTGAACACTGTAGCAGAGAGCAGACTAACACAGAGCAGAGCTGAACACTGAAGCAGAGAGCAGACTAACACTGAGCAGAGCTGAACACTGTAGCAGAGCAGAGAGCAGACTAACACAGAGCAGAGCTGAACACTGTAGCAGAGCAGAGAGCAGACTAACACAGAGCAGAGCTGAACACTGAAGCAGAGAGCAGACTAACACAGAGCAGAGCTGAACACTGTAGCATAGCAGAGAGCAGACTAACACAGAGCAGAGCTGAACACTGTCGCAGAGAGCAGACTAACACAGAGCAGAGCCGAACACTGAAGCAGAGAGCAGACTAACACAGAGCAGAGCTGAACACTGTAGCAGAGAGCAGACTAACACAGAGCAGAGCTGAACACTGTAGCAGAGAGCAGACTAACACAGAACAGAGCTGAACACTGTAGTAGAGAGCAGACTAACACAGAGCAGAGCTGAACACTGAAGCAGAGAGCAGACTAACACAGAGCAGAGCTGAACACTGTAGCAGAGAGCAGACTAACACAGAGCAGAGCTGAACACTGAAGCAGAGCAGAGAGCAGACTAACACAGAGCAGAGCTGAACACTGTAGCATAGCAGAGAGCAGACTAACACAGAGCAGAGCTGAACACTGTAGCAGAGAGCAGACTAACACAGAGCAGAGCTGAACACTGTAGCATAGCAGAGAGCAGACTAACACTGAGCAGAGCTGAACACTGTAGCAGAGAGCAGACTAACACAGAGCAGAGCTGAACACTGTAGCAGAGAGCAGACTAACACAGAGCAGAGCTGAACACTGTAGCAGAGAGCAGACTAACACAGAGCAGAGCTGAACACTGAAGCAGAGCAGAGAGCAGACTAACACAGAGCAGAGCTGAACACTGTAGCAGAGAGCATACTAACACAGAGCAGAGCTGGAAAGTAAATATCCAGCTGTATGAAATGAATAGTGAGTGAAAAATGAGAATCACGCAGAAGCTGGGCACCAAATTGCTGAAAATGCTCAAATGCTATGAAAAACATAAATATATAAATTATATAAAATGCATAGGATGTGATGGGGGCGGAGTTGGCTGCACAGTGTCGTGTGCTGGGCTGTGTTTGGTTTGCGCTGGGGTCTCTGGTTGGCTGCACGGTGTCGTGTGCTGCGCTGTGCTCGGTTTGCACTGGGGTCTCTGGTGGTTCACGGCCAGGTCATGCAGCAGTCACTGGAGCAGAGCGGCTGCTCACTGAGGTGTGCTCTGTGTGAGTCACTCATCACTCTGAGCCATGTGCACCCTGACTCCCACAATCCAGCAGCCTCCATGGAGTTCCCCTTCACCTCGGGAAGACTGGGGGTACCCCAGTACCCCACTTCCCCCGTGCCCCAGTTGGTTACAGTGTAGTATAATGGTTAGGGAGCTGGGCTTGTAGCTCAGAGGTTACAGTGTAGTATAATGGTTAGGGAGCTGGGCTTGTAGCTCAGAGGTTACAGTGTAGTATAATGGTTAGGGAGCTGGGCTTGTAGCTCAGAGGTTACAGTGTAGTATAATGGTTAGGGAGCTGGGCTTGTAGCTCAGAGGTTACAGTGTAGTATAATGGTTAGGGAGCTGGGCTTGTAGCTCAGAGGTTACAGTGTAGTGTAATGGTTAGGGAGCTGGGCTTGTAGCTCAGAGGTTTCAGTGTAGTGTAATGGTTAGGGAGCTGGGCTTGTAGCTCAGAGGTTACAGTGTAGTATAATGGTTAGGGAGCTGGGCTTGTAGCTCAGAGGTTACAGTGTAGTGTAGTGGTTGTGTCACTGACCCCCGCTCTGATAGGATAATGTATATCAGTTACTGTGATAGGACTGTGTGTGTCACTGTCCCCTGCTCTGATAGGATAGTGTGTATCCCCCTGTCTCAGAGGCCTGTGGGGAGGCCAGAGGTTGGCTCCATCTCCTTCGACAGACACCCACTCCCCGCTGACAGGCCACGATCTATAAATGAAGTCATCAGTCAAGTTTGTTGCCCATAGCTGTTTCTGCTGGGGGTGTGGGGTGCGTCAGTGTGCCCTCCGTGACGTTAATTACATAGAAAATTAAACAAAATCTATAGCGGTGATTGAAGTGTTTACAGAGGCTTGCGGCCCGCCACGCGCGCTCTCCCCATTCATCATTCGCCTGCCTCCGCACACAGAGCAGATAAGAGGCTGTGCGATTAAGACTTTAACTCTGAGCTATCCAATCAGCCAAAACTCTGCCCTCACCACAGGGCCACTGCAGATCCGTCTGTTTCTTCAGCACTATGAGAGACAGAGCCGGGCTCAGACAGAGCCCCCCCCCCCCTTCCGTAACCATCAGCGTTACCTGAAAACGCACATGGAGAGAGGAGGTGCGCAACACAAACCCAGCGCAATGTGCAGGGACTCTGACAGCACAGGAGAACAATAATTACATCACATTTAAGTGATAAACTGATTAGGACGTCCACGCGCCCTCATTTCTCTCAGCAACCGAGCCGAAAAGCACAATGTTCCTCTCTCTTCTGAAGTGCTGTAATCCCCTTCAACAGCGGTCTTTGTCTAAATGTGCCTTTTTAGTCCTATCTCTTTCTGTGAGGATAATTGCAATTCTGTGTTGAATGACTTTCAGAAACTTATCTGGGTTTTTTTTTCTATTAGTAATGTTTGTCCAAAAGTTTTCATCTACGCAATTTCTATTGTAGCTGTTATTATTCAATTGTCTACATCTTCCTTTTGAAGAGAGAAAAAAAACGGATTCTGTGAAATAAACATTCCCTTTTTACAACTGATACCGTTTCTCTCTCTATAATCACTCTGTCCCTGCTCTTCATTTCATTTGCAGTCTGAAATCATGCATGAAAAAGCAATAATTTATTTCTTTTAAACTCATTTCTTCTTCAGTCTGAAATGGGCCGGCCGTCAGTCAGCAGTATGGTGATGGAGCTGCAGAGCTGCAGAGCTGCAGAGCAGCCTTGCGCCTCCAGTGGATTAAGCGCTGTTTCCCTTCAGGCCCAAAGCCCGAATGAGTTCTCTGAAACCTTGTTTCAGTATCAGGTATCTGAAGAAGTACGTCACAAAATGGCAGAACAGCAGAGTGTAGGTTAAACAGCAGTATGGACTGAGGGCAGAAGTGTGTGCGAATGGGGCAGGGGAAGCATGCCAGTGTCAGTGTAGTGTGACTGGGGTGTGGGTGTGGGGCCGCCAGCCCCTTTCCCCTCACGGGAGAACCAGCGGCACGATCGCAGTTCTGCTGATCCCGCTGACCCACCACAAACTGGCGCTCCATGCAGCGTCTTGTTCTCCACCCTGTTTCTGGATGCAGAGCTTTTCCTGTTTGTGTTTAAACTGAGTTTTCTGTGCCGAAGTGCGGTGAAAGCAAAGCTAAAAACCTAAGGCCCTGTGATCGCGGCTGTTGTTTCTGCTGTCGCTGGCACAGGACAGGCGGACAGTGGAGTGAGCATTACCCTGAACCCCACTCGCACTCTCAGTCACCCCCTGGCAGTCACACTCTCATCGTTTCTGAAAGCACACCTACTGTCTGAAATAATTATTTCTGCTGGGTAATTAAGAACCATTACCTTTGATTGACGCAGTAATTAGCTGGATGAATGTAGCAATAATACTCAGCAGAGGGAGGGCCGTGGGTGGTGGATGGTGAATTGTCTCACACAGGTTTAATGGCCTGTATCTGCCCCCACAGTGATGTCACGGCCTGTATCTGCCCCCACTGTGATGTCACAGTCTGTATCTGCCCCCACAGTGATGTCACGGCCTGTATCTGCCCCCACTGTGATGTCACAGCCTGTATCTGCCCCCACAGTGATGTCACAGTCTGTATCTGCCCCCACAGTGATGTCACGGCCTGTATCTGCCCCCACTGTGATGTCACAGTCTGTATCTGCCCCCACAGTGACGTCACAGTCTGTGATACAGTATGTCTCCCCAGTGCTGTGCACTTTGTCCCTGCTCCAGTGCAGAAGTACATGCTTTCAGTGTGGCCTGGGCAGTCTGCACCTGCAGTATGCTCTCCATCACGGATCAGGTAGTCCGTGTTTACTGCGATCCAGAGCAGCATCTATACACCCAGTCGAGCCCCTTCTCTACAGCCCCCCTCAGTGTGTATGGGGGGGGGGGGTACCATATTTCACTTGCTCTGCCCCTAACACCCTGGAATGAAATTTTTGCAGCAGATTACATTTTAGACCTCAGTGCTCTCCTGGAATTTACAATATCCCTAAATATGAACAACACCACCCACACACACACACATGCACACACACACACACCCTACTGTCAGAAATTCTCATAATGAGCTGTTTTATGCCAGTAGAAATATTACTGTACCAAAGGCAAGAGAGAAACCCATGACATGACTGTAATGAAGGAAATACTCAGTTTGTGGGGCTTCATATCAGAGATCCCCTGCTTCTTTATAATTTATCTCTGTCCTCCTCACTGGTGAAAATTGTACGTAAAATTGTATTTATACTCTCTGTAGAATCCCGGTATCCAAGGGGATTCTCTCTGGGAATGAGACAGGAAAATTCCCAAACTCCATATCCCAGAGTGTCATTCCCTCTTTGCTCCAGAAGTGGAGGGATGGATCTGTTGTTCAGAGCTGCGTTTGGGTTTATTGCTCAGATCAGTCAGCAGTGCTGGCACTGTGAACCTGTGCCGAAAGGGCCTGCAGCCCTGTCTCAGCGCGCGGACGCTCGCGCTGGAAGCCCAGCGCACGGCCATTTCAATAATCTCAGACATGTAAGTTTAATGGCATGGCCCCAACAGGAAATCATCAGCAAATGAAACGGAGCGGCCGTTATTACGCCGCTGCGGTGTCAGTCCCAGCATCTCCACCATCCATTTTACTGCAGCTCATTTCTGCGGCCGCAGTACAGCACAGTTTAATGTTCCATTCCCACAGTCCTGTTCTGCATGACAGATTGTTTTAATAAACATATACGGGGATAATAATAAAGTAATAATATGCCCACCAGTCACCTTATATCACGGCAGTTAAATTCTGCTATAAGCCAACACTGGTTACAGTGACAATTACATGGAAGCTAATCCTTAGCGTGGCTAACACAATGGACAGATTTAATATAGTTTGTAAATATGATTAGTGTGCTGTCATGTTATTGCAGTCTGCTATTTACATTTCTCTCCAGCACTATTCACCAAACGTCCCATGATTAAATATGGCTCTTTCTCTCATTTCTGTATCCCTCTCTCTCCCTCCCTCCCTCCCTCCCTTTCTCTGTCTCTCGCTCCCTCTCTCATGCTCTTTCATGCTGTCTCCTCTTTCTCTCCCCTCTCTCTTTTTCACTGTGTCTCTGTTACTTTCTCTCTCTCCACTCTCTCTCTGTATGTGTTCCCTCAAAACTTAATGAAAAACAGTGTTGACCATTAATATTTCCTGGATCAATCAACATTTTTAATATTGAGAACAAATGTGATTGTATAAACCCCCAAGACCTCCTCCACTTTGCAGTGTGTGTGTGTGTGTGTGTGTGTGTGTGTGTGCATGCACCTGTGTGTATACATGAATGTCTGCATGTCTGTTAATGTCTGTGCTTGAGTGTACACATTTGTTTGTGCACATGTATGAGTGTGTGTCTGTGTGTGAGTGTGTGTGACTGCATTTTGTTAAAGTGGAGAAATAATGCATTTGTGTAATGACTGCTGGATGTTTACAATGACAATTTCGTGGTACATTTCAATTATTGCCTGGATTTGTTTTTACCTTCTCAAGCCACTGATTCTACCTACAATTGACTTCAGCAGAAAAGCCTGTATAATCAGTGTGTGCCGTATGTGAGAGCAGGAAGCTGTTTGTGAGTTACTGCGGCCTGTTCCAGCCTTCAGATAATGAAATACAGCGGCGCAGATCGCTCAAGTCAATTAATGTGGGAGCAATGCATTTAACCCTTCGGATGTTATGGAGCCAGCGATGGGACCAATTTGTGCGCCTGCCTTTAGCGCGGTACACAGCTTCTCTCGGAGAACTAATAAAAGCGCCATGACCGCCCCACACAGCCGCCACCTCCTATTTCTCTCTGCCGCCCAAATATTTCTCAGCCTTAATTATTCGAGGCTGCGCCATACTGTGTATTTTTTTCATGAGGCATCAGAGTAGTATTGAAAAAAAGTCGTACTGTACCTCTGTTTCAGCAAAGTATGGATCCAATCACACAATTACTGATGGAGTCAGTGTTGATGTCCAGATAAAACGCAGCCGATGACTGAAACAAACATTGCAATACATCTCGTAAAACAGGGGGATCCAGCCAGTGCTATTCAGCCTGTTACACTGAACCCCAAAAACCTCACCTCTGTGCAGCTTTTTAGCACAGTACCCCAAACTTAATGAGCAAATGCTTTCTCTGTGATCCAGATCTTCTTAAGACGCAGTCTGACATGTTCAAATATGGAACTGAAAATGTTTTTAACACATGTCAGTTTGACCGCATGTGTGCTGTAACAGGGCAGCGTCAAACATGATCTGAGTGTTTGTGTATGGATGGTGATCTGAGTGTGTGTGTACGGATAGTGAGCTGTGTGTGTGTGTGTATGGTTGGTGAGCTGAGTGTGTGTGTATGGGTAGTGAGCTGAGTGTTTGTGCATGGATAGTGAGCTGTGTGTGTGTGTGTGTGTGTGTGTATGGATGGTGATCTGAGTGTGTGTGTACGGATAGTGAGCTGTGTGTGTGTGTGTGTGTGTATGGTTGGTGAGCTGAGTGTGTGTGTATGGATAGTGAGCTGAGTGTTTGTGTATGGATAGTGAGCTGAGTGTGTGTGTGTGTGTGTGTATGGATGGTGATCTGAGTGTGTGTGTATGGGTAGTGAGCTGAGTGTTTGTGCATGGATAGTGAGCTGTGTGTGTGTGTGTGTGTATGGATGGTGATCTGAGTGTGTGTGTACGGATAGTGAGCTGTGTGTGTGTGTGTGTGTATGGTTGGTGAGCTGAGTGTGTGTGTATGGATAGTGAGCTGAGTGTTTGTGTATGGATAGTGAGCTGAGTGTGTGTGTGTATGGATGGTGATCTGAGTGTGTGTGTATGGGTAGTGAGCTGAGTGTTTGTGCATGGATAGTGAGCTGTGTGTGTGTGTGTGTGTGTGTGTGTGTGTATGGATGGTGATCTGAGTGTGTGTGTACGGATAGTGAGCTGTGTGTGTGTGTATGGTTGGTGAGCTGAGTGTTTGTGTATGGTAAGTGCGCTGAGTGTGTGTGAGTCATATTTTCTTTCCTGATGAGTTGTGATTAAAGACAGAGCACACCTCCCCCCCCCCCCCCCCCCCCCCCCCCCCCCCCCCTGATATTACTGAATGTTTCCAGGGGCAGAGAAAATGGGAGTAACAGCTCAGCCGGCCAAACCCTTCGCCTCCGCTGGAATTAAACACTGCAGTGGGGAGAGCGAAACATTATGAATTACACCAAAAAAGTTTTCAGTGTTTATTTTGAGCGACGGAATGAGAGCTGAGCTCCGAGCATCAGCCGGGACGAGCGGTCATGGCGCAGCACCTTGAACAGGGAGGACAAACGATCACAAGACAACCACAGAGCTGCGGCAGATGGGCAGGACCCGTCCTGGGGCAGGGTGGGATGGGGGTGGGGGTCCAGCTCACGTGCTAACGTGCTAATTGATGTCAAGCGCACCCTGTGCTGTCGTGTAGGCTCGGCTGTGACTGCACTAAAAAGCAGAGCCGACTCGGTGTCTGGATCGGGCCCTTTCAGCGCTCGGCGTCTCGACAGGACCCTCCAAAGCACTGCCACATGAAAGAGGCCCACGCAGACGCACACAGCTGACAGTTTGATGAAATATTTATTTTAGATCTCTAAAAACATATATTCATCGCCAGCGCTAGTTACCAGGAACCTGCGCTATGGAGCCATCAGGGCCTGCGGCAGGGCAATTAGGAGCGCGTAGATTTGCGCACGGCCGCTCCCAGACTGCAGCTGAGCCCCACCCTGCACCAGCGCTCCCTCATCTGCACTTCACAGGTGAGCTTCACTTCACCTGATCAGCCACATTCTGCGGGAGAATGTTTTTTAAACAACCCAATTAAGATGTGAGAACTGGAGGCCTGTCTGCGCAGTGACTGGCAGCGGGCTGACTGCATACAGTCTGTATCTGGGGGGGGGGGGGGGGTGGCGGTATCTGCACGCTCTCCCCTAAACCCTGTGCCTTCTAATAATGCCATTTATATGGGGGGGGGGGGCTGTAGACTTTACAGCTCAGACATTTGACCTTGTAAAGTTATCAAGAGATTTTTTTAGTTTTTTATCTTTGTAGACAGCTTTTTTAAGGCTTCGTGTCTTTAAATAGGTTATAGTTTTTAGGTGAAAGCTGATCATTTTATCATGGAGTGCTTCCTGGCCGTTATTAATCTCTTTCAAAAACCAAGGCAACGCACTGCCCCTCAGACGTAACTGGGCAAACGGGATAGCGAGGCCACCTTGTTTTTCTGCCCTCTCATACGTCGGAGCAGGATTTTTTAATAAGCCTCGTGTGTCTTATCTGTGTTTTACTGAATGCAGCAGTATTTGACTTGGCACCGGGCTATATAAGCTTTCAATGGTTTTTGCCGGCAACTTAGAGATGCGTGACCTTTCAAATGAATTCATCTTCCCGTAATTGTTTCTCTCTCGTTGCCAACGTGTAGTGGGTAACCACCTTATTATATTTAGTTTTTTCTGTAAATGGTATGATTTATGACAAGTCAGATTATTAGCTTGAAAATCATGGAATGATGTGTAGACATTTATTTTATAATATAATTTTATAGATATTTATTTTATTTATTTATTTATTTTTTTGCCAGGCATCTGGAGCAGATGGGTAGATGCAGTGGTGAGTGGGGCTGGAGGGGTATCAGAGCACTGTGTGCGGCATGCTGTGTGGCGTGCGGCGTGCTGTGTGCCGTTGGCACGGGGCTGGGTTTCAGGGCGCTGTGAAGGGCTTGGCAGGGTCTTTTTGGGCGGTTCCCCCTGCCTGTCCTGGCTCTGGCTTTTCAGAGAGAGCCTGAGGTATGAAAGGCTAGCCCCGCCCCAGCGCATATTCCCCTGGGTTTATTCCCCCGGGGTTTATTCCCCCGGGGTTATTCCCCTACTTTATTCACCTGGGTTTATTTCCTCGGGGTTATTCCCTTGAGTTTATTCCCCTGCTTTATTCCCCTGCTTTATTCCCCCGGCTTTATTCCCCTGGGGTTATTCCCCTGCTTTATTCCCCTGCTTTATTCCCCCGGCTTTATTCCCCTGGGGTTATTCCCCTGCTTTATTCCCCTGCTTTATTCCCCCGGCTTTATTCCCCTGGGGTTATTCCCCTGCTTTATTCCCCTGCTTTATTTCCCTGCTATATTCTGCCAGGCCTATTCCCCATGCTTGCACAGGAAGGACAGTGGCTTCACTGAACCAGCCATGGTTTAAATGAGGCTTCACTGAACCAGCCGTGGTTTAAATGAGGCTTCACTGAACCAGCCAGGGTTCAGATGAGGCTTCACTGAACCAGCCATGGTTTAAATGAGGCTTCACTGAACCAGCCAGGGTTCAGATGAGGCTTCACTGAACCAGCCAGGGTTCAGATGAGGCTTCACTGAACCAGCCATGGTTCAGATGAGGCTTCACTGAACCAGCCAGGGTTCAGATGAGGCTTCACTATTTCTTAATGGATGGCGGCACAACAAGCTGTCAATCACCCATGTCTTTGAACCAATCAAAATATTTTTGCTTCCAGTAGCAAAACACAAATATCTGTCAGATGCTGATAGAGTGTGGGAGCTCCACCCAGCAACAGTGCTACGGTCTACCGTCCGTGTGACTGCGGTGTAAAGATCGCGCGTGCTGAACATGTGATCCATGTTCACGGACGTTCATAGCAGAGCAGGAGTGACAGTCACGTCAGTGCGGATCTGCTTTACAGTATCACTGTAATCATAGCGTTCCACCCGCCCAACACCTCCACTTTTATCTGCCGGGATTTGGGAACGGCGAGGCGACGTTTGTGGAACGAGCAGAGAGAAGGGGGCTTCTGAGAGGCTCAGACAGGCATGGCACGCTGGTGGGGGAAAGACAGGAGGAAAGTTCCAGAAACAAGATTGAAATCTAGCCTTTAGTGTGTTTTCTACTGTTCGTCTCGACTGTCACAGCCACTGGAAAGGAAAACCCTCCAGGCCACACCCCCGCAGGCCACACCCCCAGCCTGGGCCTTTCTGCCGCTCAGTGTTAAACAAGTCAACCTTATTTCCCTGTCTAACATCTGTGTGGTGTTGTACTGTTAGTGTAAGCTTTGCTTTGGGTAATTAACATTTTTGCTTATAGCAGTCATGGCTGTCGTGGTCTGCTGCTTATTTAATTATTTATAAACCTGTGCAGCATTATAGTTTATCAGGGCCTGTAGTCAGCGCTGCCGGCCGCGGCAGGGAGAACGCAGCTCATTACCATGTCACAGCTGCAGGACCACGGCCCTTTCCCCTCCCTCCCTCCCTCCCTCCCGGGGTTGAGTGGGAAATCGCAGCTGCTCAATGAGCGCTCCTGACCCCTCTCACCCCCCCAGCCAGCTGCTGAGGTTGGGGTGATCTCTCCCTACTGTACGGGCCAGCTGCTGAGGTTGGGGTGATCTCTCCCTACTGTACGGGCCAGCTGCTGAGGTTGGGGTGATCTCTCCCTACTGTACCGGCCAGCTGCTGAGGTTGGGGTGATCTCTCCCTGCTGTACGGCCAGCTGCTGAGGTTGGGGTGATCTCTCCCTACTGTACGGGCCAGCTGCTGAGGTTGGGGTGATCTCTCCCTACTGTACGGGCCAGCTGCTGAGGTTGGGGTGATCTCTCCCTACTGTACAGGCCAGCTGCTGAGGTTGGGGTGATCTCTCCCTGCTGTACAGGCCAGCTGCTGAGGTTGAGGTGATCTCTCCATACTGTACGGGCCAGCTGCTGAGGTTGGGGTGATCTCTCCCTACTGTACGGGCCAGCTGCTGAGGTTGGGGTGATCTCTCCCTACTGTACAGGCCAGCTGCTGAGGTTGGGGTGATCTCTCCCTGCTGTACAGGCCAGCTGCTGAGGTTGGGGTGATCTCTCCCTGCTGTACAGGCCAGCTGCTGAGGTTGGGGTGATCTCTCCCTACTGTACGGGCCAGCTGCTGAGGTTGGGGTGATCTCTCCCTACTGTACAGGCCAGCTGCTGAGGTTGGGGTGATCTCTCCCTACTGTACGGGCCAGCTGCTGAGGTTGGGGTGATCTCTCCCTACTGTACGGGCCAGCCGCTGAGGTTGGGGTGATCTCTCCCTACTGTACGGGCCAGCCGCTGAGGTTGGGGTGATCTCTCCCTACTGTACGGGTCAGCTGCAAGCCCGGGCCAGCGACGGGGGTGAAACTCATTCTGCATAAATTCCACCCGCGCGGCCCCGATGTTCGGCCCTGACACGCAGCTAAAGCCGCCAGCCTGTTATTGGAAAGGGCCGGCATTTCCATCACTTTAGTGGAAAATTAATTGAATCAGCTGGATTTTACGGTAGCGGCAGGCGATGCTGCAGGCTTTCATTATGTTTTTCTCTCTCAGGGAAACATACCTCATGCACTTGGGCTCCAGCGCCCAATTAAACTTCCACCGGCACGCCGACGTCCAACTCTGAGAGTTTAAGAGGCTGCAGCACACGCTTGTGCCTTGCAGATAGGCTGGAGCATGTGCTGATTTTCAACCTTATCTTCAGTAATGACGGCAGCTTAAGCCATCAGTAGCACACGCTCAGAGCACAGCCACTACCCGTCAGGGTGCCCGCCACACTCAGACCGTCCAATCAGAGCTCATTAAGCATGAGCACATCTGAGACAAACCAGACACGCACAGCCCGGTGGTGTGCTCTTCATCCCGCGTCATTTTCATTCTTTCAGGTTCAAGTGCGTTCTGCAGATTTTGAGGTCTCTAGGAGGGAGGGTTTAGCCTGCAAAATTTATCAAAGAGCCCCACTTCATTAGGAGAGCAATTTGCCGATGTGATTACGCTGCAGTTAGCGCTGTTACATGACTTTATTACACAGCCGCCAGTGTTGGGAATAACTGCGCAATTTATGAAATTACATAAGCAATTAGCTCAGATTTTAGCCTGAAACCCAACTCTAACCCTGAGACTTCACAGAAAACAGCCCAGTCTGTTTGTTAGTGCATATATTTGCATGCAAGTACATCATATACAGGGCACACCGTTTAATAATTACAGCAATGAGTAACAGGGGAGTGCTTAAGTGCCTCTTAATGACGCTTACACACAGAGTCTTTCCTACAGCCAGCCTGTTCATCTTAATTTGAGCTAAAGACACATAAATGCCTGTATAATCATCATTGTAATGTGAGGCAGAGCAATGAAAGATCGATTTCACTTTGATCACATTGTGTTGATATATACTTTTATACTGTGATATTCTGATATCTATTTTGCTTCCTGAAGTGAGGTTGATGACCTAAACTTGTTGCCTTCCTCCCAAAATGAGTTCCTAAACATTTATGGGAGCTTACAGATGACCTAAAAAATATAATACTGTAATGCTGGTCACTACTGCTCATGCAGATATACTGTCATCTGAGTGATACATATTTGCATAATTTCGGCTAAGTTACACGGAGGGTTTAGTCCACTTAATGGGGTCACAGGTTTGGAAAGTTTTGGGATCTCCTGGAAAAAGTTGTGTGTGTACCTGTGTATGATAGGATAGTAGAAGATGCTATTCGCCCTGTGATTGGATGGTGGAAGATGCTATTCGCCCTGTGATTGGATGGTGGAAGATGCTATTAGCCCTGTGATTGGATGGTGGAAGATGCTATTAGCCCTGTGATTGGATGGTGGAAGGCGCTATTAGTCCTGTGATTGGATGGTGGAAGATGCTATTAGCCCTGTGATTGGATGGTGGAGGATGCTATTAGCCCTGTGATTGGATGGTGGAAGATGCTATTAGCCCTGTGAATGGATGGTGGAAGGCGCTATTAGTCCTGTGATTGGATGGTGGAAGATGCTATTAGCCCTGTGATTGGATGGTGGAAGATGCTATTAGCCCTGTGAATGGATGGTGGAAGGCGCTATTAGTCCTGTGATTGGATGGTGGAAGATGCTATTAGTCCTGTGATTGGATGGTGGAAGATGCCATTAGTCCTGTGATTGGATGGAGGGTGAGGTGCATCCCACACTGCCCCTCACCTTGTGTGACAGAGCCTCACTTGCTTCACCTGTCATTTGGCAGCAGGAGCGCCTGCAGTTCAGACTCCTTACAGACAACAGAGACAGGAGCAAATAATCACTACACAGACAGAGAGAGAGCCACTCAGACACTATAATTACAGCTGGTAGAGGAGGGGAGAGAGCTCAGCCAAACCCCCATTGTCTACATAACAGGAACCAGCTGCTTTAATTCAGATGTCTCTCAGTTTGCCTCTGTAAAATGGAAGACCTGTCACGAATTCACACCGTAAATCAGGGAGAGGAGAGACCCACACTGAATTACCCCCATCTTCAGTACCCATAACCCTTTGCGTCTTCCTTTCAGCAAATGGGCCTCAGTGTACACAATCACAGGAAGTGACATCATCACCAGCATTGTGTGTTTTTAGCAGTGTGTGCAGTGAAACAAGTATTCTGAAATTGTAGTCATGCCTGAGTCATACAGATATATATACATACACATTCAGACCCCCAGCCAGGAAAGCAGGGGGTCTCAGAGGTGGCGTGTTTGAAATGTGCTCTCTCAGATCACCCCACCAAGGCTTACTTCACTCACAATTTAATAGCAGAGTGCTGACTGATCGAAAGCATCTTATTCATACATACACTGGAATATAATCCCATAAACAGATTTGTGATTAATTTTCAGAAGCTGCAAGCATGAAAAAAAAAACTGTAGCTCAGAGACACAGTACACTAATTATCAACACTTGTTTCGCAATTTTCCTCCTTTATTTGGAACTAAGAATAACTAACTTGCTGTACATATAAATAAACATGTCATTATCACTTGTTATTTTATTTTAATTCATAGGCAAGATCTAGGGAATTGGCCTAATTACTTGCTTATTGCTTGCGTTACGCCATAAAGCACTGGAGTACATTACCCTTGGTTTGAACATGGGCTGTGCGCAGGGTTTTGATCATGGCGGTTGTAGCCGCAGTCTTAACGATACTCAGACTGTTGAAGAGCGTTTGATTAATGAATGTACACACCATCTGTCAGAGCTAATCAATGTGAGATTGGCTTTCCATCAGTTACATCTGGTCGAATAGTTTTCTTCTTATGTGTTTTTGTTGTTTTGTTTTCCGTAAGTGCCTGTAAGGAGCACAGGAGCATGTTTTTCTGAGGTTTTTTTGTGAGGCTAATGAAGCGTGCTGTGCGTGTGTGGTAATGCGATCCAAACGGCAGCGGCCCTGCCTTGTTTCCTCCGGCTGTCGAGGCCTGCACACTGCATAAATCTCCTGCTCCCACCTCCTAAAAGCTGTGGAGTGGAGGGTTTAGGTTTCTCCCTTGTAAATGCAGCTATGTGGAGCATTAAGGTACATATAACTCGGCTATACCCCAGTGTTTGTGCTCGGCTTCCCCCTTGCGCAGGAATGCCATCCAGGGCCAGCCGCCAGTGTGCACGATGTTGCTTCAATTAGATGTAATTGTGAGTCCGTTTGTGGACAGCACCGGTATTTGTGGATGATGCATCTGCACTGCCCATGCAGAACTCTGGTCGGAGGAGCACCTCCTCCCCTGCCCTGTTTCTGGTCGAAGGAGCACCTCCTCTCCTACCCTGTTTCTGGTCGGAGGAGCACCTCCTCCCCTGCCCTGTTTCTGGTTGGAGGAGCACCTCCTCCCCTGCCCTGTTTCTGGTCGGAGGAGCACCTCCTCCCCTGCCCTGTTTCTGGTCGGAGGAGCACCTCCTCCCCTGCCCTGTCTCTTTTCAGAGGAGGACCTCCTCCCCTGCCCTGTTTCTGGTCGGAGGAGCACCTCCTCCCCTGCCCTGTTTCTAGTTGGAGGAGCACCTCCTCCCCTGCCGCGCTTCTGCTCAGGGTCTCGTTTTCTCTGTGGAACACCTAAATTAAAACGGCTGAAATATGGCCTTTATGTACAGTGTCGTAAAGTGCAGTGTGCCTTGTTGCATTTGATTTGTTCGTGTAATAATGAAAGCGCGATCACTCAGTGAGCTATTTGGTTGCGAAATTGCAGAGCGGCGGCTTGGCGCATTAGGGGCCGTAATGCGTTTTTTGGGGAGAGACGCACAGGGCTGTCTGGAGCAGATTGCATGTTATTACACAGATACGGAGCACATTACACAACAAAACAAAATCAAACGTGGGGAGAAATATAGCTGCAATCAAGGGTAGAGGGGAAAAACAGCCGTAAGGACACACTGTGAGCTGGAGGCAGCTGGCTCCTGAGTTAACCCATGCACTCTCTCAGGGCTGCTGTTGTTTGGCATTGGTAATGCAACTAATACCCATTAGGCAAACCCACTGAACCACACTCAATCCCACTGAACCACACTCAACCCCACTGAACCACACTCAACCCCACTGAACCACACCAAACCCCACTGAACCGCACTCAACCCAACTGAACCACACTAAACCCCACTGAACCACACCAAACCCCACTGAACCACACTCAACCCCACTGAACCACACCAAACCCCACTGAACCACACTAAACCCCACTGAACCGCACTCAACCCAACTGAACCACACTAAACCCCACTGAACACCATGAAAGAATGGACGTACTCATTGGACTGAATTATTCTTCCCATCTCATACCCAAATTCCTGATAGTCCTGTTTTACCCTTCAGAAACCCAGGAGGGTTCATAGCAGGGTGAGTGGAGGTATAGGCCATACAGGCAGTTGCACAATGACCCTGCCACACCCACTACCGCTCTGATGCAAGAATAAGGTGCATGACAGAAGAAGTGAGTGGCTGTATTGGTGAGAGAAACTGCCATTTCTATTTTGAATGAATGTCTTTTTTCTATAGCTCTTTTCTGTAGGTTTCCGAAATGCATGGCTAATCAGGTCATTACAGGTCTGCTAATTTTAGTGCTTTTAGTTTATTACAGAAAGACTGGGGCAGCTCATCAGCCTGGTCTCAGTGTGATTACGACACACTCACACACACACTCACACACACACTCTCACACACACACACACACACACACACACACACACACACACACACACACACACACTCACACACACACACACACACACACACACACACACACACACACACACACACACACACACACGCACACACACACACACACACACACACACACACACTCACCTAACACACACACACACACACACAGACAGAGCCAATGCTGCATGCCCCCCCTCCCTCAAGAGACATGCAATCGCTTTCAATTTTACATAATTTCCAGTGGGTTTTGTCTGGCGTTTATGTTAAAATGTCGTGAGTTAAATATTAATGTACGCTGTTTTGGGTTCTTTCCTGCCGCGCGATGCCTCCCTGACCGGGAGGATGACCTTTGGTGCTGTGCCATGTTCTGTGATCAATATGAGCTCTTCCTAAAAAGCAAGAAATTTAAAGACAGTTTTTTATTTGATAAAATCTCCTGCAGTTTCTGCAATCTATAGTGTGTAGCTGCGCCTGAATCTCGGTGAGGAGTGTGAGCTGTGCGTGTTGGATTGTAGCTCTCGTAAATAAGTGAGATAATGTGCCGTTGGGTTTGTGTGCATTTAAGTCGGGCTGCCTGTCTCTCTCCATCGATGGCTGCTGCTCTCCATTAGGGCCCATTTTGATCTTCACACCGCTACGAATGGGAGTCTGTGCTGGAGCTGAGTGGCCACTCCGGAACACCATACTCCACAATAATTCACGAGAAATCTGCCCGGCGACACCAGGGGGTCAGCCTGCATCTGTGGACCCTGCTGATGTCACAGACCCTGCTGATGTCACACGGTGGGTGAGCATAAACTCTGCTGCGCTGCTTCAGAATGCAGGAGCCCAATAACCCTGCAGAAGCCGATCGCCGCAGCGCCAAATTAAAGGCCAGCTGGCTAATATAATTACTTGGCAGATCGTTGGCCTAATAAGAAACAGGCAAGCCAAACTTTAAAGCTGTTTACCCACCTCACTGAGAGCCTCCTCCGTTTGGCACCTATGTCCAGATTTAAGTGGAAAATGACTTGCTAATCTGTTTAGGTATTTGGAGTAATTGGGTGTGTGCCGGGGACGGGATTTCCCTGCTCTGCTGCTGGGTTCCCAGCTCCCCGCTGTAATTACCCCGGCTGAGCAGTGGCCACAGGGCCTGCGAGCAGGGCTGCTTTTTAAACTGTAAATTATGAAGGATTAGCATTTATGAATTTAAAATCAGCAGTGTGGTGGGAGACAGGAAAGCTGCTTAGCGATCGCGAGTGGAGCACCAGCAACCGCGCGGGCGGCTGTAACCGGCTACGCCAAACGCCAACCTGCTATGCCCTCGCCCCAACCTGCTTTGTCCCCACCCCAACCCGCTTCATCCCACCCCACCCCAACCTGCACAACCCCATCCCATTCCGCCACACCCCCACCCCAACCCGCTACGCCCCTGCGCCAATCCACTACACCCCCGCCCCTGCCCCAACCCGCTACACCCCCACCCCAAACTGCGTGCCCCTGTGGCACCCTCTGCCCCGAGTGGGAACACAATGTAGACATCTCTGAGACAAGACGCATATCCCAGCAGCCTCAGCACACACCCCTAGTCTCAGCCATCTTCTGCCGGAGCTCAGGGATCTTTCTTTTTTTTTGTGGAATGGAGTGTCAAATGGCGGCGAATATCAAACGGGTGATTATGATAATATGCAAGCTGATCCGTGCTAAATTATGCATAATGGAATGATGTGACACAAAGTCATCAATTAGACATATCAACATTAAAAAGTGCCACACGCTGAGAGCCTCCGCTTTGCCTTTTTTCTCCCTCCTGTCTTTGTGGCTGAATAAATAATTCTGAAACTCTCAGTGATGTAATGGGTGTGGGGAGTGGCCCTTGGCCATTTGTCAGGTCTCTGGTGCAAACTCGAGAGATGTGGCAATGGATCAGGGTGTCAGCCTCCATCTTTGGCACCTTTGTCAGGAGTTGGGTGAGACCCCTCCCTGCCCCCTGCATATGCACTCCTCACACACCCACCTATGCCCAATCACAACCAGCATCACCCTGTGCCCAATCACAGGAGCTGTTTAACCAGCATCACAGCCCTGTGCCCAATCACAGGAGCTGTTTAACAAGCAACACGGCCCTATGCCCAATCACAGGACTTGAGTAACCAGCAATGCAATTCCATGGACAAGCACTGAGCCACCACACAACAAAACAGCAGGCCTCACAGACCCGTCTGACAGCAGAGCGAACATGATAACTCCAGCACACAAGCACAGGTAATGATCAAGGAAATACACAAACGCAGTTCTCCTGTGTGAGGCAAAAACACCGCTAACCCCTCCCACTATGGTCACTGTCCTCCCCAAACTGCCCAAAACCAGCTGCACAGAGCTCCATAAACTTCCCTTTCCCCAAAGCGGCAGCACAGAGCTCCATAAACTTCCCTTTCCCCAAACCGGCTGCACAGAGCTCCATAAACTTCCCTTTCCCCAAACCGGCTGCACAGAGCTCCATAAACTTCCCTTTCCCCAAACCGGCTGCACAGAGCTCCATAAACTTCCCTTTCCCCAAACCGGCTGCACAGAGCTCCATAAACTTCCCTTTCCCCAAACCGGCTGCACAGAGCTCCATAAACTTCCCTTTCCCCAAACCGGCTGCACAGAGCTCCATAAACTTCCCTTTCCCCAAACCGGCTGCACAGAGCTCCATAAACTTCCCTTTCCCCAAACCGGCTGCACAGAGCTCCATAAACTTCCCTTTCCCCAAACCGGCTGCACAGAGCTCCATAAACTTCCCTTTCCCCAAACCGGCAGCACAGAGCTCCATAAACTTCCCTTTTCTGGAGACTTATCAGTGTTCATAGAGATTCTGCCACTGCAATGAAACAGGGAAGACAGGAACAGGGAAAAGATTGAGATGAAAAACTGGAAATACACTCTCCCCCCAAGGCAGGAGTAAATTGGGGAAAGGGGGAAGATGAGGGGATTTTAGGGAGACGGTTTTGTCAAACCCGCGGTGCTGGTTCTGGATCCCGGCTCGAACAGACACGTCTTATGGATTTTCTTTCGGGACGGATTGCATCGATCCCTGTGAATATGGCAGACGAATTGGGCCTCGGTCTCCGTGGGAACAGGGCGTGTGAGCGCACGGACATGGGTCCCAGTGGTGCAGCATGGTGGGGTGGCCGGCCTCATTACGCGGATCCATGAACCCCCCCACCCCCCCCGCCCCTCAGCCCTTTCCCCTGCACTGCTTTCCCCTGAATTAAACTGAGAGCTTTTTAATTATTTATCAATACCATGGCTGGTTCCAGGATCAATCAGTGTGAATGGTTTTTAAAGGTAATGAGACCAGACTCTGGCCAATGGACTCGCCGACATTGATTGCAATCTTAACCGTTTCACACACGCGGGAGGGAGGAGAGCTCTGCAAACCCAATTATTTCTGTTGTTTTGGGAGGGTGGCAGTGACCGCAGCACAGCATGTGGTGGGGGGTGGGGGGTGTGGGATGGGACAGTGGGGAGGGGGGGGGGGTGCTCCTCTGCAGAGAGAAAGAGCCCGGGAGAGCAGAGGTCTGAAGCTCCTGTACTCTCACCAAACCTGCTAACCACCTCTACCCCTACTGTAGGGCAGATGTACTCAGCATCAGTTAGTTAGGTCTGAAGTGGCTCGTTGTTTCCGTGGCAATGTTGGATTGTGCCCCCCCCCCCCAAATGGTTCTGCCTCCTGCCATGCTTCTAAAACCTCTTGACGAGACGTGTGAGAAGCTGTTATGAACAATTAGCAAGCAGCGCACAATGTGCGATATTGGATCACTTTGGAGTACGGCGCCACGGCCGCAGTAAGGGAGAGGCACAATGGAGCGGGCACTTTAATGTTCAGAAATGAATACCTTTGACTCATGTTTAAAATAAATGAGACATACAAGCACATCCCCACTGCGTATTATTTATTCGATGAAGAGGAATAAATAAATGTGTGCGGAATTGAAGAGATTGTTTATCTGTGAAGGACAAGCGAACATAAAGGGGCCAGTATAATAGGATTTCAGTGCATCTTTCTGAGCCGAGCTGGAATTGGGTTCAAGGGGGGGCTTATTCGTGTGGGCATATCACACACCACAGAAATAAATTCTCACCTTTTCACATTCAAATCAGACCTAGGTGCAGTGGATAATCCTGTTTAAGACAGAATGAACTCGGAACGAAGCCCCCCCCCCCAAATATGAGGAAAGACACACAGAGCCGGAACATCGCAGAATGTTTTTGTAAAAGCCCGCAAACACATGCCACAGAAAGTGCTCGATTATTCTCCAGGATGCATAAACAGACCCATCCATATTCATCAGGACTGCGCCCCCACCCCCACTGACATGCCACACACAGTCTAAGCCAAACTCCCTCCCAGCACTGCACTACTAAGCTGGAGCAAGGAGCACAATGTGAGTGAGCGACGGCAGACAGTGATGAGTCTGATTCAGTAATTAACCTTTAAAGTGGGTTATTTTTTAGGGAGCACGGAGGCTTACATGTGGGGGGGGGTATGATGGGGTTCTGCTCAGAGCTTAGTGATGGGTACAAAAATATGATGAGTGGGCTGGGTTAAGGAGCGGGCAGGGTTTAGTGGTGGGTGGGGTTAAGGAGTGGGCAGGGTTCAGTGGTGGGTGGGGTTAAGGAGCGGGCAGGGTTTAGTGGTGGGTGGGGTTAAGGAGTGGGCAGGGTTCAGTGGTGGGTGGGGTTAAGGAGTGGGCAGGGTTTAGTGGTGGGCAGGTTAAGGAGGGGGCAGGGTTCAGTGGTGGGTGGGGTTAAAGAGGGGGCAGGGTTTAGTGGTGGGTGGGGTTAAGGAGCGGGCAGGGTTTAGTGGTGGGTGGGGTTAAGGAGTGGGCAGGGTTCAGTGGTGGGTGGGGTTAAGGAGAGGAAAGGGTTTTGTGGTGGGTGGGGTTAAGGAGGGGGCAGGGTTCAGTGGTGGGCGGGGTTAAGGAGAGGAAAGGGTTTTGTGGTGGGTGGGGTTAAAGAGGTGGCAGGGTTTAGTGGTAGGCAGGTTAAAGAGGGGGCAGGGTTTAGTGGTGGGTGGGTTAAGGAGAGGGCAGGGTTTAGTGGTGGGTGTGTGTGTGTGTGTATCACTCACACACGCACACACACACTCACACACACACTCTCTCTCTCTCACACACACGCACACACACTCTCTCTCTCTCTCACTCACACACGCACACACACACAGACATCTGCACTCCAGAAAGACACGCTGAGACAGAGAGCGAGGGAAGCTTGGGTGGTGATAGGTGACCTTTTTGCAAAGCAGGGCCCAAATAGCTGAGCTACATAACAATTAAGGTAACCTTTCTGTTTGAATAAGAAGCAATTTCTCAGAATCCAAATTACATGAATGATAAATTATTTTTGCAGTCGAGAGGGAGAGAGAGAAGGAGAGATATTGCTTGGAAAAAAGAAGAAAGAGGGTAAAAAAAGGCCTTTCTCCCGTGTAAGTCCCAGCTATAATGCCTCATTAAAAAGATTTGGGCAAGTGAGACAACGGCAGGCCTGCTCTCTCTGTTTTAAAGGTAGACGGGTCTCGGTGGGATTCATTAACGCACGTCCCGCCAGTAGTCCTACTTTTTACCGTACGATCGCCCGGGTTAGCACACATTCTGAAATTACACCTAATTGGACAATTACTCAAACTGAGAAATCTCCACAGTAAGCCAACAAGGGCCCTAATAAACACCTTGTCTTCTCAATAAAAACAAGGGAGTCATTTACCTGCCCCAAGAGGCACAATTTTTATCTGTGCTAAATTTATTTTGTGAATAATTGCATGCACAGTTAGCAGCTGTATTAAACAGGGAGCTCTCCCAAGCAGAGGAGCGCAGCCCTACCTGCAGCGTTGTGCCGCCGGCCCCACAGTCCCCAGAGGCCAAATCTCATTTGTTCCAGGATAAGAGCTTTGTCCAAACTGTATTACTGCTGTCACGCTGTAATGAAATAATTACTGTTTTGACGAGCTGTGCAGCTCTTCCATTGCAGCAGAGGATAGCTGGTGTGTTGTAAGTACACAAAGCCGGAATTCATGTCAGCAGCGAGGATGGTGTCTGGAGTCGACGCCATTGGTCGTTTTTTAAAGGCTGCTGTTATGGAACACATTGGACATCGCTGGTGTAGAGCACCCGCAGTCTTTGAAGAAAAGTGAGTGCATAAAGTGTGAGGCCGCAGTGCTGCCGCCAGCGTTAGGTAGTTAGTGCAGACAGGGTGTTTGGATGTGTACGTCAGCTGTGTGGAGCAGAGGGCTGGAATCACCATCATACCGTCACACACACGGACTGTAAACACGACTCCAGCTTGTGTGGAAACCCAAACCTGGAAAGAGCAGAGCACAGTGCCACCTTACTATCTGAGGACAGGTATATGACCCACCTGGAGGACCTGGTTTCTTACCTTTTTACATCTTTATCTTCCCGTCTGATGGGCCTTTTGCCATTTTCCACCTTATAAAAATAACAGAAGAACAAAGCAGTGAGGAAATAATGGCGTGACCTCTCACGTCTGCTGAGGTCAAATACTGTGGCCAGGGGGAGCTCGGCCCAGACCAGAACCCCCCTGAAGGGACGGAACTTGTAAATGGTGCAGAAAGAGCAAGAAAGAAAACTGTCTTGAGTGAAGATAAAAAGCTCACAAATAATTTACTGACAAATATGGGAGGAAGGAGAGTCTGGGCCATGCCCTGCCCTGATGGTCAGGGCCTCGGGCAGGGGGTGGTGTGGGGGGGGTGCACCATGACCGGCATCCTGAATGAGCGGTCAGTGAGTGGGGAGCTGTTGGTCACCAAGCAACCAGCCACCCCCAATCACCCCCACATCCCCTGCGATGTTTACCCCCCCCACCACCCTCGCCCAGGCCCCCCAGCAGTGATCGTGTGGCAGGCAGGACCTTGGCCTCCCGCAGCGCACCCCCCCCCCTTCACCGACCCACCAGCTGCCCCAGTAACAGCGGTGAGCGGGAGACTCACACGCACAGGGTCCAAGCCCATTTACGGTTAACGAGCCTCTCCAGAGCGAAATCGATTCCCATCCACGTTCGACAGAACTCTCTCTGACAACGTATGCGTGTGTGTGAGACAGAGACAATACATGAGAGAGTGCGTTAGTGAATGCATGTTAGTGAGTTTTTACATTGTGCGTGCGTACATAGTTTGTGAATGTGTGTGTAAGAGTATACCTGTGTGAGTGAGTAAGAGCAGAGGTGTGTGTGTGTGTGTGTGTGTGTGTGTGTGTGTGTGAGTGAGTAAGAGCAGAGGTGTGTGTGTGTGTGTGTGTGTTAGCCAGGTAAGGCCATACCCTCTGCATACAGTCCGAAGTGAGCAAAAGCTGCATACGGGCCAGCACGCAGACGTCTCGTTTGCAGAGCGGTGTGAGTTATGGCTCAGCCAATGGGGAATGAGTATTCTCCTGATGGGCCATGTGTTCCCCCCCCACCCTCCTGCCTCCCGTTTTCCTGCTTCCACTTTGCTGTGAAAATAATAAACACGCTTTATCATTATTTCCCTGCTCTAAACAAGCTGCCAGCCTGCACAGAATGGCTTCTCAATGCTTTTCTCTTTTAATTATTCCACGCTATCAAAGTGAAAGATGAGATTTATAATGAACTCAATATTTTTCCATTTTGCATGTTCCACTGTAATTGCTTAGAACATGCAGATTTTTAAAAAGCACATTTACTTTAATTGACTTTTTTCCCCAAAAGTAACAATTGGCCAACTGCCGCTGGTCTTTTGTCAGAACGCTGCGAGGTTATTTTGTTTGTTTAACGAGGCTTCGCTTTACTGGTTTGGCATGGGGGAAGAAAGGAGGGGGGGGGGGGGGTGGGGGGGGGGGGGGTGTTTATGGATGCAGTGGTGAAGCACCCCAATGTCACAGAGCGACACGCCGCTGGAGCAGTGCACCTGGCACAGGGCTGTGTCCTGATAGCACACAGCACAGCCTTGCTCACATTTACACAGCTCAGACTCTCACTGTGCTGACCTCGCTCACACTGCTCATCCGTGTTTACATTTACAGATATAACATTCAAAATTATCATTATCATTAGCTTTCACACCAACATCTGTGGAACAATAGGAAACGCTCGTATGTCCAGCCTGCCAGCTCTGGTCACGCAGACTTGGGTGACTGTCAGTGGTGCACCAGTGACCAAAGACCGTGCCGTTAGCAGAGCCCTGGTCCGAGGTCCTGCTCTGAGCTCTCCCTCTGGAAGCTGGTGGCAGGCTGAACCAGCCTCTTCAAAACAAGAGAGGGACTCCAAATACGCTGCGAGCTTTGATCATCTTCAGGAGCTTTTCTGCGTAATAGAATGCTGTGGGAAACAAAGTGAGAAATTCCTGCTGAATTATATTCCGGGTTTTTTTGAAGTGAGTGTAACAAATGTTTTCATAATCCTCCATGAGCTCAAGTCCGTCTTTGCCACCAGCCAGCCGATGCTTCCTAATGCAGCCACATTAAAGTGCTTTTGCCGGGCGCGCGGAGCAGCTTTAACTAGGTCCTGGGGGCATTGTTAGTTATCAGGGCCTGCCGCTGTGGCGAGCTCGGCCCCGGTGAAAGCAATTTCAGCACTCACCCCAATCAGCGCTGCTGCATAAGACACGGCCGCCCAGAACAAACGGCACGCGCAGCACACCCCGCGCCCCACCAGGGCCTGCCTTATCTGGGCCCGCTCCCATCCCATCAGCCCCCACCCACGCAGGCCCCAAACAGGGGACAGCCAGCCTGGGGCCCGACACACACACAGATCCACAAATTAGCTGTAGCGAGCTGGTCGGGAAACGGATAAAAGGAAAAAACAAGTGCTGATAAGGCCCTGTGTGTGTGTGTGTGTGTGTCTGTGTGAGTGTATGTGCGCGCGCATGTGTGTGTGTGTATATGTGTATGTGTGTGTGCGTGTGCGGAACCTGAGTCCACATGGAATGTCTGCTAAAGCACAAGCTTGTTGGAAGGAACTTCAGACAGTCACATTCATGTTTAGGTCTTTAGCAGATGCTCTTGTGAGGATAAAATGTAATAATCCAGTTTACCATTATTTAGTAAGTGTTATAGATCAAAGGTTTATTGCAGCAAAGTGACAGTAGCCTCTACTTAAAAAACAAGCAGTTCATGTACACAAATACACAAGATGTAGCATGCAGAATATGAAGTCTTTTAACATGAGTTTCAAAGTCTCTTTCAGAGTTCTGAAACTCTGAAAGAGTTTGAGGTACAAAAGGCCCCCGGTACCCATTGCATGCATTTCGTTAAGGTTTTACTATATCAGAAGTAGCTAAAGTGTGCCTTTCTGTCATTTTACAAGCGTATTCATATATTTAAGGCAGTGCTTTTCCCGTTTTGTGTCGCAGTTTTGCATGTCACATCGCTGTCTTACCACCTTTTCCCGAAAGGGGGCGCTGCTGCTGAAAGTGGTGCTGTCCTTAGATCCTCTCACCCCTCAGGCCAGTTAGCGTAGTCCACTCCACCAGCCTCATGGTCTACTGTAAGCTAGCATTAGGTTAGCATGGCCCACTCTACCAGCCTCATGGTTTGCTGTAAGCTAGCATCAGGTTAGCATGGCCCACTCCACCAGCCTCATGGTCTGCTGGAAGCTAGTGTCAGGTTAGCATGGTCCACTCCACCAGCCTCATAATCTGCTGTCAGCTAGCGTCAAGCATGGAGAGTAACGTCTCTGACTGCAGAGGCCTGTAGGGGTTTGATGATTGTTCAGAAGGGTGTCTTAGCAACATTCACTGCTCTTCAGCCCGAGGTGGCCAGCCCCAGCCAATCCACAGCCAGCTGATGACTGCTCTGACCCTTAGCAGCTAAAGCTCCAGCTGCGGGGTACAGGGTGCTCCAGCTGCGGGGTACAGGGTGCTCCAGCTGCGGGGTACAGGGTGCTCCAGCTGCTGGGTACAGGATGCTCCAGCTGCGGGGTACAGGGTGCTCCAGCTGCGGGGTACAGGGTGCTCCAGCTGCGGGGTACAGGGTGCTCCAGCTGTGGGGTACAGGGTTTGCGCAGTTGTGTGCAGCTCTGGTTTGGCTCTGTGAGGGTTTCTCTGGCATGTTTACGCAGTTGTGTGCAGCTCTGGTTTGGCTCTGTGAGGGTTTCTCTGGCATGTTTGCGCAGTTGTGTGCAACTCTGGTTTGGCTCTGTGAGGGGCAGTGGTTTATTGTGGGGCAGATGTGAGATACCCTAGGTACACAGAGATGGAGTGCGCTGTCACACTCACTGAGGAATGGCACACACCCCTTATTACTCTTAGGGTTTGTGTTAAAGGCTGTTTATCCAGTGGGGACCAGACCCAGTCTCTGCTAATGAACTCCTCTCCGCTCCTCTCACTTACTCGCACATATGGTGGCTTTTCACCATGATGATGTAACAAGTGGAACTTTGATGAAAAAAAATATGACTATGCAAAGCAGGTCTGATCTGTGTTGACTCATGGGGCCATACTTATACAGAGAGAGATTCACTGTTCCACACTAGTTTCTCACACTGTTCAGTGCTGTTCACCTCTCACAGAGAAACTGGGCGTGCCCTGTGTTTCTGCCTCTCTGATGAGAATATGAGCATCTCAGGTTTGTGTGTCTCAGGGTTAGTTAAAGCAGGAGGCTGTAGCCTCACTCTGCTGGCCTGGCAGCCTCCCGTTGTCTCAGAATCACATATGATTTCAGGGCTGTTTCTCCCTCTGTCTCAGAATCAGTTAAATAAAATGTCAAAGTTGGTAACTTTACCAGGAGTTGCTTTTTATGATTTTGTTACTGAATCTGAAGAGCGTATTTATGTGGCACGGCGGGTCGGGGCAGGAGAGAGACGATGCTGCAGATAAAGCACATTGTGCTGTATTGAGGTAAGTGACCTGCCGCGACGCGCAGATAAGACTCCAATTAATCTGTGCTGAATTGCAGTATTGAAAAATAAAGATAATTACAAAATCACCAGGCTGCATTGCTTTGATAGGTTTTTCTGTGCTGCTCTGCGCTGTAACTGTGAGGAATGAAAAATGAAATGGATTAAAATGGCTTTTACTGAGGTATTACAACTGCTTTTACTGAGGCTGGAGGAGCACCTGACAGGGCCTGCAGTCTGCGTGAAAAGTCTGCATGCTCAGTCTGCGCGTTCAGTCTGCGTTCTCAGTCTGCATGCTCAGTCTGCACACTCGGTCTGCATTCTCAGTCTGCATATTCATTCTGCACACTCGGTCTGCATTCTCAGTCTGCATGTTCATTCTGCGCGCTTGGTCTGCATTCTCAGTCTGCGTTCTCAGTCAGCGTGCTCGGTCTGCGTTCTCAGTCTGAGCAGTCAGTCTGCGTTCTCAATCTGCACGTTCAGTCTGCGTTCTCGGTCTGCGTTCTCAGTCTAAGCAGTCAGTCTGCGTGTTCAGTCTGCATTCTCAGTCTGCGTGCTCCGTCTGTGCGTTCCGTTTGCACGCTCAGGCTGCACACTCGGTATGCGCATTTGGTCTGCGCAATTAGTTTGCACGCTCTGTCTGCGCAATTAGTTTGCGCGCTCTGTCTGCTCGTTCAGTCTACACGTTGTGCTAATCCCTGCTGTGTTCCCTTCTCTGCCTGTGCTAATCCCTGCTGTGTTCCCCTCTCTGCCTGTGCTAATCCCTGCTGTGTTCCCCTCTCTGCCTGTGCTAATCCCTGCTGTGTTCCCTTCTCTGCCTGTGCTAATCCCTGCTGTGTTCCCCTCTCTGCCTGTGCTAATCCCTGCTATGTTCCCCTCTCTGCCTGTGCTAATCCCTGCTGTGTTCCCCTCTCCGCCTGTGCTAGATGCTGGCCCATAACCTTATCCCTCGCTCTCCTCAATTCCACATGGACTCGAGGTTATGTAGGGCGTCTTTGTAGCCGAAGTTCAGTGATAATTGAGAACATATAAAATATTTGATTCCCCCAAAGAAAAGAAGGGCTCTGCATTTTAATTAAATTTCCTTTTATTTCTAGTTAGTGGAATGGTGTTAGGCATAAGATATTCGTCTTTTTGATGTGCTGCTGGAAGGACCATGTACAAGGCTCCCAAAAAACCCAGTTTTGGATTAATCAGTATGTTGATCAGTGATGAGTGTTCTTTGTAATATTGCTGCTGTTTCTTCCACAGTGACTTCGTCACAGTTTAGTGAAGTGATGTCACTAAAGGTAAAAAAAAAAAAAAAAGCTAAAAAAACTCTTGCCTGTGTCTGTCGACAACGGTATTGAAATAGACCTGTCATTGAAAAACATTTTCTGTTATCTGTTTTTATGAAAAGCATACCTTTTGGCTGATTTATTTCTGGGTTTATGCAAGTGCATAAATATCCCTGTGATTAAATCAAAAGTCGTGAAAAACCCCTTTGATCTGAGGAAAGCTTTGGCTGTACTGTGTTATTCTGCTAATTGCTAAATGACACTTATTTATAGAGTGGGGTGAGTGGAAGTGCTGAGCGCATAAACATGAGTCAGAGGGCTGTGACTCACCGGGCTGTGGGGTCCCAGCGCTGATTAGCACCCCGCCATTAGTACAGCTTCTCACTGCGTAAACCCAGCCAACACATATCAAAGCCAGCCAATCAGCTCTTACACACATATCCAAGCCAGCCAATCAGGTCTCACACACATATCAAAGCCAGCCAATCAGCTCTCACACACATATCCAAGCCAGCTAATCAGGTCTCACACACATATCAAAGCCAGCCAATCAGGTCTCACACACATATCCAAGCCAGCCAATCAGCTCTCACACACATATCAAAGCCAGCCAATCAGGTCTCACACACATATTAAAGCCAGCCAATCAGCTCTCACACACATATCAAAGCCAGCCAATCAGCTCTCACACTATTGGCACCACAGCCGCCCTGATGCAGGTCTGCCCTTACCAGTTCTCAAAATGAAATGAACAAGATCTTGTGATAGTCTGATTTTCCTGTGAGGAAACAGTGTTTTCTGGCGAGTGTTTTATGCCCTTATGTCATCACGCAGAGCTTTGTGCAGGCACACATACCTATACCTCATTTCAGAGGCTCTTTAAATCTGTCTCCTGTTCAAAAAGCCTCCCCTACATACCTATACCTCTGTATACACATACATGTCTCTGCTTTACATAATGATTGCCCCATTCAGGCTCAAAATGGCTGCTGTCAGTCCCTCGGCTGGTGGCTTCAGTATAGTGGGAGTTGCGTTACAGGCTTGCGTTACAGAGCTCTTATCAAACCCAGTCTGAGGCTCTAGAGCAGGTACAGCTGAGTCAAATAGAAACTGTGAGGAAAGCATGAGTTCCATCTCCTGTGTCACACCTGGCATTTGGTAAAACCTGAATCACCACTGGGGGAGGAGATGGTTTTGGCAGGTTTTGGCAGGTTTTAGGAGTTCCCTGGTTTTCATTACTGGGTTGATTAAAACCCAGGATCCAGTAGCTGTTAGTGTGGTTTTGCAGGTACAGTGTCTCTGAGCTGTGCATCTGCTGTGCATTGCTGCTGCTTCTGAGTGTTGTATGAGAAAAAAAACCCTGTTTAGAAGTGATCCATTACAGTTACATTACATTACAGTAATTTAGCTGATGCTTTTACCCAAAGCAACTTACGGTTGATTGGGCTAAGCAAGGGTCAATCCCCCTGGGAGCAATGTGGGGTTAAGGGCCTTGCTCAAGGGCCCAACAGCAACCTCCACCAACCTCAGGGGTCCCAGTCATGTACCTTAGGTGTGAGAGTGTGTGGTCAAACGAGAGGACCCGTCCCGTGGCAGCGCGGAGGGAGGGGACGCTGCCAGAGGTCCCAGCAGAGCTGGGGCTGATCCAGATTACAGTCTCAGGCCCATTATTAGTGTTCGGACACACAGGTGCTCCTCTCTCCGCTGGGTCCTAAATGCTGTGGGTTTATTGCGCGGGATCCTGAAAGAGAGTGTAATAATGGGCACTGGCTGTAATACCCCTCCCTGCATTATTGATGGGCTGTCTGAGTCAGGCCTATAGAGAGCTTCAATGCAATATTTCTGTTATCATTGAATATTTACAATCAGGGGCCTGGCCATATGGATCACCATTGTTTATGAAGTTAAAAGGAAAGGAAAAGAAGTGAATAAAGAAGTGAATATCTTTTACCCTTGAATTTTTAATGCTCCAATCGGCTGATGGAGCTGGCGAAGGAGAGGCCGTACCGGGGGGGGGGGGGTGGGGGGGGGGGGGATGGGACACGGATTGGAGACAAAGTGGAATTGGGTAATTTGCTGCTTGGATGCAGAAGAGCAGTGTTCCTCTCCTGTGAATTTACAAGTAAAGTAGCTAATAATGCCAGGCAATTATAAACGGCTGGTGGGGGTGGGGGTAAGGGGGGGTGTTGGGGGGGAGGGGCCGGGGTGATCGTGGCCGTGGATTAGGGGGCTTTATCCAAACAGGTATTGTACAGAGAAGTGGCCCCTGAAAAAGGTGATTACGTGGGCCCGTAAATGCCACACTTCAAAGCCAAGGAGGATTTGCCTCAAATTAATTTCCAAAGATTTTCGCCACCTTCTGAATGCATGTCCTGGAGCTGCACAGAGAGCGCCCCCCCCCCCCCCCCCCACACACACACACCCCCTAGCAACAACCCCCAAGCTATCACTCAAAATCATTACAGTCATGCAGAGCCTCTCCTCTGCCTTATCTCTGCTTCCAGCTTTGGTACCGTGTGCTGATTGGTTAAGGAATGGGAGAAAGGAGTGCTGATTGGTTTTAGGTGGAAGAGATGAGTTCTGATTGGATTAGTGATGATTGCTTATGAGATGAGAAAGAGAAATGTTGATTGGTTATAGGTGGGAGAGTTGAAGGCTGATTCTGTGAGGGGGGGCTGCTCATGTTTTCCTTGGTGTGTTGTGAAAGCAGGGCTTCTGTTATAATCATTCTGAAACACTCGGACACACTCACATGAAGAACCATCAGTAATATCAGTCCTACCATAAATACATTCTCTCTCTCTCTCTCTCACACACACACACACACACACACACACATACCCATGTGCAAAAATACACACAAACACAGACAAATACGCACATGAAGATATATATACAAGCACACAAAAATACATACACACGTATGCTCATATTCATAGAGATATTTTCCATATTATACACAGGAGTGCAGAGTGCAGACATGCAAGTTTCACATTCAACATACAGACTGATAAGCTCTTCTGTGTCTGCCTCTCCTCCCTCTCACTATCTCTCTCTCCCTCTCTCTCACACACGCACCCCTCTTCCTCCGAGCGTTTTATCAGAGGGCTGCATCTGATCTGGGGATGAGGTGGAGAGGGGCAGCGTGGTTCTGGATGACAGCTTTTAATTACCGGCACACAGGCCTGTGACACCGGCGTGTCCGAGTCCAACCCAACGGCGGCTGTAGGAGAAGCAGATAACCAGATGATTAAGGGAAAGCAGACAATTACGCACCGGGAAACAATGACAGCGTGCCGGAGAGGCAGCGCTGAGCTGTTCCCACTCCCGCCCCTTCAGCCTCGTGCCCCCAGGCCCTGCGAACCGGCGGCAGCCTCCAGGCCCCGGGCCCTGCGAACCAGCGGCTGCCTCCTGCCCCCAGGCCCTGTGAATCAGCGGCTGCCTCCTGCCCCCAGGCCCTGCGAACCAGCGGCTCCCTCCTGCCCTCAAGCCCTGCGAACCAGCGGCTGCCTCCATGGCAGTCTCTGGCGCTCAGAGTGTCTTCTTGATGCAGGAGAAGTGTGGCAGAAATGCATTCAGGCTGAGAGAAGCACAGCAAAAGCGTGTTTAGGCTGAGAGAAGCACGGCAGAAGCGCGTTTAGGCAGAGAGAAGCGCGGCAGAAGCGCGTTTAGGCTGAGAGAAGCACGGCAGAAACGCGTTTAGGCTGAGAAGCTCGGCAGAAGTGCATTTAGGCTGAGAGAAGCATGGCAGAAGTGTGTTTAGGCTGATAGAAGCTCGGCAGTAGTGTGTTTAGGCTGATAGAAGCTCGGCAGTAGTGTGTTCAGGCTGAGAGAAGCACAGCAGAAGTGCGTTAAGGCTGAGAGAACGTGCAGTAATTAGACTAGTGTTTGTGTGGAAGGAGTGGTTTCTGTGAATGGGAATGCCCTCAGACAGCTCCTCTGAGCTGAGGTACTCCCTCAGCGCCCTCCTACCTTCACAGGCCTGTCCGCCTCCTCCTCTGTGTGTGAAGCCTTACACGCTAATCTGTCACAACTCCAACCAAATGGCCGCACTTAACTGCCACCATGCCCGCCCGCCTCTCTGCTCTGTTCATTAAGAGCCGACGAGTTAACGACCAGGAAACCTACGCAAGTGCCTTTGTTCTAAAATGGTTCCACCATTTTAAGAAGGAGAAGTCAGGGACACGGGGAGTGTTAGACTGCCATGTCGGGCAAAGAGGCATTCGCCGCCGTGAGCTTTCCGCTCGATACAGAGCGTCGCGGAGGGGAGTTTTCTCGTTACTCTGCGGTCTCAGCCTGCTGGGCTGCACGGCTGGGGGTGCTGCCGTGTGAACGGTAACACCCAGGACAAATTGGCCAGCGAGGGAAGCAGGCCTCTCCGCCAGCGAGCCGTGGCGGTATCACAGGGCCGGAAAATGACAATTCCCTGAAAAGGTCATACAAGACGCTTCCTCGCTGGAGTGTGCTCCACAGCCAGTCTGACAATCTTAATTCAAATCCTGACATTCCCCAAAAAAGCAGGAGCGTTCTCATCTCCCAGTGTCAGCGCCGCAGCTGTGACCTTTAGCATTTCGGAAACCTGCTGGAGTTTTAGCAAATGCTAATCAGGGCACTCATTAGCGGCTTGCGTTCATCCTCACACCTGTGTCTGTGCCTCTGCATGGTGAGACATTAAGATAGCGCCATTGCTCCTCTGTTATCCTCCATGAAAACACGCACACATGCTGCTGCGTCACCCGGCTGGATTTGAGTGAGGAATTTCACTGCAGATTAGCGGCGGAATGGAAACACATTTCTCTGTTTGGGGAGGCATGCGGCTGGCTTTAGAATGAGGGCACGATTGAGCCATACTGCTGCACAAAGAAGCTAATTGTGTGACATGTAGATAACATGGCTTGATGCTCTGAACAAACCTTTAAACCTGACAGTTTTATGTATTATTGCATCTTAGGTTTTTCATCACTGAACTATAGAGAGATGATCGGCTCATAATAGGGTAATTAAGCCTGGGTCTGGGTGGAGATAATAAGCTTTGCTGTCGCAGAGAGGCAGCCATTCTGTCAGGGCAGGGACCTGCGACTGCGCAGCGAAACCTGTAGGGTGTGAAAGGAGCCCTCTGGCTGCGCAACCAATGCAGTTGGTGCAGACAGTTCAGCCAATTAGCAGAGCCACAATGTCTGCAGGTTTAACTCCAGTCCCAGAGGGGCACACAGTCTGCAGATGTAACTCCAGTCCTGTTGGGGGCAGTGTCTGCAGGTTTAACTCCAGTCCTGTTGGGGGCAGTGTCTGCAGGTTTAACTCCAGTCCTGTTGGTGGCAGTGTCTGCAGGTTTAACTCCAGTCCTGTTGGGGGCAGTGTCTGCAGGTTTAACTCCAGTCCTGTTGGGGGCAGTGTCTGCAGGTTTAACTCCAGTCCTGTTGGGGGCAGTGTCTGCAGGTTTAACTCCAGTCCTGGAGGGCCGCAGTGTTTGCAGGTCTAACTCCAGTCCCAGAGGGGCACTCGGTCTGCAGGATTAACGCTGGTTTCTATGTACATTCAGGGCTGCAGTTTGAGATCCCTCGTTGGAGCTCTCCCTGGCAGCCATGTATTTAACATCACTGTGATGATGTGACATTGCGATGGCATTTCTGTTACAGCATTGTTTCACGCATGCTGGTTTGCACCACGCCTTCTGACAAACCCAAATGGAAATCACACTGTCTGGCCTACATGTGTAATACATGCGATCGCAGCTCCTGAACCAGCCCAGAGCGCGCAATGAAATCCAAACACAGACAGTGATACGGCCGCATGCCAGAGTCCCTGGCGGGGTCGGGGGGCTGGGGGGGCCGCGGAGCGTGCGCTTTGTGTGGTACAGATGGGTGCCCAGATTAATAGGGCAGATAGAAGTATTTACTTATTCAGCACTTTGCCTGAGCGTGAGACAGACAGGCGGCCGGTGTGGGCGGCAGCGCCCCTGTAGCTGCCCTGACACTGTGTGTTTTGATGTAGTGGAAAGCAGGGAGCCGAAACAATTACTGCCTCCCCATAATCCCTGGCTGCAGAGCCCAGGGCTGTCAGTGGCACCTCCTGCTTCAGGTGCAAAGCCAGTTACTGAACAGCCAGGGAACAGTCAGACTAAAGTGCATAGACCACAACACACAGGGGACAGCCAGACGAAAGTACATACACCACAACACACAGAGAACAGTCAGACTAAAGCACAAACACTGCAAGACACAGGGAACGGCCAGACGAAAGCACATACACCACAACACACAGGGAACAGCTAAACTACAGCGCTCACTCCGCAACAAACAATGTGCAGCTGAACTACACAGAGTGAGATTACTGCCCAAAATGACTGAAGGAACAGCCCATCAAACCTTGGAGTAGGGCCTCTATCCTTGAAACTCAAAAGAAGATTTTTTCTTGTTTCCATTTTTTTTCGTTTGCCAAGCGCTCAGCCTGGTAGCCTTATCGAGTCCCACAAGGTCACCGGTGTTCTGAAGGCCATTTGGCGAGGTCAGGCCGCAGCAAGATGCAGCTACTGGGCGCACGACTGCGAGGCGCAGAGGGATTAATCGTCCTGCTCTATCTCACCCCCCGTCGGGGACCCCATTGTCAGAATGATCCATGGCTTTCGTCCCCTGGGCCTGCGCTTTCATTATGAAGGTGGTCTGTAATCGATAGAAGCATTTTTAACATTGTGCCCTGTAACTTTTATCAATCCTTATTATCTAATGACCAATACCGGGGGTGGCTGGCGGGCCGTCCACGCACAGCCGCTGAGCCGTACGCAGTAGGCTGGCCCTCCTGCATTTTTAATTGGGCCCTGATCGCAGCATCGCCGGCATAATATGCACCCCGCCCCACTCAATATGTAACCCCCCCGCCCCACACCTACCAAGGCACCATAGGAAAGGGCTCAATCTCTCAAAAACCCTCAGTAATGTGGGGGTCACGCTGGGTCTGATATCCCAAAGACGCAGCCGTCCAGGGGTTCAGTACCCATCAGCCATCCAGGGGGTCAGTACCCATCAGCCATCCAGGGGTTCAGTACCCCTCAGCCATCCAGGGGGTCAGTACCCATCAGCCATCCAGGGGTTCAGTACCCATCAGCCATCCAGGGGTTCAGTACCCATCAGCCATGCAGGGTTTCAGTACCCATCAGCCATGCAGGGGGTCAGTACCCATCAGCCATGCAGGGTTTCAGTACCCATCAGCCATGCAGGGGTTCAGTACCCATCAGCCGTCCAGGGGTTCAGTACCCATCAGCCATGCAGGGGGTCAGTACCCATCAGCCATGCAGGGGGTCAGTACCCATCAGCCATCCAGGGGTTCAGTACCCATCAGCCATGCAGGGTTTCAGTACCCATCAGCCATGCAGGGGGTCAGTACCCATCAGCCATCCAGGGTTTCAGTACCCATCAGCCATGCAGGGGTTCAGTACCCATCAGCCGTCCAGGGGTTCAGTACCCATCAGCCATGCAGGGGGTCAGTACCCATCAGCCATCCAGGGGTTCAGTACCCATCAGCCATCCAGGGGTTCAGTACCCATCAGCCATGCAGGGTTTCAGTACCCATCAGCCATGCAGGGGGTCAGTACCCATCAGCTATCCAGGGGTTCAGTACCCATCAGCCATCCAGGGGTTCAGTACCCATCAGCCATCCAGGGGTTCAGTACCCATCAGCCATGCGGGGGTTCAGTACCCATCAGCCATCCAGGGGTTCAGTACCCATCAGCCATCCAGGGGTTCAGTACCCATCAGCCATCCAGGGGTTCAGTACCCATCAGCCATGCAGGGGGTCAGTACCCATCAGCCATGCAGGGGTTCAGTACCCATCAGCCATCCAGGGGTTCAGTACCCATCAGCCATGCAGGGGTTCAGTACCCATCAGCCATCCAGGGGGTCAGTACCCATCAGCCATGCAGGGGTTCAGTACCCATCAGCCATCCAGGGGGTCAGTACCCATCAGCCATGCAGGGGGTCAGTACCCATCAGCCATCCAGGGGTTCAGTACCCATCAGCCATCCAGGGGTTCGGTACCCATCAGCCATGCAGGGGTTCAGTACCCATCAGCCATCATAACCCTAAGATGTGAGGGTTGGTCTGGATGGGAGCGTCTGCTGAAGGCCTCAGTGTAATGATTATGGCATCACTAAAACCAAACGCTTATGGAAGTGATGATGGCAACAGTGAGGGTTTTCTCACATGACCCCTGCCTCCTGACCCCTAACCCATGCATGCTATCAGATAGCATTCTGGGGAATGCAGTGAGGAAATGTACCGTTGATTAGAGAAGTAAATATACTGGTGAGTGAAAGGCTGGTTTGGGCAGGGGGAGCGTAAGAGCTTTGAAAGTTTAATACAGTATTACGGGCCTGTCTCTCTGCATAGATGTTAAAATGAGAGGAAACCTGTCAGGCAGAGCTGCACTGTCAAAAATATTTCATGGGCAAGTGGCGTGCAAACGGCTGAGTTAGAGCAGTGGATACTGCCTGCATGGCCCCACAAAGAGAGCGCATAACAGCTGGCAAGTGGGCAATTACTCCTGACAGAATGCTCTTTGAATCTGCATTAGCCAAATTTATTTGACAGTTGCTCAATGCAATTGTATAACATGGTCCCAGATTATGTTGCACATGTTAGTCGGAGGAATGGAAGTGGGTTTTTCATAATGCATCTTTGTATCACATCAAATGGAATTTATCTGTCGGGCCTTCTCCGCGCTCATCCCTGGATCTCCGTCGCGGCTCGCTGACACTAATTCTCTCTCGCGCGTCTCAGCGGGTCAGCGGCGGGGGAGGAAGCAGAAGCCGCCGCTTCCTCCTCGCCGGCTGCGGCCAGCGCTAACACAACCCGCGCAGGTTAATGTCCGATGTGATTTGTATGCAGCTGCTCCTCACCATGTAACTGAAGCATTTTATACACAGCCTAACACTGGCTCGTGTGCCAAAGGGTTTGATCATTATTAGCTATTGATTTCTGTTGTCAGTGCAGCAAACAGCTTACATCTGTATATTATATTTATAGCACATGCTCCTTTGACACATCTATTTGTAATACAATAAAATAGTCAACAGCTAGACAGCTCCGCAGAGTCTGTAGCGACTGGGACTAGGAAAAGGGATCTCATTAAAAACTCGCCAGCAGAAAAACTCTCCACTCCAAGCTCTCGCCGGCCGGAGCTAATTTGTGAGTTGGCGAAGTCGGGGGCTGTTGTCCAACAACACAATTCTAATTGTCACTTGAGCTGAAGAGCGATTACTTTCCTCTCGCTATACTGCCAGAATACGGCTAAAAAATATATGAGCTCTTCAGCACAGCAGCTGCGACAGGATGTCCCTGAGCCAGAGGACTGAGGGAGGGCAGGTGTAAAATATTACAGTGCGCACAGGTGTGCACACCAAGGTCCCGCCTGTCTCTAACTAGTTTGCCGGAGCTACAGGTGTGCAGTGTGTGACACAGGAGTGAGTCTGAGAGTGGATGGAATGCTCGGTAAACTTTTCCCCCAACATTAATCAAAGTGATAATTCCTGTTTTAATCTGAATTGTGCCAAAGTTAAAAGCTGATTAACCTCGCGGGTGTCCTTGTTAACGACTCACATTAATACGTTGTCACAAGCCATTAATATCTCTCATCTTAGGGTGCTCATGTCAGACGGGCGCGTTTGTGCAAATCTACAAGATTAGGCCGAAAGTCCTGCTTTTCTTTAAAGCTAACCGTGGCTGGATGGGAGATTGCAGATCCACGCTCTTTGTGCGTCTGTACGGCAGAGAGATTAATAAAAAGCCATTGTGTTCGGCAGTGAAAGATGTGATGTATAAATCTATTGTTAGAAAAGGGCCCATCGGACGGCGCGGGGAGCACACGGCAGGACATGTGCAGCATTTCTCATTTTAATCCAGTGAAATGTTCCCGCTTTCCCCAAATCTTAATTACATCTCAGCCTTTCTGACACTGTTTTGATGTCTCATGCTGTTTTACCAGGAATATCAGAAGCACTGGAACCACTTTGTAATCAGCTGCGATTAACTAAAAGCACTGAGTTTTTAATTAGAATTCTTAAATCTGCAAGAAATGTAAAGCTAACCCTAACTGGCCTTAATCCCAGACCCTAATTAGCGCCGAGGTGTTAAATTAAGGTTGGCTGAAGCAACTCTCCGCCCTTTGAAGAGCAGCCAGCATATCAACACAGATTTTAACCTGCAAAAAACTGTTTTATTCAAAGCAATGAATAGCTGCATTTTAGGTAAAGTACTGTTTCTTTTTAATATAATATTTTCAATGTTTTTTATATCTGAAACATAATGTAGACATTTTTCACACAAGGTTTTTTTTTCTAAATCCACATTTCAGCTTTCTCCTCATTTTGGGAGCTGGGTTATATTCTCAGATCCTTTCCCCTCCCGTGATGCTCTCTCTCGGTTTGGGAGAGTTGAGATGAGCAGGGGACGTTGAACCAGCGTATCTATAGATCCACCAAACACTCCATATTGTCAACAGAAGTGAGTTTTAGCCAGCCTAGCTCTCTTAGCTACATGACCCTCCCACATGTCTTTGCATTTGTGTTTCACATGTCTCCGATGTAACCGCAGCCAGGCAGAGCAGTGTCTGAACTGTGACTTTACCAGTCTGTAATGAACTTCACATGGTCAGATGACAGAAAACCTTATTTATGTCTTTATTCTTGCGCGACATTATGAGGTGGTTTTAGATATGAACGAAAAATATCCGTAATTAAAATAAAATGTGACTTTAGTCAAAATGAAGGACCTTTATGCTGTCTCTGTTTGTAAAATTAGCTCCATGAATGAGTGGCATAACTTTTGAAGTAGTGTTGAAAGTAAGTTAATGCTAAATGAGTCAGTTAAACGCATATGTGGATGTCTATCAGAACTCTTAAACGACTGTGCTGTTTATCCATAACGCGCACATTAGAGTCATCTCCTCACATTGTTATTTTTAAATGATAGCATGTCTGTGGGCAGATTTTGCTAATTGCACCAGGTGTTAACTGGTGCGGACTGTGAAAACGGAACAGACAGAGCGGGGGGAGATGAAGCGGAGGAGTGGAGCGCGCTAGAGAGAGGCAGAGAGCGGTGCTGAGTGGGTGTATTGTGTCAGTGGAGAAACGCAAGCGCTTTCGCCTGCAGGGTGAATTTCTCCCACCTTTACACCTGTCTCCCAGCCCCCCGCCTCCTTAAAGCCGCGCCCCAGCCCACCTGTTCGCCACTCATTACCATCGGCGACGTGCTAATGAGTATCCAGGTGTAGATGCGTCCCCGCCGGCCGCGGTTCGTCCGAGCGGATCTCCATTCGCACCGGCGCTGTCCACATAACTAACGATCGCACTGGGCACGATGTGATTCGTCTCTCTGCCCAAACTCGGACGCTGCCCTCTCTCTGAGGAGCTGCAGCGGTGTCTGAAACGGCCACAAGCTCTGCGGCTGGATCAGCTTTTAGTCACACAATACCGCCTCTGAATCACCTCTTAAAATCCCCAATGACTTCAAACGCGCTGGAAATAAAGAGAAAATCAAACTGGTCGTGTAATGCCCAGTTTTTACACTGCTCATGATAATAGCTTCAATTATATTTGATTAGAGTCTGAAACGGCAGTACGTGCTTAAGGAAGGATAGTTTAATAACGTCAAATTGCTTTTCCCCCACAGGCCGCCGGACCTCAGTAAAACAGGATATCAGAACAGCTAAAGCATTTAAGTGCACGCCTCATTTGCTTGTAGCAGTGCAGATAGTTGGCGCCAAATAAAGAGCAGGCACAGCAGCGGGAAGCACCGTTTATCACACAGGAGTGTCTGCTGTGGCTGGTCAGATTGTGCCGATAGTCATAGCTGGGGTGGCGCACACACTTTCTGAGGTTTTTGTCTCTGATTTGAAATGCAGGCCCACAGAGGAAAGCCTGGATGGGCCCCCCACCCGACCACAGAAACCCCTCACACTTCACACTCCGCCCGGATTACAGCCTGGAGCGGCTCTGTGCTGGTCACACTAATGCATGCGTGTGCGTACGAGCGCGCCAGACCGGAGCGTCAGTAATCAAACGGAGTGCCAGGTCATTATGAACGGGTCAGAGGTGCGAGTTATGGAAGTCTGGCCCCCATCCTGCATGGGGCCGGGGGGGGGGGGTAAAATGGGGGACGGAGACGCCATCAGGCTCAGAGGGGCCTAATGCACCAGCCTGGGCCGCCAGCGGACTCTGATAACCCCGCAATTACCACATAACGCACCCAGAGAGAGGGAGGGGACTGCAATATCACCAATATATACCATCCATATTAATTATATATATGAAATGTTTGAATTGATGTCATATTTTAAAAACAAAACAATAAAGCTAAGACAAAAATGAGTGAATATGAAGCCAAAAGGCAAAATCTTCTGGACCACTCCTACAGACAGATCCTACTAATCCAGAGTTACATCTCATACTCTCACTGTCATCACTGATACTTTAAAAGCATGCAAGCAATTCATTTTCCAGTAACATCAGTGCATAACTACTAAAGTCAACCAGACTAGAGGCTGACCAAAATACTTTCTGGAATTTGAATTAAAAATTGATGACTGAAAAAGGAAAAAACAACAACTTCTTAAAAATGGTACCACATGGGGAAAAAGCTATTTTTCAGTTTTTATTTTTCATGTCTGTACAAAACAATTGAAATAACTGAACCAAACCAGATCAAGAGACTATTAAAAATCTAGACATATTTGGAAAAAAATACATTCACAGAAATCAAAACCCTCTTGATTTCACAATACAGGAAAATAGGAAACTTATTTAAAAAAATCAGGAAAGCACCCTCAGCAGACCGCATCAGCAGTGGGTACGGCTGCAGGCCCGAGCCGCAGCAGAGAGTACTGAACTGGGAACCAAAGTCCAGTAACCCCATCTATAAAAACACACACATCATACTGATGGCAGGCATTTTAATGCTTTGGCATTTTAATGCTGAATATTGGCCTTCTGCTCTGGCACCCCCTGAACCAGGCAGGCAAGCTCTCCCCTTCATACAACGCCTTGGTAAGTCACCTGTTCTCTGAGACAAATATCTATTAAACAAGATTTGAGAAACAAATACACTGAAAACTGAAAAAACTTAAACCACAAAAACAAAAAAACAGAAAAAAGACAGAAAACTGGAAGTAAAATTCTGACAGAGTACAGATTCAGTGACCATGGTTTTGAAATGGAAAAGGGCAGAAACAAAATGGCATGGCTGCCGAGTGAAAAGAGCCTACATCACTGAGAGCAGCTGCAAGACCAAGACAGAGATGCACTTCCTGTTATCATGCTAAAAATATAAAATGGTACGTGACAAACATTTCTCACAATCGGTTCAAAATATTCCCTTTTGCTGAAAATACAAACTCATCGCATCCTGGCAGGACGGCAGGAAGCACCACGGCTGGATCCAAACAAACACATTTAGTCTTTCTGCAATTTAATCAAAACAGTTAAATGTTAACTGTTAATAAAACAGACAATGTGATCAATGTGAGTATTTTATATTTTATTGGAGGCAAGCCAGCATGTATTTTGCAACAGTTTAAATTTTTTTTTTTTTATTCTAACAGAATTTAATTTGTCAACCTTGCAGTAAACCAGCCCCCCCCCCCCCCCCATGTCTCCATTCCCTCCCCCCCCCCACTCCCTTCCCTACAACACCCCCTTTGCTGTCCCGGGACACTCTTAGGGTAACTGCCCAAAAATGGAGAAAAGCACATTAAAGCTTCCCAATACACTGCAATAAACAGCAACACACACACTCACACACACACATGCACCTGTGCATGCATGCTCACAGTGTTGCACTCTCATTCACAAACTCCAGTGAATGAATCCAATGAAAATTTACTCTTAACTTTGACTGATTGTGTCTAGTCTGGAGAGTGACTTCCTTCGCACACAGCTTGGCAAGCTGGTCACCACTGCTCAACCCCCCCACCCCCACCAGCCACACCCCCTCTCCCCACCAGCCACACCCCAGGCAGCACAGAGCCAGCCAGCCAGAGCCCTGACAGGCAGTGCGTCCTGCAGGGAGAGGGGGGGCCAGAGCACTGACAGGCAGTGCATCCTGCAGGGAGAGGCGGGGCCAGAGCACTGACAGGCAGTGCATCCTGCAGGGAGAGGCGGGGCCAGAGCCCTGACAGACAGTGCGTCCTGCAGGGAGAGGCGGGGCCAGAGCCCTGACAGGCAGTGCGTCCAGCAGGGAGAGGGGGGGCCAGAGCACTGACAGGCAGCGCGTCCTGCAGGGAGAGGCGGGGCCAGAGCCCTGACAGGCAGTGCGTCCAGCAGGGAGAGGTGGGGCCAGAGCCCTGACAGGCAGCGCGTCCTGCAGGGAGAGGCGGGGCCAGAGCCCTGACAGGCAGTGCGTCCAGCAGGGAGAGGGGGGGCCAGAGCACTGACAGGCAGCGCGTCCTGCAGGGAGAGGGGGGGCCAGAGCCCTGACAGGCAGCTCGTCACCGGTGCCCTGGCTGCTGTGATTAATGAGGGCATTTGAAAGACAATTAGCAGGAGCAGGTTTGCCTTCAAACACCTTATCAATCAGACCCCTTTAACTCAGCGCAGAGCCCCTGTCAGAAAGGGCCGCATCAGCACTGTGTCTGTAGCTTTGCAGGCCAGATCTCAGCTCACAGGCACAAACACCTGAGAGAGCCCTCAGCACCCTCCTATGAAACCAACACTCCAGGCCTCTGTCCAGCACCGTCTCCCACAATACACAACTTACGGTAAAACACTGTGACCCTCTCTGCCATAAAGCAAATCACCTTTTATTAATGAATGCATGGAAGACAGATATGGTCAAACAGGCTGAAGAATAAACTGCTCTGTTGTGAGTGTGGGGCTGTAGCACTGGGGGGCTGTAGTGTAGTACTGGGGGACTGTAATGTAGTACTGGGGGGCTGTAGTGTAGCACTGGGGGCTGTAGCACTGGGGGGCTGTAGTGTAGTACTGGGGGGCTGTAGTGTAGCACTGGGGGGCTGTAGCACTGGGGGGCTGTAGTGTAGTACTGGGGGGCTGTAGTGTAGCACTGGGGGGCTGTAGCACTGGGAGGCTGTAGTGTAGCACTGGGGGGCTGTAGTGTAGTACTGGGGGGCTGTAGCACTGGGAGGCTGTAGTGTAGCACTGGGGGGCTGTAGTGTAGCACTGGGGGGGCTGTAGTGTAGCACTGGGGGGCTGTAGTGTAGCACTGGGGGGCTGTAGTGTAGCACTGGGGGGCTGTAGCACTGGGAGGCTGTAGTGTAGTACTGGGGGGCTGTAGTGTAGCACTGAGGGCTGTAGTGTAGTACTGGGGGGCTGTAGTGTAGTACTGGGGGGCTGTAGTGTAGCACTGGGGGGCTGTAGTGTAGCACTGGGGGGCTGTAGCACTGGGGGCTGTAGTGTAGCACTGGGGGGCTGTAGTGTAGTACTGGGGGCTGTAGCACTGGGAGGCTGTAGTGTAGTACTGGGGGGCTGTAGTGTAGCACTGGGGGGCTGTAGTGTAGTACTGGGGGGCTGTAGTGTAGCACTGGGGGGCTGTAGTGTAGTACTGGGGGGCTGTAGTGTAGCACTGGGGGCTGTAGTGTAGCACTGGGGGGCTGTGGCACTGGGGGGCTGTAGTGTAGTACTGGGGGGCTGTAGTGTAGCACTGGGGGGCTGTAGTGTAGTACTGGGGGGCTGTAGTGTAGCACTGGGGGGCTGTAGTGTAGCACTGGGGGGCTGTAGCACTGGGGGGCTGTAGTGTAGCACTGGGGGGCTGTAGTGTAGCACTGGGGGCTGTAGTGTGGCACTGGGGGGCTGTAGCACTGGGGGGCTGTAGTGTAGTACTGGGGGGCTGTAGTGTAGCACTGGGGGGCTGTAATGTAGCACTGGGGGGCTGTAGCAAAGCAATTCCATATATTGCCAGGTTTTTCTGCCTGATTATTAATTAATCAGCCTAAATTGTAGACATAGATCAGCTGTGTGGCATGTGCACATTGCGATTCATATTCATATTCATATGAGTCTGCAAGCCCTAGGAGCTGTAGTTAAAAAGTCTCTGAGAACAATAAATATATGAAAGCCTTCCATTGGCATTAAATCTGCTGCTTAAAACAGTGACAGTTATAAAGGTCGATGTGCTGGAGATATTTCCCATAGTTCCTGACAGTCTTAAGAGAGCTGTACAAATATACATATCAAACCCGAGCCCCCCCCTCGCTTCTGCCGCAGCCTGCCGCGCAATTACACCTGTCAATCACCCGTGCCCAAATTACGCAGCCTCCTGAGCGAGCAGCCAGAGGGGGAGAGCGATGAGCTTTTATAACGGAAGAGCAAGCACTTAAAGGATCTGTCCCTGCTAATCCCGTTCCCTCGTACAGGAAGCAGGAGTGATGGAGGAGCGGTGCGGAGCAGGTGGAGGAGCCCCGGGGCGGGGGGCGGGGGGCGGGGGGCATCTTCCTGCTGCCACCGCTGCTCCAGCTTCGGTCACATGGTCCTCCCTGGGTACGAGGACTCCCAGCACTCCATCTTTACTCCTCCCACCTGCTGTGGTGGGCGGAGCTGGGCTCATGTGTGTTTGAGCCAGACTGACTGAGGACTATGGCCAGGCCACACCTACTGACCATATTTATATTTCCCTTTGCAGGGCTGGAGGGCGTGGCTGGAGGAGGGGCTTGGTAGAAACAGAAGTTTTGCTTTATTTTGTTTGCTGAAGATGAAGCTTTGTAGGCTTGTCAAGTAAAACTTTCTTTTCTATGTACTGAACGAGGTAATCACACTGGTGGCTCCAGAAATGCAGTTGGTTGTTTCTGAAGGCCTGAGCCTAACTTAAGCTGCAGGAATTAACAGTAAAACAGCATCGGATACACATGCCTATTCGCTCTCATGTGGGGGTAACATAAGACTCCAAGACCATGATTTTTTTTTGAGGTTTGTGATCACGGCAGTTGTGTGTTTGGTGTCCACTGACAGAGCAGATGCATAAATATGTATATCCCTGAGTAAATATGATTATGAAAAATGATACATGATGGCAGTGTAATTACGGGAAATGGGCTGAACGGGAACTCCTAAGTGGCTGAAACTGAGCCCGTCTCAAAGAGCCAGGGGTCGCCCAGCAACGCCAGCGTCTGTCACTCTCTTACAGGAAATGGGCTCTAATGACACGCATGCAAACACGGGAGATCTGGAGTCAGTCAGTCCTGTGTGGACCCTTTACTTTAGATGATGTAGCTGTGTGTATGTGTGTGTGTGTGAGTGTGTGTGTGTGTGTGTGTGAGTGTGTGTGTGTGTGTGAGTGTGTGTGTGTGTGTGTGTGTGTGTGTGTGTGTGTGTG